>ML790429.1:360898-372551 GCA_009831015.1 Picea engelmannii
AGAACAGTGCAGGAAATGGCCAGGTCAATGATGAATGAGAAGAACATTGGTCAAAACTACTGGGTAGAAGAAATACACACAACAGTTCATGTGCTTAACAAATCTCACCTCAGACCACAAAGTGACAAGACACCTTATGAACTGTGGTTTGGAAGACCTGCCTCAATCAAACACTTCAAAGTCTTTGGGAGTAAATGCTACATAAATAATAATGATGAGAACCTCGACAAATATGATGACAGGGATGATGAAGGTATCTTCTTATCTTATGCTACAAACAGTAAAGGATATAGATTCTATAATAAGAGGCTGCATAAAATGGTTGACTGTATTGATGTAAAAATTGATGAAAGAATCCCAGCAAGAGAGGTGTACAGTAATGAGTCTTATACAGAAGACACAACTAAAGCTGAAGATGAACAAGTCCAAGAATCAGAAAATGAAGACTTAGAATCAGACGAAGACTTAGACACTCAGACAAACTCAAATCAACAGTCAAATACAAATTCCTCCTCCATAATCATTCAAAAGAATCATCCTGCAAGTCAAATAATTGGAGAAAAAGACAAAGGTGTACAAACCAGGAGAAAGTTAATCAAAAACACCAAACAATCTCATATAGCCTTCATATCCATGCTGGAACCCAAGAATTTTAATGAAGCCAACAAAGATGACCACTGGGTTAAAGCAATGAATGACAAGCTTGATCAGATTGAGAAAAACAATATGTGGGAGATGGTTCAAAGACCTGAAGATAAAAACGTCATTGGCTTCAAATGGATCTTTAAGAATAAGTTGAATGAGCAAGGACAAGTTATCAGGAACAAAGAAAGGTTAGTCTGTAAAGGCTATGCTCAGATAGAAGGACTGGATTTTGATGAAACATTTGCGCCCGTAGCAAGATTAGAAGCTATCAGAATGTTTCTTGCCTATGCTTGTTATAAAAGGTTTAAAGTCTATCAAATGGATGTCAAGTTATCTTTTCTAAATGGAGATTTAAGTGAAGAAGTCTATATGGAACAACCAGAGGGTTTCAAACGGTCGAACAACCCTGACTTAGTATGCAAGATGAAGAAAGATTTATATGGGTTAAAACAAGTCCCTCTAGTCTGGTATCACTGACTTGATACGTATGTTAAAGACAAAGGATTCAAGAGAGGAACAACTGACAAAAATCTGTATATTAAAAAAGAGGATAATGATTTGCTCATCGTATTGGTCTATGTAGATGACATCATCTTTGGATGTAATAAGGATTCATTGGTACAATGGTTTTCTTCTGCCATGGAGTCCGAGTTTGAAATGTCTATGATAGGAGAGCTATCATTTTTTCTTGGTCTGCAAATTACTCAGAGGTTCGAAGGGATGTTCATTTCTCAAGAAAAATATCTAAGAGAAATGATGAAAAGGTTTCAAATGGAAGATTCTAAACCTGTGGGTACACCTATGGTAACTGGATGTAAATTAAGCAAGGATGACGACTCACCTGATGTTGATCAAATCTCATATAGATCAATGATGGCAGCTTGTTGTACATCACAACATCTCGCCCAGACATAATGCATGTTGTAGGAATGGTAGGAAGATATCAAGCTGCACCTAAACAGAGTCATTTGCAAGATGTCAAAAGGATATTCAGGTATTTGAAAGAAACAATGACTTATGGTCTGTGGTATCCCAGAAATCAAAATTTTCAGCTAACTACTTATTTAGATGCAGATTGGGCAAACTGTGTTGATGAGAGAAAAAGCACCACTGGAGGAGCATTCTTCCTGGGTGACTCTTTAGTAGCCTGTCTTAGTAAAAAGCAATGTTTTATTTCTTTATCAACCACAGAGGAAGAGTACATTGCTACTGCTACCTGTTGCACTCAGGTATTATGGACGATTCAGACACTTGCAGACTTGGAGGTAAAATACACTGCACCGATCCTGATTCATTGTGATAACACTAGTGCCATCAGTGTGTCTAAAAATCCTGTATTCCACTCCAAGACCAAGCATATTCCCATAAAATATCATTTTCTGAGAGAGAAGGTCACCAATCAGATTGTTCAGGTCCATTACATTCCAACCACAGAACAAATTGTAGACATTTTTACTAAACCTCTAGCCAAAACACTATTTGAATATCTCAGACAGAAGCTGGGTGTTATCCCATCTCACATCTAAGAAAGTCCATCCTGTTAGGGGGAGTCTTGTATTGATTGCATATCTGATACCTCATAAAAATACTGGAACAACTCAGGGGGAGCGTGTTTTCCTTGACATTGATGTCAAAGGGGGAGAAAAGGAGTGGTCCGGATCGGATGCTACAGTTGGAGGTCCAAACATATTATCACAACCGTTCAGGGTTGCCATCAATGCCAAAGGGGGAGATTGTTGGAAGTTTTAAAATTGGGAGTGAGCTTGTCATTGATGGCAAGAACATTGATGGCAAGATCATAATATGTAGCGAAGGAAAAACAAGGACAAAGTAAGCTCAGGAGGAATTAGCACAGAGTCGAACGCAGTGCCTAAGCTCGAGAGGAGAAGCGTCAATGATCGTTGGATCCCATTTAATTTCCCAAAATAAGGAGGACCGTCAGATCAGATAATAGACAAGAAGAACACACAGAAGAGAAGGACAGATCTCAGGCATTAGATCTGAGCATAGGTTCCGACCATCATTGGATCAGGAAGAACCTGCACGTTCTTTAAAGTGCACGATCGATGCGGTGGTCCAACTCCATTTTAGAGTTTTGGCTATTGGGATTTCAGATATCGAGAGATGGAAATGTCAAGGTTCTTTACAACATGAGTTCCAAAATCGCGAAATGTGAAATCCCGAAACAGACACGTCAACAAACCACATCAGCTAAGAACACGTGGCACAACCAGGCAATGACAAGTGTCAAGCTGGTTCAACATTTCAGGCACGTGTAAGTCACGAATCAGAGTGACATGTGGCATTTATTCGACACGTGTCAATCCATGTGTGACGTCAGTAGGTTTACATCACTTCGGGGTTTCGCGAATCGCGACTTGGAGAGTCAAGAAACAATACCATAGGAATGCCGAAATTGCGAGATGCGAATTCACGATGAGATCTAGACCATCAATACACCAAGATTCTGGATCGTTGATCTAAGCTCCATCTCGGAGTCTCGCCTATCGTGACTTGGAGTGATGAGAACCTCCATCTAAGGAATTGCGAGATGCGAATTCACGATGAGATATGGATCATCAATACACCAAGATTCTGGACCATTGATCTAAGTTCCATCTTGGAGTCTCGCCTATCGCGACTTGGAGTGATGAGAACCTCCATCTAAGGAACAACAAGATGCGAATTCACGATGAGATCTGGACCGTCAATTCATCGAGATCGTGGAGCGTCGATCAGGGTCGATGAAGGTCATAAGTTTGCGAAAATACCGAAAAGGTTAAATGGATGTAGCCTGTGGTCACATCGGTGGAAGATGGTGGAAGGAGCTCGTGCAGACAAGCTCCTTTTCAGAGTTTTAGGGATCGCGACTGGGAGTGTCGAGACACTTGGTCACACGAATGCTGAATTGTCGAATGCCGAAATGTTGAAATGAATGCAAGATCCCATGGAGCCAATCAAATGGTGCAGGTGAATTTGAGTATGATCGGAGGGCTAATGTTTCTCTTCATAGTGTAACTGCTAGAAACCATTGATGGTTTCTGCTAGAAGATTCGAAGAGACTTCTGTGTGACTGCCAGAGGAGTTGAAGAGTCTCCAAGCTTCTTCCAGTGAATGAAGACTATTCTTAGAGGGGATTGATAGATGGATGAGCGTTGAAGTCTATAACTGAAACATAAAGGATAAGCTCAACTGTGCCAGAGAAGATGAGGAGTCTCAACTACCAGAGAGACTGAGGAATCTCAGATGAACACCCAATGATGCTGGACGCATAGTGGGAACCACCAGAGAAGCTGAAGAGTTGCGATGATCAGGCAGAGCACTCGAGATGTGGAGGAGATCGGTGCAGTGTGAGCATGCAGAGGCATTGTGCACATTGCATGAACAAGGTGCACAGAAGCTATAAGTACACGGTACAGAGAAGAGGTGCGTTTGTTGTTGTTATGAGGGATTCAAGAGGGCAGAAGGAGGAGAGTACAACAGCTGAAATGTAGAGCAGAAGAATGGTGCATCAAATGGAGATGGCACACGGTGCATAACGTGAGAAGAACATAAAGCGTAGAGGAGTGTGCAGAAGACACTGATGTAGATAGAGCAGAGCAGTATAGCAGAACAATGATAAGTCTGGTAAGCCAATGATAAATATTGTATCACTGTGATAAGTTTCATTAGCAAAGATTTATATTTCTGGGTGGTAGGGAGGTGCAAGGGAGGACTGGTGTCCTCAGAGTTTCAAGTGGGAGATTGAACACAGGGAGTTGGTGCTTCCTTCTAGTTGGTGTTAGAGAAACCTGGGAGTTGGTGCTTCCTTCTAGTTGGTGCTAGAGAAACCAGGGAGTTGGTGCTTCCTTCTGGTTGGTGCTAGAGAATCCAGGGAGTTGGTGCTTCCTTCTAGTGGGTGCTAGAAAAAAATAGAGAGTTGGTGCTCTCAACAAGTTGCAGCTTGCAAAACAGAGGTTGTAGCCTCACAATGAGTTGGTGCTCATATGTATGATAATGTAAAGAATGTAACTAATACTTATCATATAAAGAAGAAGAGGTTTTTACCTTGTATGGGTTTCCTCGGGAAAATATCTGTCTCTGTGTTTCTCATATATGTGACTGATGCTGAATGTGCCATTGCTTATTTCCTTGCATTATTGTGATCATCATTGAGTGCCTTGTAAAGAATTTAAAAGAAGCATAATTTTTTAAGCATGGTGACAACTGATTCACCCCCCCCTCTCAGTTGTCCAACAACACTATACCTGGATTGCGACGTCGTTGCATGCCTCTATAAGCATAGGGTGTGACGATGCTTAAAGATTGGGAAAATTCAAATTTCACGAATGTTCTAGAAGGGGATCTTCTAGAAGATGAGGTGGCCTTCGATCGGTTTGGATCTTACTCGATTCTCTTATTTGGTGGGATCATCCTAATCTCCTCATCCATATCTCTTTCACACTATATAAGGAGGGATCTTTCATGGAAAAGGATAAGTTTGAATAGGCTAAGAATTGTATGGAGAGTTTCTACTTTAGATTATGCTTGAGAGCTTTGCTTTAATTCTTCAAGTCAGATTGTGAATCTTCTTCATTCAAGGCATTGAAGCAAAGGTGTGTGTGTTGGAGAAAAGAGCCATCGAAAGGGGACCTTGCAACATCAAGGTATGGGTTGTATTCTCCACTTTCTATTCACTTAATACGGTAATGAATTTCTTCCCTATAAAACATCTTGTCTTCTATTGTATAATTTCTTGATCATATACATAGACTTCATTATAGTACATGTATCTTTGTTTTCCCTCTTTGTTGGTTTGTGATTCTTAGACAGGCTTACTATTCTACAAAATCAAGGAAGGATCCACAAAGACGATACTAGCGAGGAAAAGCGTTGTTTAAAAGGCATGTCTCTTGTAACTCATTAAACTAGTTCATATGATGATGAAGTTTAAGGTGAAGTCTGCATTTTGTTCTGTTTTGTTCTAGTTTCCAGTGGGATCTACAAAGATCTGTTTATGTCCGCATTTACCAATTAATTCGATAACAATATACATAGGAATAATCCTCCCATGCTTAAATCAAGACTAATAGATAAACCACCTTTGTTAAATGGATCCATACCATTCAAGAATAAGTTCATGATATTTTTTAGAAATCCAATGCCAAGTATAAGCAATGCCATGATTAGCATTGGGTTCCACACTAGTTTTGTTGGGAGACAAGGTATGGTTTCATTTACATAATTATCACCTCATATGATCATATTACAAGTTCCTCCCATTTGGATATGGTCCTTACACAATCACTAACGCTCCGGGTGGGAATTATTTTGAATTAAGTATTCCACTTTTCCTTGGCTTGCACCCTATAGTTAATCTGGAGTTGCTTCAACCATATTTTCCACCTCTCTTGGACAACTTAGAGGTGGCCGAGTACTTTCCCCCTACAAAATTTAATCAAAATTTCATTGAGCAAGATATACT
Organism: Picea engelmannii; assembly: GCA_009831015.1. NCBI lineage: Eukaryota > Viridiplantae > Streptophyta > Pinopsida > Pinales > Pinaceae > Picea > Picea engelmannii. The sequence goes on from ML790429.1 coordinate 367,008, forward strand.
CGACAATATCATGGAAACTAAATCTAAGGGAAATTTCTAGTAGAACATCCAACTCTATTAGGTCATCAAAGTAGGGTAGGTCCTTCACCAGGGAAAGTGGCTCACTAGGAGTTGAATTCATCATAAATTTCCCCATCTAATGAAATAACTTGACGCAATGGAAACCGTTTCTTCTTAAGGAGGGATGATTGATTCGAGTGGATATTGTTGGCCACCCAGGTGTTCCAATGATTTAGATTCGCTCCACATCTTGGTAGTGTTAATACAATTGTTTTAGGTCATCAAATTCCAAACCATTTTTCTGGCATCTCCCTTGCATTTCTTGTAGTTGAAACACGACAAAAAAATCTTGGATTGTGTGGCCTATGAAGTACATAGAGCATGGATTAATATTTTTAATGGTCAAAGAAATTCCCTTAATGGAGTTTGTAAGAAAAATTTCTTCGTTGGGAAGTTTACATATCAACTAGCCTCCTTACAACCCTCATTCCTTCTTCCACATCATCTCCCAAGGTTTGGGTTTGTATCTTTAGGGTTTTTTCCTCTTATGAATTCATATTTTATGTTCAAAAAGACCATTTTGGCCTCAATTTCTAATGTCTTCTTGTGAATGAGCGTAGCTGGCACATCTTTCTTTAAAGACAAGCTACCATTATTCTAATTAGTTTGTATTGCTTTGCATTTTACAATCTTTTTCTATTTTCATTTATTAATACAATTTGAGTTTACTGCATTATTGTTATCTTTACATCATCTCTACATGTTTCCATTTATATATCCACTATAATATACGCCAAGTCCCCTCTCACCAATGTTACAAACCTTGTCTTATATTCTTTGAATTTTTCTCCTCATTTGGAGGTTACACTGACTAGGAAAACCCCTGAGTACTTCCCTTCATTTTGAGGATGGTACTTAGGGTAAACCCTAGAATTTTCAGGGCACAAGGACAATAAAAAACATGGTAAGTGCGTTAAATTCAAAATTATAAAAAAACAATGTACTGGGTTGTGCTAAGATAGACCATAAAACAATATTAGGCTAGATATGGATAAGATGTCCACATCTTTTCAAATTCACTTTTCTCTAACATGGAAATTTTTATAGGTAGTGATTTTCTTAGTTTACAAGCAACCATTCAACATGTTGGAAGGTGATATAAGATCTCTGTGTACCTATTTCTCCAAAAATGATCACATCCTTATCCATCATACTTAATTGAAAATTGAGGCTACATTGTAATAAATACATTGTAATAGATGGATGAGAGTACATTGGAAATTGAGGTTGCATTGTAATAGATGGATGGTACTATTACAATCATTTAAATGAAAGTGGGTGCTTGAAATAAGTTTGTGGTCAAAAAAGTGGCAGTGAAGTGTCCAAGAACATGCTCACCTAGGAACATGAGAGCTCCTTTTTCTAAAGCTTCAGTACCCCCGAAGTGCCACACATGATGCTTCCTAACATGCTAAATCATAGTTTTAAGAATACGTTCACTTTTTTTAAAACATGAACACGTTAAAATAAATGCATGTTCCTAAGCATGCATGCGTTCCTTTTTGTTTTTATAAAATGAAGTAAAGGTGGGAAATACACTTTATTTACTAATCCATGAGAGAAGAATGTGTAGAAATTAAAATCAAAACAATTGTAACAAATAAATAGACATCAAACCACATACAACAATATTTCTTGGGGAAAACCCTTTTGAGAGAAAAACCCTTCTCTCTAAATCACACTGAATGTATTATTCAACCACTAAATGGTTATAATACAAAGTCTCTGTGCTCTCAACAAGAGTGTTCATCAGTAGCATAATTCTGGAGAAACTTTGGAAACATAACAATAATATAAAACTTACACTCTAAATTCCTCCATCCATATAACCCAATAAATAGTTATGATAAAACCATAAACTATTTATGGTTTCCAATTTCTACATATTGGAAACCACAAGCATACTATTCTCTGACACTGCTTTGCATTTATTCTTTGCTCCAATACAACACTGCATTTATTCTTTGCTCCACTAAAACACTGCATTTATTCTCTACTCATCACTGTATTTATTCTTTTCTCCACTACATCACTGCATTTATTCTCTTCTCAACATTGTATTTATTATCTGCTCCACTACAACACTACATTTATTATTTGTTCCACTTCAATAGTACAAGGTCTATGACACACCTACCCCAACATTCTCCCACTTTTCATATACCTTGCAAGGGTATAAGAGAGAATACATCAAACCATGAGCTAATTTTTAGGGCCCATAAGGCCCATAGACTCACAACACCACTTGAATTTACCTATGCTCATTGTTTTCGTCAATGCGTCTACAACATTATGCAAGGTGTCAACTTTATCTGGTATCACTTTCAATCCTCTACCATGCCCCTAACAAAATGGTATTGGATTTCTATATGCTTTGTTTTTGCATGAAAGGTTGGGTTCTTAGTTAGAAAAATGGCATTTTTACTTCACATTGAATTGTAATAGCTTTCTAAGTTAGTATGACTTCTAAACATGGTTTCATAAGCCAAATGAACTCCTTACATGCATAAGTAGCTGCCATATACTCTACCTTTGCAGTGGAAAAAGAGACCACAACTTGTCGCTTTCTAATCCATCTTATTGCTCTACCAAACAATTGAAACATGTATCTTCTCATATATCTCCTTCTACCTACATCCCATGCCTGATAAAAATCCATATAACCCTGTATATCGAGTAAGTGTGGGTCCCTTGAAATATCATTATGATAGCAAATGGAATATTCAAAAGTACGGTCTCACAAATATTTAAATACCCTCTTCACTACAGGCCAAAGTTCATGTCTAGGATTAGCCATGAATTGACTCAAGACTCCCATTTCTTGCGAAACGTCCAATTTAGTACATACCATAGCATACATCAAACTACCAAATGAAATAATGTAAGGATCATAAGACATATCCTCCATCTCTGTAGGTATTGTAGAGCACTACTCAACTAAAATCTTAGTTCATATAGAAGTCAGAACACACAATGGTTTGCAATATACCATATGAAGACACTATATCACATAGATTACATTCTTACTTTGGCTCAACCAACATATTTTATTTGCTTTATCTCTCATGATATCCATTCCTAAGATATAGTTTACATCCCCCAAGTCCTTCATATTGAATTGTGTTGAAATCTGAGACTTCAAATCACAAATCACATCCTTACTATTACCAAATAATAACATATCATCTACATGTAGAGTGATAACAAGGAAATGCCCACCATTTTATTTGTAATACACATAATGATCTAATTTGGATATCAAAAATCCTAATCCCAACACAAAAGAATCAAAATTTTGGTACCACATTATGGGAGACTGTTTGATACCATATAAATACTTTTTCAACTTCCAAACCAATGAATATTTACCCTTTTCAACATAGTGCTCTGGTTATGTTGGATAGATATCCTCCTTCAAGTTACAATGTAAGAATGAAATTTTCATATCCATCTGTCATATCACTAAATCAAATATTGTTGCTACAAATAATAGGGACAAAATAGATGTTAACTTAGAAAGTGGGGAAAATATCTCACCAAAGTATATCCCCTCAACCTGGGAATTTCCTTTTACAACCAACCTTGCCTTGTACTTTTCAACATTGCCATCTAAACCGATCTTTTTTTTGAACACACATTTATATCCAATGGGTTTCTGTCCATTAGGAAATGAGATCAAGTTCCATGTATCATTATTTATGATTAAAACTATTTCCTTTATCCAGGTGGATATCAGTGGCCACCCACCTATTCCAATTGGCACCAAACAATCTTCTAGCAAGTTACTATTTTTAGCATGTTTTTGATTCCTAAACTTCCGGGGCCATTTTGAGGACCTAAATGAAGTTTGTTTTATGGATCGATCAACTCAGTGATATTCAAAGGCTCCAATTGAGCCCCCAAAATGAATCTCCTTGACAATACCTTTCCAACGAGCTACTATGCGCCCCAAATGGAGATCATATGCCAAATTTACACCCCGAGGAAGTTGATACACCAAACTACCCAAAACGGGGTCCACAAAACTGTTGGATTTTCATCTTCTGAAGTTAGGGTTTTGGATTTTATTTATGTTAAAAATGCCTTTAGAGCCTCATTGTAATCATCTTCTTGTGAATGCGAGTAGCTGTCACATATCTTCTCAGAGATAAGCTACCACCATTATAGCGAGTCTTTCACTCTGTATTTCTACAGTTTTGTACATTTATCTCATTAATAGAAATTGTGTATTACTATATCTCTGTGTTTATGGTTGCATCTTTGATATATTTCTATTATATTACTGGATATCTGAGATATCTCTGTACATTTCTTTATTATATCTCCGCTCTCATTTCATGTTGTAAATAATCTGGATTAGTGGTATCAGAGCATGATGCTCTTGATCATTTTTTTTAGTGCATGTCCCCGACGAGGTCTGAGTATAGAAAGTTGGGTCTCAAGCTTGCCTCTATTGAGGAAAATTTCTCTCCTATGCCCAAGAAACCCTCTGTGGAAGAAAATAAAAATGACAGAGCAGACAATTCTATTAATATGTTTCTTGAGAAAGCTCTCACGTGACAGAGGAATCAAATGATGGATAATTTTTCCCACATCCTTCAATGCCTGCCGATAAAAACTAGAACGTCTTCATCAAGCGTCCACTTTAGAGGCACCTCTCCTTTCAAGGTACAAGTTAATTTTGATATTCCCATATTTGAAGGAAAGAGAGATGCAGATGCCCTATAAAAATGGTTAAATCTGCTAGAAGGTTATTTCTTTGTTCACAATTTTTGTGAGAGGGAAAATATCACCTTCACACTCCTTATGACTCTCCCCCATGTCAAACATTGGTGGGAAACTTACTGGGAGAAAATTTCCACAGAGGAGTCTGGAATATATGGGGTCGATCCCACTTGGTATTTTTTATGGCTGCGGTCAAGGAATAATATTACCTTGTTGGTAACTATGATGACCAGTACATGAGATGGACCACGCTGCATCAAGAAAGGGGCCAAGAAGTGTCAGAGTTCCTGAATACGTTCCATACCTTGCGCACCAAGTTGGGTATCAAATATTCTAAGTGACATTTGGTTTTGAAATACCGTGGGGCTCTACATAGATACATCTAAACTGAAAATGGTGTTTTTATACATCTCATCGTTGGGAGTTTCCTATCGATATGTTGTCAAAATTGAGAATAAATTTAGGCACCATAACAAACGAGAGTTTGGGTCTGCAAATCTTCAACAACCAAAGTATGATAAAGACGACCCTAACAAATAGCTTCCCAAAAACCAGTCCAAGCCATAGGAAAAGAAGGGTCACGAGAAGACGAAGAAAGACACTAGAAAGGGGTGTGATTTCCACAAAATCCCTTGGCATAGCACTGATGAATTCCACTCAAAATAATCATTGTTGGCCAAGATCAAAGACAAGGATTTGAAACCTGATTAAAAATTTAATTCGAAAAATACTGGCAGAAGACAGATCATCGAGGCAGAC
>ML790429.1:386774-406883 GCA_009831015.1 Picea engelmannii
CAAAGACAAAGGGTTCAAGAGAGGAACAATTGACAACAATCTATATATCAAAACAAAGGATAATGATTTGCTCATCGTGTTGGTCTATGTAGATGACATCATCTTCAGATGTAATAAGGATTCATTGGTACAATGGTTTGCTTTTTCCATGGAGTCTGAGTTTGAAATATCTATGATAGGTGAACTGTCATTTTTTCTTGGTTTTCAAATTACTCAAAGGTCTGAAGGGATGTTCATTTCTCAAGAAAAATATCTAAGAGACATGTTGAAAAGGTTTCAAATGGAAGATTCTAAACCCATGGGCACACCTATGGTTACTGGATGCAAATTAAGCAAGGATGATGACTCACCTGATATTGATAAAAGTTCATATAGGTCAATGATAGGAAGCCTGTTGTACATCACAACATCTCACCCATATATAATGCATGTTGTTGGAATGGTAGGAAGATATTAGTCTGCACCTAAACAAAGTCATTTGCTGACTGTCAAAAGGATATTCAGATATTTGAAAGAAACAATGAACTATGGCCTATGGTATCCTAAGAATCAAAATTTTCAATTATCAGTCTACTCAGATGCTGACTGGGCTAACTGCATGGATGAAAGGAAAAGCACGAGTGGAGGTGCGTTCTTCTTAGGAGATTCTCTTGTAGCATGGTTGAGTAAAAAGAAAGGTTCCATTTCTTTATCAACTATAGAGGCAGAGTACATTGTTGTTGCTACCTGTTGCACTCAAGTATTATGGATGATTCAAACACTTGCAGACTTGGAGGTAAAATACGCTGCACCGATCCCAATTCACTGTGATAACACTAGTGCCATCAGTGTGTCCAAGAATCCTGTATTCCACTCCAAGACCAAGCATATTCCCATAAAATACCATTTTCTGAGAGAGAAGGTCACCAATCAGATTGTTCAGGTCCATTACATTCCAACCACAAAACAAATTGCAGACATCTTTACTAAACCCCTATCCAAGACACCATTTGAATATCTTCGACAGAAGATGGGTGTCATCCTATCTCACACCTAAGAGAGTCCATCCTGTTAGGGGGAGTTTGTATTGATTGAATATCTGATACCTCCGAAAAATACTGCAACAGCTCAGGGGGAGTGTGTTTTCTTTGACATTGATGTCAAAGGGGGAGAAAAGAACAAGTCCGGGTTCCTTTGTTGCCATCAATGCCAAAGGGGGAGATTGTTGGCATGTTTTACAGGTAGCGTATGCTTGTCATTGATGGAAAGTACAACAACGATGATGGATTGAGTACAGGTATAATGTGTCAGGTGAGCACCAGAAGTATTTTGGGGAGATGCAGCAGAGCAAGCTCGTGAAGACCAGAAGAGATAGTGTAGAGGTGAACAAAGAGTGAAAGAGTGTTCTTGTTCATTTGATGGAAAACAGGTAGGCAAGGAAGATCAACAATGATGATGGCATGGAAAGATTGGAAGCATAAACTCCATTTCAGAGTTTCGAATACCGAGAGTTGGAGGAGTCAAGAGTCGAGGCTCTTCATCACAGGAGTCCCGAAGTTGCAGAATACGAAATGTTGAAATCCCTAAACAGGCACATCAACAAAGACTCCATTTCGGAGTTTCACAGATCGGGAAATCAAAGGTTTCGAATACCGAGAGTTGGAGGAGTCAAGAGTCGAGACTCTTCATCATAGGGGTCCCGAAGAAGTGAAATGAGAAATGCCAAAATACATTGATTTGACTCCATTTCGGAATTTCGGATACCGGGAGTTGGAGGTGTCAAGAACACTCACGAAAAGAGTCTCGAAGTTGCGAAATGTGAAACGTCGAAATCCCAAAATAGGCACATCAATAAAGACTCCATTTCGGAGTTTCGGATACCGGGAGTTGGAGGAGTCAAGAGTCGAGACTCTTCATCACAGGAGTCCCGAAATTGCGAAATGAGAAACGCCAAAATATGTTGATCTGACTCCATTTCGGAGTTTCGTATACTGGGAGTTGAAGGAGTCAAGAGTCGAGACTCTTCATCACAGGAGTCCTGAAGTTGCGAAATGCAAAATCGCAAAAGCAATTTATGGATAAACGCTTGGTCACAACTGTGGGCATGTGAAGGAAGGAGCTTGCAAGTTGCAAGGATCCATTTCGTGATCGAGAGTTGGAAGAGTCAGAGTGACTCGCAACAAATTTGCGAAAAGCGAAATTGCGAAATGCAGTTTTGAATAAGGCTCTGGTCACAGCTTGTGGTCACATATGCAGAGGATGGAGGAAGGAGCTAATGCAACCAAGCTCCATTTTAGTGATCGTGACTTGGAGTGTCGAGACCCTTCATCATAGGAATGCCGAAATGCAAAATTGCGAAAGTGCTTTATGGATAAGCGCTTGGTCGCCGTCAGTGGTCACATCATCAAAGAGCTGTAGAGAAGAGCTCGAAGAGACAAGCTCCATTTTAGAGTTTGGGACATGGAGAGTCGAGACTCTTCACCATAGGAATGCCGAAATACCGAAATGCTGAAATGGGAAATGGTGAAATCAACGTGAGACCCTGTGCTTGTAATCCAACGGTGTTGGATACTTGTTAATTTGATCGAAGGGATATTGTTGCTCTGCACAGTTAATCGATCAGTTACAATTCAGTTAGCAGAATTAAATCATGACTCTTGGATGGTTGGTGATTCAATTGCTGATGCGTTTTCTTGGAGGTTCACAGTGTAACTGCTAGAAACGACTGATGGTTTCTGCTAGAGGACTCGGAGAGACTTCAGGGTGATTGCCAGAGAAGATGAAGAGTCTCGAGGCATTTTCTAGTGGCATGAAGACTGTTCATAGAGGCTATTGAGAGATGTAAGACCATTGGAGCCTGGAACTGCAACAGAGGGAATGAGCTCGACTGTGACAGAGAAGATGAAGAGTATCGACTATTGGAGAGGCTAAGGAATCTTGGCATAACACCCAGTGATGATGGACGCATGGGTTTAACTGCCAGAGAAGCTAAAGAGTTGTAATGATGATCAGGCAGAGCACTTGACATGGGGAGAGAATGCAGAAGCATTGTGAATAGAGGATGCAAAATATGCACATAGAGAATAAAAACACAGAACATAGAAGAGATTAGGTGTTGTTGAGAGTTATTTAGGTGTGTAGAAGGAGGCATAGTGCAGCAGCTGAAATGCATAGAAGAGGAATGGTGCATAGAAGGGACATGGCACATAGAGTATAAAGCGCAACAGAAGCAAAGAACAAAGATGCATATCTGAGACAGTAAAATAAGGCTGAGGTGCACTTGTAGAAAAAAGGAGAAGATCAGAAAGTGCAAGAAGATGCAGGAAGAGAGACACTGATACAGGAGAGCTGAGCAGCATAACATAATAGTGATAAGCCTGGTAAGCCAATGACAACTATTGAATCACTGTAATAAGTTTCAGTAGAAAATATTTATATTTCAGGGTGGTAGGGAGGTGCTAGGGAGGACTATTGTCCTCAGAGGTTCAAGTGGGTACTTGAACACAGGGAGTTGTAGCTTCCATCTAGTTGCAGCTAGAGAAACTAGGGTGGCAGGGTGGTGCAAGGGAGAACTGTTGTTCTCTGTTATACAGGTTGGTGCCTATGTGACTGGAAGTTGGTGCTTCCATATAGTTGGTGCTGGAACACTTAGGGAGTTGGTGCTTCCTTCTAGTGGGTGTTAGAGAAACCAGGGAGTTGGTGCTTCCTTCTAATGGGTGCTAGAGAAACTAGGGAGTTGGTGCTTCCTTCTAGTGGGTGCTAGAGAAACCAGGCAGTTGGTGCTTCCTTCTAGTGGGTGCTAAAGAAAATAGAGAGTTGGTGCTCTCAGCAAGTTGCAGCTTGCAAAACAGAGGTTGTAGCCTCATAATGAGTTGGAGCTCATATGTATGATAATGTACAAAATGTAAAGATTACTTATCATACCAAGAAGAAGAGGTTTTTACCCTTTATGGGTTTCCTCAGGAAATATTTGTCTCTATATATTTCATATGTGTGACTAATGTCGAATGTTCTATTGCTTACCTCTCTGTATTATTGTGATTGTCATTGAGTGCTCTGTAAAGAGTTTTAAAATAAGAATAATTATTTAAGCACGNACCCTCTCAGTTGTCCAATAAGGTTGTGACATTGTGATGGGTGCAGACTAGCTAAGGACTTTGGTTCTCATGGATTTTAAAGACTTAACCATGCAATTTGACCAAGAGGGCCACCAATATAAGTTCCAAGGCATCACCTCAGGTTCACTTGAGATCATTAGTTCCCATCACATGGAAAAGATGCTCAAAAAGGGTCATTATGGTGTTATCGCCCAACTCCATGCCATACAAGCAACATAGACACCTTCCATACCACAAGACCTCCAAGACATCCTTTCTAAACATCAATTGGTCTTTTCCACTCCCCAAGGCCTCCCTCCTTCCCGTGGTCCATTCCCCTTGTACCAGGCAACCTTCCTCTCAATATCTGTCTGTATCGTCACCCCTTTTCCCAAAAAAATGAAATTGAGAAAATGGTCCAGGAACTCCTTAATGCAGGTGTTATCTGCCCTAGTATGAGCCCTTATTCGTCTCATGTGGTCATGGTCCTAAAGAAATAAGGTTCTTGGAAAATGTGTCCTAACTTCCATGCCCTCAACAAACTTACCATCAAAGACAAATTCCCCATCCCTGTCATTGGTGACCTCCTGGATGAATTGAGTGGCGCCTAATTCTTCTCTGAACTGGATCTTCGTTCAGGCTACCACCAGATACATATGAAAGAGGCATATGTTCCCAAGATTTCCTTTAGAACCCATTAGGGCCACTATGAGTTTTAGGCCATGCCCTTTGGCTTGTGTAATGCCCCCTCCACCTTCCAAAGCCTCATGAATCATGTCTTCCRTCCTTTTCTCTGCCATTTTGTCTTATTTTTCTTTGATGATATCCTCATGTATAGAAAAACCTGGACAAACCATCTTGCTCATGTGGATCGAGTTCTCCATCTACTCTCTCAACACCAACTTTTCCTGAAACAGTCTAAATGTGCTTTTGGCGCCTCAGAAGTAGAATACTTGGGTCATCTGGTTGGAAAATATGGCGTCAGGGTGGATCCTAAAAAGATTGAAGCTATGAAAGACTGGCCTCACCCAAAGACTCTTAAGATCTTGCATGGATTTCTAGGCTTAACGGGGTATTATTGCAAGTTTGTTAAGAATTATGGGAAGATTGCAGCACCTCTCACTGCTCTCCTAAAAAAGAACTCTTTCACTTGGACTCCAGCAGTTGCTCAAGCTTTTCAAACATTGAAGATGGCCATGTGCACCACTCCAGTCCTCGCCCTTCCCGATTTCACAAAGACCTTTGTGTTGGAATGTGATGCCTCAGGGAAAGGAATTGGTCCTGTCCTTATGCAAGAGGGTCGACCTTTGGCCTTTACCAGCAAGCAACTATTTGAAAGAAATCTGGGAAAATCCATCTATGAAAATGAAATGTTGGCTATTTTGCATGCTGTGGATCCGTGACATCCTTATCTATTGGGGCAATGGTTCCAATTTAAGACAGACCATCAAAGCCTCAAATATTTTCTGGAACAACACATTTCCTCCCCAGAACAACACAAATGGGTGACTAAACTCTTTGGATATGATTATAAGATCATTTATAAGAAAGGCAAAGACAATGTGGTTGCGGATGCACTTTCCCGAAAATATGAAGGTGAAGGATCCCTTTTTTCTCTTTCATTCATTGTACCGGATTGGCTCCAAGCCGTTCGCTAGGAATGTCTACAAGACCCCAAAAGTTCACAGTTGATCCGGAAATTGTAGTCCAATGCTCTAGCTTCCCCAGGGTACTCTTGGCTCCATGAGGAACTTCGATATAAAGGCTATTTGTATTTAAGTAAACAATCAAAGCTTAAATCCACAGTACTTTCTGAGCTTCATGCTACACCCACAGTAGGGCACTCCGGGTTCACCAAAACCTATGACAGGGTCAAACGTTCCTTTTTCTGGGATGGTATGAAACAGGACATTCATAATTTTGTAGCTGAATGTGACGTGTGTCAACTCAACAAGGGAGAAACAGTAAAATCGTCGGGCACACTACAACCACTGCCGATTCCACCTGTTATTTGGAAGGATATCTCTATGGATTTTACTACTGGCTTACGCAAATCAGGAAATAAATCCGTCATCATGGTGGTTGTTGATCGCCTTTCCAAGTATGCTCATTTTTGCGCCCTTCAACACCCATTTACAACATCCACGGTGGCTCAAATCTTCATGGATTAGGTCTTCAAGCTTCATGGCATGCCACACTCTATTGTTTCTGATTGCGACCCAACTTTCACAAGCAATTTTTGGCAAGCACTGTTCAAGATATAAGGCACATAATTGCATCTCAACACAGCTTATCATCCCTAGACTGATGGCCAAACGGAAGTTGCCAACAAGTGTTTGGAAACATATTTGAGGTGTTTTGCCTCAGAAAAGAAAAATCAGTGGGCTCAATGGTTACCCCTAGTTGAATGGTGGTACAACACTTCATACCATACAACTACACGCATGACTCCTTTTGAAACGGTATATGGACAGAAGCCACCTTCAGTTCTCTCATACTTACCGGGTGCCTCGAAGGTCTAGGTGGTTGACCTAACACTTACAGCTTGAGAGGCCATTCTCCGTACCCTCAAAGAGAATTTGGTCATGGCACAGAATCGCATGAAGCAACAAGTAGATCAAGGTCACTCTGAACATCAATTTGCAGAAGGGGATTAGGTGTTTCTTCGATGGCAACCTTACAAGCAAACTTCCCTCAAGGCCGAGCATTGTCAGAAGCTAGCGCCCAAATTTTATGGTCCTTATACCATGCTCAAGCGTGTGGGACAAGTCGCCTATCAGTTAGCTTTTCCTAGCCATTCAAAGCTACATCCTGTTTTTCATGTTTCATGCTTAAGAAAGGTGATTGGAGCTAAGTGCCAAATTCAAACCAACCCTCCAAAGTTAGTTGAAACGGATCCATTTGGCTACAACCATAAGTAGTTTTGGACCAGCGTGAGCGTCGCATACATCAGAGAACCATCAAGGAAGTGCTAGTCCAATGGAAAGATACAACTCCAACAGACGCCACTTGGGAACCAACTACCATTCTGCAACAATTTCCTCATCTCAAGCCTTGAGGACAAGGTTGTTTTTAAGGGGGCAGACATGTTAGGGTCCTAACCCGCACATAGTTAGAACAATATATTCGGATGTAATAAAGGTCAATATTAATAAGGCCTTTCAATAAAATAGAATAAGGCGGATGTAAGAAGACCTAATAGAAGCTTCCACTTCTAGAACGATCTTCCTCTAGATGCTTCTTTTTAGTATAAATAGGAGTCGAGGGTATGATAAACCTAGCTTGGATATTATTGTAATAGAGCTCTGCTCAACTGGAGGTTTCCCCCTTGAAGAGGCTCGTGAACATTGCTTTCAGATTCAAAGTGCTATTTCTATTGTTATTCTTATATCATTTCAATGTTATTGTGGTGAATGTTCTGGTTATATTTTTGTTATTCTGCCATTACTAGCATTTTATTTATGTCCTACATACATTTTATATTTGGTATATTACAGCTAGGGATGTGATATCTGTCTCAACCAACAGTGTCGATTGTCATACGATATCCAAACCTTCAAGGATGAGGTATTATGTGATGTTTCCCCGCTAGATGTCTGTGATGTTCTCTTGGGCCAACCTTATGTGGAAGTGCCATGCTATCTATGAGTCTCGACCTAATAGTGTCATTTTTACTCTAGGGGGTCATTTCTACAGGATACCAGAGGTAGTTCCAACTAATGTCCCACCTAAACAATGCTGCAAGGTAGTATCTCATACTACAAAATTCATCTTCTTCACAATAAAGGACACTGCAACCACTACAACCTCGGTCCAAGAACCTTCTATCCAACAGAAGCAAGTTGACAAGATTGTAGAAAAGTGAAAAGATTCCTTCTGCACATAATCATCTCATGTAGCTCGAATGGTTGAAAATATTCAATCCCACCAACAACAGTTTTTTGACAACCTTCCACAAACCAAGCAGTGCAACGTCTCCAACAAGGCAAGCAACTCACTAAGATTCAGATTCAACAATCGCTTTCCCCTCTCCCTCGGGCACTCAATGAAATGGAGACCATTGCTTCCTAAGTATGGAGGATTTATCTAGGTGGATATCAATGGAAAACCACCTATTCCAACTGGCACAAAACACTCTTCTGACAACTTACTATTTTTAGCAGGTTTTCAGTTCCTAAACTTTTGGGGCCATTTTGAGGACCTAAATGAATTTTTTCAGGATATAAAACCTCAATGATAGATAAGTCTCTTATTGATCCTCCAAAACGAATCTCCTCGACGATACCTTTCCAATAAGCTATTGTGCGCCCCAAACAAAGATCGTATGCCAAAGTTACGTCCCCGGGAAGTTGATACACCAAACTACCCAAAACGGGGTCGAAAAAACTGTTGGCTTTTCTTCTTTTGGGGTTAGGGTTTTGTATTTTATTTATGTTAAAAAGGCCTTTAGAACCTCATTGTAATCATATCCTTGTGAATTTGTGTAGCCATCACATCTCTTCTCACATATAAGCTACCACCATTCTAGAAAGTCTTTCACTTTGTATTTCTACAGTTTTGTACATTTCGTTCATTAATAGAAATTGTGTATTACTATATCTTTGTGTTTATGGTTGCATCTTTGATATATTTCTGTTATATTATTGGATATCTCAGATATCTATGTACATTTCTTTATTATTATCTCCACTCTCATTTTGTGCCGAAAATAATCTGGATCATTCCTCATCCATGGCCAGTCTCTAGGACTCCTTATATTCCATCTCCTTTACCTATTTCATAGTTCTAGGCTCATCAATGTTAGCAGTTAAAGATAAAATATACATATTAAATTAAAAGGAGTATAATTGTACTTGTATGGTTGCCTTCTTTAATGAGTGGATCTCCTTAAAGTTTGAGGTGGAGTTTCTTCCTCCTCTTCTGAAATCTTTGAACCCTCCTCCTCATTAGGTCCATCATGAACTTATTTTTCATTTTTTGGTTCATCTTGCTTAGTCTCGAGTGGTAGATGAAACACTAAATCCTCATGATATTATGATTACACTACCATGTGAGAAGACTTAACTTCTCTAAAAATAAAATTTCTACTATAAAAACCTTTCCAACTATAGGATCCCAAATCTTGTACCCTTTAACATCAACACCATAGTTGATGAAGATACAATTAACATCCTTTTTTATCCAACCTTAACTAGTTCTCCTTAGGCACATGAGTATATTCATTACAACCAAAAAAAAAGATGTTGAAGTGAGGGATTATTTCCTGTCTAGACCTCCATAGGGGTCTTATCCACAAGAGATGATGTGGGAAACTTATTAATCAAGTAACATGCAGTAGCAACCACTTCTACCCAAAGCTTCTTCTCTAAGTCGGCTCCACTAAGCATACTCCTAGCTCTCTCCATAAACGTTTTATTCATCCATTTTGCAACTCCATTTTTTTTAGGGGTAGATGGAGTTGTCTTATGTCTTTCAATGTCATTCTCCTTAAAAACTTATCAAACTATGTACAAGAAAACTCACCACCATTATCAGTCCTCAACACCTTAATCTTCCTACTATTTTGATTTTCCAAGAGAGATCTAAGCTCTTTCAATAGACTAAAGACCTCAGATTCAATTATAAGAAAATATACCCATGTCCTTCTAGAATAAGCATCAATGAATGACACATATACAAATCCTTAGAAATCGAAGAAACTTTAAATGGACCAAATATATCAAAATGATTTAAGTCCAACAATCTAGAAGATTTGTGAGAACTAGAATAAAATTGAGCACATTTGTGTTTTTTGTATATGCATTGCTCACAAAAATCAAACTCAAGAGTGCAATAATTCAATCCACCATTTTTTTTTCCAAGGCCTGTAGGCCCTTCTCACCTATATTGCCCAATATTTGGTGCCATAACATTGTCTTTTTTGTAGGTAACTTTCTTTATGAAGCAAGATCTTTTTTAGTAGGCTTTGATTGTGAAGGCATAGACCCTATAGATACCTCCAATGCAAAAATCAAAGAACTATTATACTCAATAGTGAATGCATCAAGTTGGAACACAATTCACACAAGAACACTTTTATCAAGTACTATAACTCCTTAGACAATCTTACACCCTTTTCCAGAAAAAATAATTTGCACACCCACATCATTAAGTGTTCTTTCTGATAGTAGGTTTCGTGTTAGACCTGGAATATTAAAAAATCCACTGATACCATTTACTATACCATAAGGTAATTTCATTAATTCTCTACCATGGCCAACTATGCTGAGAGGAAAGTCATCACCAAGATATACCATACCACCATTATATTTCTCATACATTGAAAACTAGTGTTGATGTGAAGTCATATGAAAGGAAAATCTAGAGTCTATCAACCATGCACTCTGGCCTAAACAGGTTGTCAAATATGCAACAAATTCATCTCCACCATCCTCTTGAGAAGATTTTTCAAATCCATCATCAAAATCATTCTTCTTCTTCTTCTTCTCTTCCTTCTAGTCCCTTTTAAGTTTCCTATTGTTGTCGTAAACCCAAAATTTTCCCTTAGATTTTCCAGGAGACTTATGTCTCCCATAGGATTTGGATCTTCCCTTTTCTCTCTTCTTTCCTTTCTTCTTTTATCTCACACAAAGAACCAAGGACTCATTGGTATATTCAAAAAATTTCCATCTCACCTCCTCTAAGAGTAAAGTAGCCACGACCTCATCAAACACCAATGTATTTACAATGTTTCTAATGGCCATTACCAAGTTGTGCTATGAATCTCGCAAATAACATAAAGATTCATATAATGATCCTTCTCATTCATCTTCACGCCAACTGAGATCAACTGGGCCATAATATTATTAAATGCAATCAAGTGCACATATACAAAATCACCATCACCCATTCTCAAGAAAACAAAATTTTCCATAGAAAAAGTTTATTACCCAATGATTTAGCCTCATCCAAATCCCCCAACTTATTCTAGAGAGATACTGCAATTTTTTCTTCAAAAACATTCAATAATACTAAATCGACCAGATAGAGCCTACTAAGGTTTCTTTCCTTTCTCTCCAACACCACCCACTCTTCATCTATCATACTAGTGGGTTTCGTTCCAAATATTGCAACCCATAGATCTCGATCTATGAGAAGACCCTCCATATTTAGCTTCCACAACTCAAAGTTACTTCCATTAAACTTCCCCATTTCTAATCTAGATGTGCTCACCATTTCTCTGCAACCAGATTTTGTTTTGCGCAATCTCCCACTCAAACAAAGATTAGATAAAAAAAACCTTGTCCTTAATACCTTGGATCCGAGGTGATAAGGATTTGATACCAAAATAAAGGAAGAAATGGTGTGAAATATGCTTCCTTCACTAATCCATGTGTTAGTCCCTAAAGTTGCACTTGATTGTGAGAGGGAAAGCTAGGGCATCATTGGGTTATTGCAATGGTATTTTTAAGGATTTTATGAATAGGTTTTTAGAAAATGGTTGAAAGTTGGTTCAAGGATTCAAAATAAACACATAACTCAAATGTAAAAGCAAGAAAACGTCCCACTGATTTAGTAAATGGTAGTCACCTTAATAAATAAAACAATAATGTAAATAAACGAGGGAATGTATGAGAGTATCTAGTTTGTCAACTCCCATATGGATTAATTATTTCAAAATATCATTGAGAAACACAAACATGTAATTGAAGAAAATATCGATTATAAACAAAAACAACAAAGTGTTCACCGTGTTACTTAAAATCAAGAAATCAAATGCATTGCAACAGAATAAATGAATTCAAGTAAGAAAAGAAATAGAATAAGATATGATATAGGATCTGACCATCAACATGCCTTTTCCATTTAGTATCAATATCGAATATAAACTTGTCTTATAATAGATTTTTACAAAAAAAAAAAGGCCCTTGAATGCCCAACTAATCGACCTTTATAAAATCTTTCATGTGTCTATTTAAAGTACACAAAGAATTCTTGTAGATCCTATTTTCTAGTTTACAGTTTTGTAATAGGATCATGTCAATGCCTATTTCCTAGGAAAATTAACTCAAACGAGCACCTATAATTCCTATATAGTAGAGGGCTCAACAACCAATCCAAATATAGATTAGGAAATAACTTTACAAAACTGGCAAATCCCACAAAAATTGGAACCCTATCTTGTTGAGTTGTTCCATCTGAGATATCAAAAAGTTTAATTTGAACCAAGCATTATGAATCAAACTGTTCATATTTACTTTCTGAGAAATAACATTGAACAATCAAAACTGAAGCAAAGTCTTCTTGAATCATCATGGTATGATGACTACACTAGCCTTGGTGTCTCTCTGTTTAAGATTGGTTGTTAACACAACATTATGCCAATATAACCTTATATTGAATTCTCTTACCTATTTAAGCAATTCTTTCTATTCTTTTCCTTTCCTTTTAAAATCATGTATCTCTTCTTGTTGTTTAGCATTCCATTGCTCAACAAAAGATTTCTCTTTCTTCAATTGCTTAATCATACTCTGCAGCTCCTTTACTCTGTCTTTTTACTTGATTTCACTTTAAATTCTGGATATTCCTCTACAGGGGCAGGTAAATTCAGATCTATATCAGCTTGGGGTTTTCTTAATTTAATCACATATTTAGAAGATAGCCCAGAACTAAGGTCTTCATCTTCACTGATGTCAGAATATCTAGTTTTTGGAAGGTCTTGCATCTGGTCTGGTTTTGGAAAAAGATCATTTATGTCATCATAAACTGCATCTGTGCCCTTAAACACAGATTCAGATACTGAAGATGATTTTGTAGTTTCTCTGGTCACGGGTCTTCTAGAGTACTATGTAATCTGCTCTTGTTTCTTCTTCAAGTTCTCAAATTCTTTCTCTGTTCTGTGTAAGAATATTCCACTGCCTATTTTTTAATCTCCTTCTTAGAATCCTTTGAATTATCTTCTATAATTATAAGATTCTCCTTCTTGATGGAAGGATGAAACATTTCTTTTGAATTCAGTCTAAATTTATTAGCAGCTCCAGTGGAATTTCTTCTAGGGAATTTAGGTACAGGTGTTTTCTTTTTACTCCATCTTTTACCCTTTGTAATATTCTTACCTATAGATTGTTGTTTCTGTTTGACTGAAGTATGAAATGGACTTGTGGTGTAATCTTCATATTCATCAAATTCCCTCTTTATATCTAGATCAGGATGGATGTTCGTGTCTTCATTTGTTTTAGGCTTCTTACCTCGACTAGTAGTGCCTTTCTCATGATATTTACCTATAGGTAAATCACCAATAACTTGTTGGGTTTATAATTTTCTCTTGCTAGCCCGAGTTACCCTAGTTGCAGGTGAATCTTCTTTCATTAAAACTTCGGTGGCTTGAGAGGTTTGTTTCTCTTTTATAGGTTTCTTCCCCTTGAAAGTTTTGGATTTAGTTGACTATAGATTTGGTTTTAAGGACTGGATTAACCAGTCCCAAGATCTCTAGACTTCATTTAAGGAAAAGACTACTAATGTTCTAAGCAAACCTTGATGAAAAAGACTGCTTTTTTGTAGCAGGATGGGACTGGATCCTTTTAGACATCTTGGACAAACTTTTTAACAGAAAATAGGGTAAATTAAGAGGGTAATCACCATTTACATGAATCAACGGTCTGATATGAAAGAGATGATCCAAGGAAAACCTGCCTTCACATATAATGTATTTGTGGATAATTAGAAAGGAAGTGTGCCATTCTTTCCTTACATAGCTGTGTGGTATACCCTTGCTCCAGTTAGGGTTTTTCTTTTCTGGAATTAGAAACTAATTTACAAACTCCATGACTACATTCTCCTTCTTCCACCATCTTTCCCCATACACTAGAAATCTACAGGATTTAGCAATATAATGCTTTGTCACGTGCATTAGAATTTTACCAACAACAGATTTGAAGCCATAAAAATTCTGTGCAAACGTCATCGAGATCTATTCGTCATGTCCCTGGAACGTTGAGAAAAAGTTGAACCAACCAACATCCTTGAATTTCTGCGCCATATGAGGGAATGCTTCGAGCAATTACGTTCCTTTAGGATCCAATCTGATTATCTAGCTACTCTTTTTGGGTACCATATCGTTGATACGATCTTCTAGACAATTCTAAGAAGATCGAGGTTTGAATATTTAATTCCCGAGAGATGTTAAAAACTAGAAGTCATCTATTTACCTACAACCCCTACCTAAAATAATAGACATACTAAAATAGGAAGGTGATGATTTCATTCATGATAATTAGACGTGTTGATTTGATGCAAAGATGGCGAGTACAACTCAATACTTCGTATATAGTTGTTATCATAAAAATAGAAACCCTAAATAGATCATAAAGAGGTATGCATATCCTCTAATCATGATTTAAAATGTTAGGATGCGATCTTGGCAGGGCGGTGCATGCAAAACAATTATTATTCTCGGCCCTTCAGGAATAGCGCTATTCTTGCAGTGCCTTTTCTGACTTGGAAAAATTTGAAAATTAAAATAATGAAATGACAAGTGATGTGACAAATATTATCATATCAAATCATAATCTTTAAAAAACTCAAAAATCATTTAAAAAGTGCAATAAAGATTGAAAAATAATCTTCCAAGCCAAACAAAGTTTTGACAGAAAATCATGAAAAAAGGGTAGGACAGGGACTAGGGAAACCCACTCAGTAAAAAACAATGTTAGGGACTAACACCATGAAAGAAGAATTTGTAGAAATTAAAAACAAAAAAGTTACAACAGATAAATAAACAACAAACCATAGAAAACAAGATTTCTTGGGGAAAACCCTTTGGGGAGAAAAATCCTACACTCTAAAGTACATTCAATGTATTATTCAACAATTAAATGGTTTCAATACAAATTATTTGTGCTCTCAATAAGAGTGTTTAGCATAATTTTGGAGAAATTTCAGTAGAATAACAATACGATAAAACTTACACTCTAAATTCCTCTAGCCCTAGAACTCAATAAATAGGAATAGTAAAACTATAAACCATTTATAGTTTACCATTTCTACATATTGGAAACCACCAATAGGTTATTCTTTGACACTTCTTTGGATTTATTCCTACTAATCTTATTTGGATCTCATAAATCCTAATGCCAACATAAAAGAATCAAACTTTTGGTACCACATTCTGGGAGACTGTTTGAGACCATATACTGAATTTTTGAACTTGCAAACCAATGAATCTTTACCTTTTTCAACATAGTGCTTTGGATATGTCATATATATATCCTCCTATAAGTCACCATGTAGGAATGTCGTTTTTACATTCATCTATTCTATCTCTAAATCAAAGGTTGCTACTACAGATAATATGAACTTAATAGATGTTAAGTTAGCAAGTGGGGAAAGGATATCACCAAATTCTATCCCCTCAAACTCAGAATTGTTAATATTATGGTAGCTTCGGGAGGTATGAACCTCTATTGTGACCTATGACAAGATTAGAATACTCTGGAAGGAAGCAAAGAAGTGAAAGAAACCCTAGACAAGTTGTCGTCTGTAGAAATATATTTAATATGAATTTATTAGTACCCAGGAGGAGAAGTTAGCCCCAGTAAGCCTGCCCAGACTACTATAAATACAGGGTGTCAGTTCTCATTATTCACATCTTAGCAATTGCAGAGAGAGCTAGATCTGCACAGGTGCAGTGGCAGTTTTGTGTGCAAGTCTTTGGGAAAGTGTGCGCTAGCTTCTAGGAGGGAATATCTGATCAACTTGGTTTCTATTCTTGCTTGGTGCATTAGCCTCTCTTGGCTATTGGATTGCTACCAGGATTCTCTTCTCTGTCACGGTCAAGGTGCTCGAAGGGTGGCTTCGGCCTATGGTTGGGTGACGAGGGTATCGTCAATGGTAAAACGAGCACAATCCTCTACATTCTAACAGGTTATGGGCCCATGCCTCCTTCATTCAACCTAAAATGCTGGAAGGAAACATAGCCTCTAGGACATTGAGCTCGCTAAGGAACTATCACTAGGGTTACTAGCAAGAGCAGCTTACAAAACACTACAACTAGGGTTACTAGCAGGAGCAGTTGCAGAAACCCTAAATCTCTGATTCAACACCTTGTGATGGAGCATCTTTCTCAAGAAGAAGATATTCAGATGTGCCCTAACTCAACGCACCTCTTGGATCTCTCAGAAGACAGAAATGATGAAGTTGAAGTTTTGGATCAAGGCATGACTAGTTACCAGTCAACCAGAGACATGTGTGAAACAATCAATCTTTTACACTACTCAACACTTACTGGAACGATTGAATATGACATGTGGATAATCGATAGCGGAGCTTCTAGGCACATGATGGGAGATCAAGCCAGACTCTCAAATCTAAATGAGAAGAAGACATCGTATAAAGTGGATCTTGGAGACAAAAGCACTTACCCCGTTGAAGGATTTGAACAAGCCTTCGTCAAGTTGGAATCAGGTAATCATGTTCACTTAAGCAATGTTTTATATGTACCTGGTTTAGAAAATAATCTTGTATCGATATCATGTCTAGAAGACAAAGGAAACATAATAACCTTCGTGGATGGAAAGGTGTTATCATGGCATAAGAACTCCAGCATAGAGAATGCTAGGGTCATTGGAAGTCGTGAAGGAAATCTGTATAGACTACTAGAAAAAAATGAAGAAGCTCTTGTACATGACGAAGTCAACCCTAATGAGCTTTGGCATAGAAGGTACGCTCATATCAATTATCAAGCATTACCTTTTCTCAGAAAAATGGTTGAAGGAATACCAGAATTGAAATCTACACTTGAAGGAATATACAAGGGATGTGCCCTTGGGAAGAATATCAAGAAACCATTCCCAAGCAGCAACAACAGATCTAAGGAGATCCTAGATCTAATACACTCATATGTTTGCGGTCCAATGCCAGTCAGATCTCTAGGAGGATCTCTTTACTATGTAATATCCATAGATGACTATTCAAGAAAGATGTGGCTATACCTACTGAAATCAAAAGACGAAGTATTCAGCAAGTTCCAAGAATTCAAGGCAGAAATAGA
Organism: Picea engelmannii; assembly: GCA_009831015.1. Classification (NCBI taxonomy): domain Eukaryota; kingdom Viridiplantae; phylum Streptophyta; class Pinopsida; order Pinales; family Pinaceae; genus Picea; species Picea engelmannii. Next base: position 403,878 of record ML790429.1, read on the forward strand.
AAACCTCACGAACAAGAAGATTAAGACATTAAGAACAGATAATGGAGGAGAATACACCTCAAAGGAGTTCGTTGCATTCTGCAAATCGGTAGGGATTAGGAGGGAGCTGACTGTTCCTCATAATCCTCAACAAAACGGTGTAGCTGAAAGAAAGAACAAATCTATCGAAGAAACGATAAAAGCCTTATTCAACGATCAAGGTCTATCCATGTTTCTATGGGGAGAAGTAGAAATGACGACAATATATGTGCAGAACATAATTCCTCATCATATATTGAAGGACATGACACTAGATGAAGCCTTCTCAGGTAAGAAACCTAACGTGAAAAACCTAAGAATATTTGGATGTCCTGTTTACTCTCATATTCCCAAGGACAAAAGGAATAAACTAGAACCCTCAAGAAAGAAGGGAATATTCGTGGGATACAATGATTCATCTAAGGCCTATAGAATATATATTCCAGAACAACACAAGATCGAAGTTAGCAGAGATGTAACGTTCAATGAAAGGATGGCCTTCAGGAAATYCATCGAAGAAATTACAGAAGAAGAAGAGCTTGAAGAACCTAATGAAGAAAACACAGAAAAYGAAAATGACGAAAAGGATCAACCTGATCATCCTATGGAGCCATGTGAGAACATTGATTCAGATATCATACCAAAGACCAAGAAACGACAAGCTTGACTTGAAKCTACATTACAAGACGCAAAAAKAATCAAGGTTCTAGAAGGAACATCCAGGAAGAGTAAAAGACCGAAAAGATTCTCAAGTTATGAAGCATACATGACGGAGCTTCTAGATGAAGAACCTACCACATTTGAAGAAGCAGTCCAAAAGGGACAATGGAAAGAAGCTATGGAGGAAGAACATCAGTCCATTATGAAAAATGAAGTATGGGTAATTGTACCTAGACCTAAAGAAAAATTAGTGGTAACCTCAAAATGGGTATACAAGATCAAACATGCAGCAGATGGAAGCGTGGATAAATACAAGGCAAGATTCGTGGCCAGAGGGTTCTCCTAGAAGGAGGGAGAAGATTATGATGAAACCTTTGCTCCGGTGGCTAGGTATACCTCCATCAGAGCTATCACATCTCTTGTCGTTTCCATGGGATGGAATCTACATCAGATGGATGTAAAGACAACTTTTCTGAATGGAGCAATTGAACAAGAACTATATATTGAACAACCTCAAGGGTTTGAGGTACATTCCAGAGACACTCATGTTTGCAGATTGAATAAATCTCTATATGGACTCAAGCAAGATCCAAGGGCTTGGTATGCCAGAATGGACAACTATCTAACAAGACTTGGTTTCTCCAAGAGTCATGTAGATCCAAACCTTTATTACAAAGTCATGGATAATGCACCTGTGATTCTACTATTATATGTTAACGATCTATTCATAACAGGTGAAGAATCTCTCATTATCCAATGCAAGAAGGAATTAGCTTTTGAATTTGATATGAAAGATCTAGGTCTTATGCATTATTACTTGGGACTAGAAGTATGGCAAAAGCATGGTGAAGTATTCCTTGGACATGGAAAGTACGCAATAAATATCCTTCAAAAGTTTGAAATGATGGACTTTAAGTCCATGGACACTCCTATGAATGAGGATATAATAAAAGTGAAAGTCCCAGATTTCGATCTAGTAGATCCATCTCTATATCGACAACTAATTGGATCATTAATGTATTTGGTAAATACTTGACCAGATATTTGCTTTGCTGTAAATACATTAAGTCGGTTTTAGGTGGAACCTAGACAAGAGCATTGGATAGATGCAAAACATGTCCTAAGATATATTCGTGGGACAATAAACTATGGATTGATATATACCGCATCCAGTGATATCCAACTTCATGGATTCACAGACTGTGATTGGGCAGGAAGTGCAGAAGACAGAAAGAGCACTTCAGGTATGTGTTTCAGCTTGGGCTCCGCTATGATATCTTGGGGTAGTAGGAAACAAAAGTCTGTCGCACTCATCACAATAGAAGCAGAGTATATGGCAGCATGTGAAGCATGCACAGAAGAAATATGGCTAAGGAAGTTAATCTCTGATTTATTTGATCAGATTCCAGAATCGACCATAATATATTGTGATAATCAGAGTTGTATAAGATTATCAGAACATCCAGTATTTCATGAAAGGTCGAAGAACATTGAGATCAAATACTACTTTATTCGAGATAAATTCCAGGAAGGAGAGGTAAAGCTCGAGTATATCCCCACTGATGAGCAGACAACAGACATCCTGACGAAAACTCTATCCAGAATAAAGTTTGCATATTTCTGAGAGAAGATGGGGATCGTGGAAATAACTTCCTTAGCTAAAAGGGAAGACTCTCTAGGGTAGGAGGGAGAACTGAAAATATTATTGAAGCATTTATAATTATTTGAAAAATAGTCCAGATTGGACATATTCTTTCCTGTTCGGAAAGTGGATTGAGATTTCTAATGGACAATGACTTCCCATTGTGGTTAACATGGAAAGTAGTCTGATTGCTAATGTATCATAGACATTGACTTCCCATTGTGGTTAACATGGGGAGTGGTCTAGGGCAGTATCTCTTCTTGAGGATTACTCAAGAAGACTGGCCCGCCTCGCCGGACAACGATTTCTCATTATGGTTAACATGAGGAATGGTCTGTTTTGGAGGTTGATACATGACAGTCTTTTCCTCTTGTGGTTAACAGAGGAAATGGTCTAGACAATCATTCCTTAGGGTTATACATTCTCTCTAGGGTGCACTTTGATTAGTGTAGGAGGAATGGCCCAGGGTGGGGAATGGTCCAGGCTCAGCAATCAGGGACAAACATTCCTTAGGGTTTTACATTCTCTCCAGGGTGCACTTTTATTAGTGTAGGAGGAATGGCCCAGGGTGGGGAATGGTCCAGACTCAGACATTCCTTAGGGTTTATACATTCTCTCCAGGGTGCACTTTGATTAGTGTAGGAAGAATGGCCCAGGGTGAGGAATGGTCCAGGCTCAGAAATCAG
>ML790429.1:407240-423762 GCA_009831015.1 Picea engelmannii
TTGTCATCAGATGATTGTTATGGAGACTTCTTGTCTCTAGACAGTAGAGATATACTACTATGGTGGATATGTTCCACTAGTTGTGACCATGTGTCACGTAGTTGTGTACTACCGTGAATAGACACAGTTGTGTTCTATCAATTGATATTTTACCAGTTGTCATAGGAGATTATCTAGTTGGATAATAATGATGGTGCTCATGATACTACCAGTTGAATGGACTATTTGTGCTCAAGACCATACCTCCCTAGCTAGGAGGGAGTGTTAATATTATGGTAGCTTCGGGAGGTATGAACCTCTATTGTGACCTATGACAAGATTAGAATACTCCGGAAGGAAGCAAAGAAGTGAAAGAAACCCTAGACAAGTTGTCGGCTGCAAAAATATATTTAATATGAATTTATTAGTACCCAGGAGGAGAAGTCGGCCCCAATAAGCCTGTCCAGACTACTATAAATACAGGGCGCCAGTTCTCATTATTCACATCTTAGCATTTGCAGAGAGAGCTAGATCTGCGCAGGTGCAGTGGCAGTTTTGTGCGCAAGTCTATGGGAAAGTGTGTGCCAACTTCTGGGAGGGAATATCTTATCAGCTTGGTTTCTATTCTTGCTTGGTGCATTAGCCTCTCTTGGCTATTGGATTGCTACCAAAATTCTCTTCTCTGTCAAGGTCAAGGTGCTTGGAGGGTGGATTCTTCCTATGGTTGGGTGACGAGGGTATCGTCAATGGTAAAATGAGCACAATCCTCTATATTCTAACAAGAATATCCTTTTTCAACCAACCTTGCCTTGTGATTTTCAACATTTCCATCTAAACCAATATTCTTTTTGAACACCCATTTACATTCGATGGGTTTCCATCCATCAGGGAATGAGACCAAGTCCCACGCATCATTCTTTCTAAGTGAAACCATTTCCTCATCCATGTCCAATATCTAGGAATCCTTATCTTCCATTTCCATTGCATGCTTCATAGTTCTAGGATAATCAGTGTTGGCATATAAAGAAAATATACATCTGAAATAAGAGGGAATATAATTATTCCTATATGGTTTCCTTCTTTATTGACTGGACCTCCTTAATGTTTGAGGTGGAGTTTCTTCCTCCTCTTTCGAACTCTATGAATCCTCCTCCTTATCAAGTCCATAATAATATTCTTGTTCATTTTTTGGTTCATCTTTCTTTGTCTCAGGTGGTAGATGAACCACTAACTTATTCACATGATCTTTTGGCTACACTACTATGGGAGAAGACTTAACTTCTATGAAAATCGCATTTCTACTATACACAACCTTTCTAGATATAGGATCCAAAGCTTGTACTCTTTCACACCAACACCATAGCCAATGAATATATGTTTTTTATCCTTGTTATCCACTTCCTTTGACTTCTTCTCCTTAGGCACATGAACATATTCCTCACAACCAAAAACATGAACATGCTAAAGTGAGGGATTATTTCCTATCCAGACCTCCATAGAGGTCTTATCCATAAGAATTGATGTGGGAGACTTGTTAATCAAGTAGCATGCATTAGAAACCGTTTCTTCCCAGAACATGTTCTCTAATATGGCTCCACTAAGGATACTTCTAGTGCTCTCCATCAACGTTCTATTTATCCATTTTGCAACTTCATTACTTTGGATATGCCATATAGATCTCCTCCTACAAGTCACCGTGTAGGAATGTCGTTTTTACATCCATCTATTCTATCTCTAAATCAAAGGTTGCTACTACATATAATAGGAACTTAATGGATGTTAAATTAGCAAGTGGGGAAAGGATATCACCAAATTTTGTCCCCTCAACCTCTGAATATCGTTTTTCAACCAACCTTGCCTTGTGATTTTCAACATTGCCATATAAACCAATCTTCTTTTTGAACACCCATTTACATCTGATGGGTTTCCATCCATCATGGAATGAGACCAAGTCCCACGTATCATTATTTCTAAGTGAAACCATTTCCTCATCCATCTCCAATATCTAGGACTCCTTATCTTCCATTTCCATTGCATACTTCATAGTTATAGGATAATTAGTGTTAGTAGATAAAGAAAGTATACATATGAAATAAGAAGGAATATAATTATACCTACATGGTTTCCTTCTTTAGTGACTGGACCTCCTTAACATTTGAGGTGGAGTTTCTTCCTCCTCTTCCGAACTCTATGACTCCTCCTCCTTATCAATTCCATCATGAACTTCTTGTTCATTTTTTGGTTCATATTGCTCGATCTTGGGTGGTAGATGAAGCACTAACTTCTTCACATGATATTTTGGCTACACTACTATGGGAGAAGACTTAAATTCTTTGAAAATAACAGTTCTACTATACAAAACCTTTCTATCTATAGGATCCCAAAGATTGTACCCTTTCACACCAACACCATAACCAATGAATATATGTTTTTTATCCTTGTTATCCAGTTACTTTGATTGCTTCTCCTTAGGAACATGAGCATATGCCTCACAACCAAAAACATGAATATGCTGAAGTGAGGAGTTATTTCCTATCTAGACCTCCATAAAGGTATTATCCACAATATTTGATGTGGGAGACTTGTTAATCAAGTAACATGCATTAACCACTTCTGCCCAGAACTTGTTCTCTAAGATGGCTCCACTAAGCATACTTATAGCGCTCTCCATTAACGTTCTATTTATCCATTTTGAAACTCCATTATTCTAAGGGATAAATGGAGTTGTATTATGTCTTTTAATTCCATGCTCCTTACAAAACTTATCAAACTCTCCAGAAAAAAAATTCACCACCATTATCAGTCCTCAACGCCTTAATCTTCCTACTAGTTTGATTTTCCAAGAGAGATTTAACCTCCTTAAATGGACTAAAGACCTTATATTTAATTCTAAGAAAATATATCCATGTCCTTCTAGAATAATCATCAATGAATGACACACAATACAAAGGATTAGAAATCGAAGGAACTTTAACTAGACTAAATACATCAGAATGAATTAAGTCCAACATCCCAGAAGATTTGTGAGAACTAGAATAAAATTGAACATAGATTTTTTTTCCATATATACAGTGCTCGCAAAAATCAAATTCAAGAGAAAAATCATTCAATCCATCAAAAAGTTTTTTTTTTTCAAATCATTTAGTCCCTTCTCACCTTTATGGTTCGATATTTGGTGCCATATCATTGTCTTCTCTGCAAGTAACTTGCTTTTTGAAGAGAGATCTTGTTTAGGAGGTTTTGATTGTGAAGGTGTAGATCCTATAGATCTCTCCATTGTAGAAATTGAAGAAATATTACACTCAATAGTGCACACATCAAGCCAGAACAGAGTGCCCACATGAACTCCCTTAGTGAGTACCATAACTCCTTGGATGACCATCTTAAACCCTTTGTTAGTGAAAATAACCTGCACACCCAAATCATTAAGTGTGCTTATTGATAGTAGGTTTCATTCTAGCCTTGGAATGTGAAAAAATCCATTGATCCCATTTAATCTACCATGGCCAACTATGCTAAGAGAAAATTCATCACCAAGTTATACCATCCCGCCATCATATATCTCATACATTGAAAACCAATGCCGATGGGAAGTCATATGGAAGGAAGCTCCATAATCTATCATCCATGCACTCTGGCCTGCACGGGTTGCCAAAGCTACAACAAAGGCATCTCCACCATCCTCTTGAGAATATTTTTCAGATTCATCATCATAATCATTGTTTTTATTATTCTTCTTCTTATTCTCTTCCTTACAGTCCCTTATAAAATTCCTGACCTTACCGCAGTTCCAACATTTTTCCTTGTATTTTCCAGGAGACTTATGTCTCCCATGGAATTTGTGTCTTCCATTTTCTCTATTATTTCCTTTCTCCTTTGATATTACATGAACAACCAAGGCCTAATTGGTAGATTCATAATATTTTTTCCTCACCTCCTATGAAAGTAAAGTATCCATGACCTTGTCAAGAACCAATATTTTTATAGAGCTTCCAATGGCCATTACCAAGTTGTGTCATGAATTTGGGAAAAACATAAAAGAGTCATACAATAATCCTCCTCATCCATCTTTACTCCAACTAAGATAAATTGGGTCACAATAGTATTAAATGCATTTTGGTGCTCAAATACAAAATCACCATCACCCATTCTCAAGATGAACAACTTTCTCCATAATGTTTTTTTATTAAACAAGGATTTATCTTGATACAAATCTACCAACTTCATCCAAATAGTTGTTGCAGTTTTTTCTTCAGAAATGTTCAATTATACCTAATCGGCCAAACTGAGCCTGATAAGTCTTCTCGACTTTATCTCCAACACTACTCACTCTTCATATATCATATTAGTGGGTTTGGTTCTAGATAATACAACCCATAGATCTTGATCTATGAGAAGATACTCCATCTTGAGATTTCATAGCTCAAAGTTAGTGCCATTAAAATTCTCCATTTTTAATCTACAATTTCTTTCCATTTCCCTGCAACAAGATTTCCTTCTGCGCAATCTCCCACTCAAACAAAGATAAGATAAAAAACATTGTCCCTAACACCTTGCATCCGAGGTAATCACTTTATGATACCAAATGAAAGGAAGAAAAGGTGTAGAATATGATTCCTTCACTAATCCATGAAAGAAGCATGTGCATAAATTAAAAACAAAATAATTGCAACAAATAAATAAACAAAAAACCATAGATAATAAGATTTCTTGGGAGAAAACCTTAAAAGACAAAACTCCACACTCTAAAGCACACTCAATGTATTATTAGACAATTGAATGGTTACAATACAGATTATCTATTGTCTCAACAAGAGTGTTTAGAAGTAGCATAATTCTAGAGAAATTTCGGTAGCATAATAGTAAGATACAACTTACACTCTAAATTTCTCCATCCCTAGCACTCAATAAATAGGCATAGTAAAACCTTAAACCATTCATGGTTGACCATTTCTATATATTGGAAACTACCATTAGGTTATTCTCTGCCATTGCTTTGCATTTATTCCTATTACAACTCTACATTTATTCTTTGTTCCACTACAACATTATATTTATTCTCTTCTCCACTACAACATTATATTTATTCTCTTCTCAGCACCACATTTATTTTCTATTCCACTACAACACTACATTTATTCTTTTCTCCAACAGTGCAAGGTGTATGACATAGTTGCCCCAATATAAAAAGTGGCAATGAAGTTCCCAAGAACATGCTCATGCAGGAACGTGCATGTTCCCTTTTCTAAGGCTTTAGTGTTCCCTAAACCACCACACATGATGCCACATAACATGTCAAGTCATAGTTTTAATAAGATGTGCACATTTTTAAAAATGCGCACACGTTAAAATACATGTGTGTCCCTAAGCACACATGTGCTCCTTTGTGTTTTAATAAAAACAAAATTAGGACCGTAATCCACATGTGCTCCTTTGTGTTTTAATAAAAACAAAATTAGGACCATAATTTGTTTATTAAACAAATTGCATTGTGTGTTATTAAGTGATTTAAGGAGCGTTTGAAGCCAAGAGGATTTTTTTATTTCCAAGAGGACGCTTTTGACTACCAAGAGGACACCAGTGGTTTGAATTAGGTTTACTTCAAGTTATTTTCTTTTGTATTTCATCATTTTCTTAAATTATAAAAACAAATCAAAATATATTTTATTCTTGTTCAAATGAAGCATATGAATCACATTTTCATGAAGCCTACATAAATTGAACCCACCATCATCGAATGAGGGAAAAACCAATCCTAACCCCCAATCACTAGTTGCAAATGTTGAAAGTGACAATGCCTTGAGTTGTTAAGAAACCTGATACAAGATTTTAGAAACACTAGAAATCCCTCACGTGCTTTACTGGACACATCATTGGAGACAATTTGTATCTTCCATTGTTAATGCTTGAGGCTAGTTATCTGATATTTATGATTTAGGGATATAATGTTTGAATTTTATAGGACATGTTTAGATAGAAACCAGTTGAGATATCTACAAATTTCAAAACAAGATCTCATGACAATACTTTTTATTGACGCTAGAGATGGTTTACACCCTCTTGTGGCAAAGAAACATATTTGCATGTACTAGTGCATATATTGGCCTATAATAGAGAATTGAATAGATAGGTGGTTTATGTTTTTTTAGAAAACCTCCTACAATAACAAGGGGGTGCCATTGTATTTCCTTGGAAAACCATTGGTTGGACTTATTTTAGGTCACCATGTCAACTATTTTGACATTGGTGAATTTGAGGGGGTGGAATGTCGGTCCATGCAAGATCCATAAAATGTCATCTATAATCCACTAAGAGGGCCTTTCCCTTATAGGTGGAGGTTTGACCCCCCTATCCAATATCCTGCCATTTTAGATAACATTCACTAGGCCCAAACCTTGATTTCCACCTTGACCCGTAGCTTACTACACCATAGCACGTTCATTGCTTTATCCTACTAGGAAGGATCGTCAAGAAATGGTGGGGGATGGGTTGGGCCTTAAGGTCATGTAACAGATTCTAGCAAATGGAGGTCACATGGGCATACTATACATTTTGATCCTAGTTCATGTGATCCTCATCAATGCTCGAGTTGTGGGAAGACTTGTTATGGGTTGATGGAGGCCACTATATAGGATAGTTTAATGGATGAGGTTAGTATGAAATATCTCTTTGTACTTCATTGATTACAAACACACACACACACACACTTACAAATGACTAGTTTTATATATAGTTTATTGTGTTATTTTTTCTATATCTAATTACTCCATGTGCGTAGTTGCTACGATCCAATAATACTCCTCCGTCACCTCAATATGCATCAATGATAGTTTTTAGCATTGTTGTAGCATTCACGGTGGCTTGTTTGCTTGGTGTACCTCACACACATGTATTGTGGAACTTTGTGCAATGATATTATTAAGCTTGCTAATAAGATCTCCTATGAATGCAACATGTTTGTATTCTTACAACTTGAGTGTTACCCTATAAAAAATATTAATAACAGATACATATTTAGGCAATTAATATCTTTAGTCATAATGATCTAATATAATCCATTCCTTTAGCAACATATGTGCTATTTTTTATAAAGTTTCACATTGGTGATTCTGGTGGTCACATTTAAAAAACATGAATATCTAGTTCCACAATGTAAACATATTATTGTATTTACATATTCAATATAAAATAGATTTTCAATGCATATACATTGCAAATGGGGTAGCAAGCTAACTGGGATTGATTGTGGGGAAAAAATCCACAGCTAAGCATGCTTGAGCCAGAGGAGTCTTGGTTACTAGGTGCAAGCCCCGAAAATGATAATTGATGCTATGTGATTCATTTCGTTGGTTTCAATCCCACTTCTTCACCCATGTGAGCATCACCCGATGCAATGAGTGCTAAGTGGACTATTCAAATCATGAGAATTATTGGTCATTTGTGACTAATACTCATGATATGGGTAATATATTAATGACTTACTCTACACACTTAATCCAAAAAATGATATATAATATGTGAAAACCCCTTGATACTTAAATAAAAAGAGTGAAGGGAGATTTAAATGAATAGTTCATAAGGCACAATACTTGCTAAGGTTTTGCAAATGGGGTAGTAAGCTAAGTGGGCTTGAATGTGGGGAAAAATCCATAGTTAAGTGTGCTTGAGCCAGAGGAGTCTTTGGATGGGTGACTACTTGGGAAGTCCTGGTTACTAGGTGAAAGCCCCATAAGTGATGATTGATGCTATGTGATTCATTTCGTTGGTTTCAATCCCCCTTCTTCACCCTATGCAATGAGTGCTAAGTGGAATATTCAAATCATGAGAATGATTAGTCATTTGCAACTAATACTCATGGATATGGGTTATAGATTAATGACTTCCTCTACACAATCAATCCCAAAAATGATATCTAATTGTAAATATTGTCAAAAACATACCTAGGATGCTACCTAGTAGACCCGAATGCAATGGAGGTGACTGCTAGATTGCTTCTCTTAAAGAGATCAAATAATAGGTGTAGGTGTCTTATATTTTAGATGGCATTGTAGCTATCACCCATGTAATATATTCTAGTTAAATTAGTAAACAACATTTAGAAGTCAAGCATGCTAACATATCTAAAACTTGGTTGTTGTGAGACTATTAGATGTTTTCTTAAACAAATTGTAGGGATGACATAAGTAATACAAATATAAGAGAATTATGTTGCTATGATAAATGTGCATAGGGTATGGGGTGTATAGGTACCTTTTCTTTTACCCTATAGCATTTGAACGAATATTGGAAATCTACACCCATGAGATGTTACCTCCTAGGAGAGAAATTCTTCGATAAGAAGTTAGCCACATAAAGACTTGACCCACCCCTTGACAAACTTGGTAAGAGTATATAACCAAAAGAGGTGATTTAAGAGTTTAAAAATTCCCATAGTGGGTACATTTTTGGTTTTGTGTACCTAAGTGAGTAAGTCTCTTATATACATGCAAACCCCCCATAGTGACAACAATTTACTAGTGGAGTTTAGAAGGTAACTTCTGATAGAGGAACCCAAGTTTTCTCAAGAGAGGAAAAATACACCACCCTTGCAATTGTTCATTATTGTAGACCTAGTTCCCACACCTTTCTATTCCAGGTCGAGGGAGAACCCAAATTCTATAGTAGAAAAGATAGAAACCAAGGATATCCGAACAAAGGAACATGAGACTAACCAAGAACATAGTGCTAACTAGGCATTTCAGGATTGAGAAGCACAAACTAGGAATGTTGGCATCTCATTTTCCATGTTGGAAATAGTTCCCTTGAACTGCAACTGGGGTTATTTTTTCCTCACCCTTGAGCCATACCTGGAATACAACCATATGACTACCTTCCATGATTCCCCTTGTTACCACCTGAACTAGCACTCGTGTGAAAAGTACCAACACATGTGTTAACTGGGGAAACAAGATGGGAAGTGCATCATTTTCACCTCAATACACTTTCCCCTACACTTTAGGACAACTCCTAAAAGCCAAGGGGGGTATCCCAAATAATTAAAGTAAACTCCTCAAGTGAATTAAAACCATGGAAATGTATGATTTAATTTAATGAATCCATAATATATGTAACAAGACCATGCACAAGGATTCCAATAAGTGATTACAATGCTCTAAAGATATATAACTAGAAACAATAGCATGAACCACAATGATATCCACTTGAAAGAAAAGGTTAGGAGCTAGTGGATGTGTGTGTCAAATCTGATGTGTGAGATAAACAATATTAACAATTTTATTTTTGCATTTAAGTCTATCACTCTATGAATGAAAATTCCAAGAGGTTATAACCACTTTAAGCTACTTTAGGACACAAAGGGTGAAGACATTTAGCATAAATTAAAGGTGCAATGTGTGCTTGTGTCTACCACTTTATTATATGCTAAGAGAGAACAAGCTTAGAGATGTCCTTCACCTTATAAATATGTTTTATGAAGAAAAATGCATAAATTTCAGATTTAGATCATGAAAACACCATCCAATAGAGAGATTAAACACAAGAGAACAAGACGTCTTGGATGTTTCTACTTGGGAAAGATATACAACAACAACCAAATAAGTGTTATAAACAAGTTCTAGAGATATGTAAACATTAACTAAGCAAGAAATTTCAAAATGGATGGTGAATCACCCTAGGTTTTCACAAGTTAGCACTTGGAATTCACCAAATAGATCTCTAAGTAAGTGATAAACAATTATTAGCACATTAGAGACAAAATTCACCTATATATATGTAAGATAAACATGAGTAAACAATCTAGAAATTAAGTATAGGCTAGGTATGAGTAAGAAGACACCTTGAAGCACCAAACCCTAGCCTTAGGGTTTCACCAAATCTGATTTTTAATGCTGCAATTTAATTTCCAGATTTGAGAAATACCTTACATCATCCCACAAGATGTTAGATATGGCCTTGAAGCTTCCTTCTATAGGGTCATTTTCCTTCCTTAGGGTTATAGATCAACAATTAAGCATAAACCCTAGGATAAAATTGTATCGAAAATGAAATAAACCATTAACTTTGCACTAGACAATGAAATAAATCTAAATAATTTTTTTTCTTTGATTTTCACCGTTAGATTTCTACCTAAACAACAAAAAATAAAATTTTTGGTTTTTCGTGGTTTTTTTGTTGGTTGTTGGATATAGGACAAGTGCATTTTTTTTAAATATAATTAGGGCTTATGGGGTCAAGAAACATTCCCCTCTAATAATTTTTCATTCCTATCGAAAATATTAGGATAAGCGATTGGAACCCTAAGGTAAAATAATCCCTTTTCTAATCAAGACAAGGTATGAAGACCAAAGTCCCTACAAGAAGGGATTACTCAAAGGAAAAAACCTTTACCAACATGATCAATTGTAGCTTGAATAAAATACCTAAAATTCTTTCCAAGGAACCAAAGGAAAAACAATACAAGATATTGAACACTTACCAAACCAAGCAAAGGAAGAAGGAAGAGAAAATACCCTAGACGTCTTCCTTCCAACTAGTTAATTAACTCCTCAAATGGATCGATCTTGCTAGATATAGAAGCTTGGAAACATTCATACTTATCTTTGATGAACCTAGAAAATAACCAAGAAAGAGAGAGCTCCAAGAATTGACACCAAAACCTCAAAAGGTAGATCTTCTATTAATTGTATTCAAAATGACATGCAACAATTCACAATAGTTTGGAATGAGAGGAGAGTGTTTATTTCTAGAGGAGGATTCTACATAATTCTCATTAATTATTAATTCTTTCTCCCTAAAATTAGCCTAGGAGAATTACAAAATAATAATTGTCATCCACATAAAGAAGGAGACTAAGTCAAATACAAGTAATATATGACACATGTACAATAAATCCCTCATAGGAAGGGGATGCCCCACTAAAGCAGGGGGGGTGATTTGATGTAGATTCTCAATGTTCCCTTGAATAAGTGAAGTCCAATCCTCAAAACATGGTGTAGTATCATCCCAAGTGAAGAAGGGTCCAATGTCTTGCCTCATAATGTGGAATAACCTCATGGAAGGAGGAAGAAAGGGATGAAAGGTGGACGATTCCTCAAATAGTGCTCCATAACCCTCAAAAGGTGCCTCCAAGGTAAGGCCATTTGTATATCTCAAGTAAAGACACCTTGATGAAGTAAGAAAGTGATTCTCCAAGTCAAAAAATGGGTCATAAAACCCCCAACGATTAGTATGGCATCCAAAAGAGTGGGTTGGCCCTCAAATCATGCATAAAATAGCTCAAATGATGATCAAATTAGAGAACACTATAGGATCCTCAACATGGCATGTGTAGAGGACATCCATGCATGCATAAATATCCCAAATGTGCCTCGGAGGATGTGACTAGTGCCTTGGGATACATGTACTACTTTGAGAACTATGAGATTGCCTTGAGAAATGTGAAACCGAGTGAGGATACGTAGAATCATCTCTGATAGCAGATGGCCAAAGTGGGATGAATAATTAAGATAAATACCCATGCTTAGGCATAAAATATAGGTGTGAGAACCTTAACAAAGAGCAACACTTTTACATCATATATAAAGGGTAAGAGAGACTAGTAGCTCCCCTAGATCATGTGTCCTAGTAAATCTACCTCAATATGGTTGCATACCAACCCAGATCATAAATGACTAACATGATGAATATTTACCAACATGAAGGGGTAGTCATCTAGAGCCATAAAAGCAATGTCTATCCTGAAATGGGGACTAAAAGAACATGCCATGACCGACCACAAGGGGTTTGGAGATACGACACAAGCCCCCCACAATTACATGGAACATCTAAGCATGGTTTAGTACAACACATGAGTGCAAATACAACCACAATTTTGTCTCATCATGATACAATGAGGCACATGATCTACTCATATGATGGCGATATATGGTGAAAAAATATAAGGTACACTGAGGTGAATTTGAGGTGAAACACCCCTCATCATCAACACAACCGGGTTTCAGTGTGCAATACGCCATTAAGATGGGAAACAAAAAACATAAGAACATTGACCTTCCTCCCCCATCTCCTCTTCCATCATGCTCTGTATTATTTCCTCAATGCCAAGGAGCACCCAACATAGTTTATAGGACATGTTGCTTCTTGTTGAATCCCATAATTTTTTACATGTTGATTAAGACATGGATTTCACTAAAATGATCACCACTTTTTCTTTAATACAAAAAGAATTTCTCACAGTACTTGCAAGTAGATGCAAGTAATACTACAAGGTAAAAATAACTCCTTCTTAGGTTTTGAGCATCTTTTAACTTATGGTGATTTCTATATTTTATTAGCAATTTATCATAAATGTAATTAGATTCATATTTTATATAGTTTCAACTCAAGTCTTAGATAGCATTTATGAAAAAATAAATAATGTGTCTTATAAGATCCATAGTGCATAATAATAACAAGAATATCAAGAAATTACAATATGATGCTAAAAAAATTCTATTATCCACCATGTTCGAGAGAGGGGAACTCTCTTAACCACTTTGAAGGGACAACCTTAAATACGAAAGTCAAAGAAATATTAGATCAACCTTATATGATTGCATGACGGGATTACACCATTATTTAGCTACTCTAACCTTAATCTATCACTGGTGGAATTGATTTACCCACTAACATAGTGGGTGTAATATAATAACTAATATAGTGGGTGTTATTTAATAACTAAGTCTTTATTAATGAATAGGTCACCTTACATTAATTAGCCACAACACATATTATAACCTTAACTCTAATGAACATTTGGGCCTTTATTATATTACTAGGGAGGTTCATACCCATTCTCAATAACCCCAAATTAGTCTTTCAAGTACATTTGCATCCACTATTGAGTTTAGAAGGGTGAAGTGTCTGTCACCTCTCCTTAAACTATGGGTAATCTAACTCTTGATAACCTCTTCCATATAGTTGTATAACAACAATTGTATCTTATCCAACAAGTTAAAGAATTGAAGGACTTATCAAAAACATTTGGTTATAGGAGAAAAATAAAAATTCAAATTCTCACCTCTTCAAATATACTAGGTAACAATTTAGGCTAACAATTTAGAGACAAAGATGGAGAATTAGAGGCCGTGATTAGAAGGGATAACTTTTATCATTGATACATCACAAATGGATGATGACTTGTATCACATACACATTTTGGTTATGCATTCTAATGGAAAAGAATGAAAAGTTTTAATCTACACCCTCTCCCTCATCCTCAATCTTCTCTACACCCAATTTCAATTGACAATTCCCTATTGGAGGATATATGATAAGATGAGAAGGTTTTCTTTGATATACAATCAACAATTAAGGGAGAAGAGTGATAAGATATTTCATCGTTATTCTTTTCAATATACCATAGACAACATAATCAATTATAGAGAAGAAATACAATTGTTTATACTCAATATTCAACCAACATTTTTAAATTATGATCAACTCTTGTTCGCTTGCCTCTTTGAGAGGAAAATGACCTAATGAACTAAGCTCCAATACAATAAATTTCAATACATGATTCATAAAGATCCAATCCTTATTTATAACTAGCTAAAAAACCCTAATACTAACTAACTTAGTGTACCTTCTTTAATAAAACTACATTACACGTATTCAATGTCAACTACCTAATAACCTTTAGGTAATAATAATAAACACAGTGAACACCTTTGCTACTAAGTAATAACCATTCCAAGCAAGCAATCACCATTTCCCCATTCTAGCGTATTTGAAGCCATATATATTATCTAGCGAAGATTGTACTTAGAGGGAGGATTTCGTTACAACAACCAACATAAGGTAGATATGGTGTTGTCCATCCATGGGTATAATGGCTCGCCCGGTAATTGGGAGTGATTGTAGGTAAATACTTCGTGAAGTAATCAAATAGCTACATTATTATTATTTTTCATATATACATACTCTTTTTTCTATACACTTCTATTTTATAAATGTTTTGTAAATATACCAATAGACTTAATTATAAACATAAACTACATTAGGTGGCAATCTTAGACGTGAGGAATCATATCTTTTTATGGGACCTTCATACTTCATTAAAGGAAAGTAAATATATCCCTTTCTACTATAATTTTTTTCTCCTAGCAATACAAGTCTATGTTTTTATTTAAATATATATATATAATTTAAGATTTTCATTCATTGCTTTTCACTTACAAATTATTTTTATCATATAAATTTTACATAATTTTTTTTCAAGAATGTGTTCTTCTAGAAATTGTTACTGACTTTAAAATTGATCTGTATTAGATCATTATATTGTTTTTCATTTATTTTGATCTTTTCAGAATGAAAAAAAATGGAGGAATAAGCTTGTAGGGTCATTTTAGTGGCAAATCTCAATTTGGGAAATTGGGGTCTAGAACTTTCTGTGGCCATTTTGAGGCATCAAACGATATTTTTGGGGGTTAAAAATTTCCCAACATAGCTAGGACTCCATGACGCTATTCTACAAATCGAGACCTTTCCAACGGTGCAAACTATTCATCAATCAAAGCTCGTATGCAAAAGTTATGCCTCCTGCAAGTTGACCTACCGTGTTGACTACCATGGTACGAGAGGATGCCATGTCAACCCCCATTACTCATGCATATGGGACTAGTCACGTGTGCAGTTTCAAGAAGATTCTAGAAGGTTCAAAACCCTATCACAATTCAGGGTTCGTGAAGTCAAAAACCTATCCCTAGATGGCTACCAGACTATGATAAATACTGGGCCACTAGGAGGAGAAGGGGTTCTATTCTTTTGCATTGTATCTTGTTCCATAGTTGAGAAAAACATCCAAGAGTGATATTTTGTGAGCATAACAGAGGAGGAGAGATTTTCTAGCGGCCATACAAGCCACAGGTCAAAGGAAACTCCACTGAGAGTGCCTATTTCTTTGTACTTGCATCATTTCTTTACCAGAGAAAAGAGAGCAAAACAACCTCACCTTCTAGCTAAGTTTTCTCCCGTATTGGGTTTCCCATGTTATATATTGTTTTTATTTGTGGATGGTATGAATGTGTTTTATTGTTCTCTATTTTTTTGCATTTTATGTATTTTATTAGTAACTAAATATTATGGAGATCTAAAGGAAATTAACCTTAACATCAAAGATTTCATTATTTTATTAAATCTGTTGTGACGAACTTTTCCAATAAAATATCCACGACAGTTTACAGAACAAAAATCAACAATAAAATAGTTTTCAACAATTCAATTATTTATAACTTATGTACATTCCAATAGAATACAATTTTTTTATACATATAATCAAATACAAATATTTTTTTAAATGTAATTCACTCTAACCATATTCAACATTCACCATAAATTCTCATATCATTTTCAATTCATAATAATAATAATAATAATAATAATAATAATAATAATCTATTTTTAAGGTCACGACCAAGCCTGACACCAAATTGGTGTATGAGACCTCCTATGCCCAACAATTTTACTTGTAAAGTCTACGGAGGTATACATACCCTACCCCCTATGAATTTGAACATGTGACCTCCAAAGAAGAAATACATATTCTTAACCATAAATATATCATATACACATGCAAATATTTTTCATAAAAAAATAATATAAAGATACTTCCCTCTAACAATATTCAACATAGATTGCAATATAATTTACCTTTCATGCAATATAAACATATCAAATACACCTAATATACACGTTTTTAATTATCAAATATAAACATATCAAATACAACTAGCCACCTAATATACACGTTTTTAATTATCAAAATATAAAGTTAAACTTAATTTTTCTAAATACAAGAAGCACCTAATCATTTAAGAAATATATAAAAGAACTAATCATTTAAGAAATATATAAAAGAACTAAATTTCCAAAAGTTCACATCATCATAGTGACCTAAAAATGCGATAATGAATTTATTATTTATTGATAAAATATAGATTTTCGAAAATAATTGTAGTGTACATAAAATATCATATAGAAGAAGCACCTAATCATTTAAAAAATATAAAAAAGAACTAGATTTCCTCACATTAACATAGTGCACTAAAAATGCAATAATGAATTTATTATTTATTGATAAAATATACATTTTCAAAAATAATTGTAGTGTACACAAAAATATCATATCCTACTTGCCATTTACATATGTAAATAAATTGTTCTAAACTTCCTCTGTAGGATTTTTAAATCGTTTAATCATAAAAATTAGCTCTATCATTAAATAAATTAAGAAAATAAATCCTATACTCGCTCCATATCCAATATTCCAAATTTCCTTTGCATTGCTCAAATATATTCCATAAAATATGTTCACCACAACAAAGACAAGGAGTATTCGACCAAACCATTGATGGCACCAATTCCAATATTTTCGTGTCTTTGCTTCTTTATGAGGTCGTAACATTGTAGCCAATACCTGATAACATAAACATTTTAGTGAAATATATATGAAATGTATAAGTATATTTTATAGGTATTCATAACTAAATTAAAATGTTACTAGAAC
>ML790429.1:423862-449859 GCA_009831015.1 Picea engelmannii
GCTCACGAGCCTGACAACCCACCTCTTCGAAAGAAAATCTCTCACCTGGAGAGAATGCTCACGAGCCTGACAACCCACCTCTTTGACAACAAAGACTCTAGTTACTAGATGGAAACCCCTTTCCAAGATTTTCTTACAGATAAGGTAATGGTCGTCCCCCCATTCAGATGGTCCAAATGATGATGAAAAATGAGTGAATTCCCCCCTTTCCCACAAAATACACTAAGGTTCGACCTTACATTTGCATGGTCATTACTGGACACTTTTCACCTTTAGAATTATCTTTAGCCACTTGGTGACTCGTTCCCATCCCTCAGAAACTTAGGATAAAAAACTATCCATAAATTGTACTTTTCGAAAATATTAAATAAATATTCCCTTGGAATCAAGCCCCCCTTTTTCCCTTTTCAGTGGAGTTTAGCACCTCGTCTCTTTTCATCTGATTGATTTTCGTGCAACGATGTGATTTTATTAATAATTTGAGTGTGATTACATTTTACCTTTTTGCATCCTGGCTCACCAGCCCAATAACCACACACAGGCTCTCTAACCTCATATATATATATATAACTCGGTTCGATGCACACTTACTCAGGTGCATGCAACATTGTGGAATGTGTGCACCCTTCTCTTGATGTGAAATCCACGTGCACTTACTCAGGCGCACACAACACTATGGAATGTGTGCACTCTTTCTTTGGAAAACAATCCTTGCACACTACTCAAGTGCGCGCAAAACTAAATCAAAACTTGGTGCCAATGACTCACCACCCTATATGTACATTTACATTTTCATTTACAATTAGGGTTCAAATTAACGATATTACACCTAAGACCTCCATATGGGAGCCTCCCATATAGGAGCGACTCGAAAAGTAGACATCCTCCTGGCATAGAACCTCTGTATGAGATTGTCCCCATATGAAAGCTATCGATACTAGTTGTAGATACAATCTTTCAAGTTAAAAGTCATTTAAAAACACTATTTAAAATGGTATGATATCATATTTTAAAAACCTATGAAGGATATGTATAAAAAGACCTATTTTAAGATATTATGTGAAATATCAATAAGCAATTTGTAAGTTTTAAGACATGTATGAGGAGAAAATGATACGTATAAAAAAACCTATTTTAAGATATTAGGTGAAATATCAATAAGCAATTTGTAAGTTTTAAGACATATGGACGAGGAGATTAATGAAATACTATTATGTTATATTATAGCATATGTTATGTTATATTCTAACATAGGTTATAATATGTTATGTCATATTATAACATATGTTATGCTATATTATGATATCATATTTTAAAGACCTATGAAGGATATGTATAAAGAGATTTATTTTAAGATATTATGTGAAATATTAATAAACAATTTGTTAGTTTTAAGATATGCATGAGGAGAAAATGATATGTATAAAAAAACCTATTTTAAGATATTAGGTGAAATATCAATAAGCAATTTGTAAGTTTTAAGACATGTATGAGGAGATTAATTTGTAAGTTTTAAGACATGTATGAGGAGATTAATGAAATACTATTATGAATATGAATAGAATAAAAAATAATAATTAAAAACTTATAATAATAAACATTAATCAAATATGATATTAATTTTTAATTAAATTTTAATAAATATTTTTAATAAAAATATTTTTTTTAATTTTTAAATATTAATTTTAAATCATGAAAATTTATGTTATAAAAACATGAATATCAAAATTGATATTTATTTTTATGAATATGAATAGAATAAAAAATAATAATTAAAAACTTATAATAATAAGCATTAATCAAATATGATATTAAATTTTAATAAATACTTTTAATAAAAATAATTTTTTTTAATTTTTAAATATTAATTTTAAAATTTATGTTATAAAAACATGAATATCAAAATTGATATTTATTTTTAATTGTCTCGTCTCAATTAAAGCAAATACTAATTCCCAAATTATATCAAACAATATAATTTTTTTATTATTTTATGATGAAAATTAATTATTTTATATCAAAATATGTAATCATGGTATATATTAAATTTTAAAATATTTTTTTAAATATTAAATTTTTTTATTATATTAAAAAAAAATAAAAAAATTTAAATAAAAAATATATTAGTATAGTATATCACTAACTTATAACGCAAGAAAAACTATTAAAATTTGAAAAAAAAACAAATCTCAATCAAACTAAACTTCGGACTTGTTATTATATCAAACAATGTAATTATTTTATGATCAAAAGTATGTAATTCATGGTATATATTAAATTTTGGAAATAATTTTTTTAATAATTTTTTTTTTTTTATATTTAAAAACAAAATTTTAATTTTTAAATAAAAAATATATTAATATATCAGTAACTTGTAATTTATAAAAAAAATCATTAAAATTTGACAAAAACAAATCTCAATTAAACTAAACTTAAGGTTACATCAATTTACTCTAATTGTTCCAATTTTTTTCATGAGTTTTATCCAAATTGAATCAAAAATTTAGAAAATTATAAATTTCAATGATTAATTGAAATCACATATAAACTTGTTATCCAAGAAAAATTATTAAAATTTGACTGAAATTTACAAAAATTATTAAAATTTAACAAAAACAAATTTCAGTCAAACTAAACTTAAAACTACATCAATTGTTCCAATTTTTTTCATGAATTTTATCCATTAGAAAATTATAAATTTATTAATTGTTCCATTTTTTTTCATGAATTTTATCCATTAGAAAATTATAAATTTCAATGATTAATTGAAATCACATATTTATATGAATTATATGAATTGAGGTTTTTTATTTGTACATTAAAAACAAATTTATTCATAAATTTTATCCAAAATCTAATGAAAATTTTAGAAAATTATAAATTTCAATAATGAAAATTTTAGAAAATTATAAATTTCAATGATGGATTGAAATCACATATTTGATATGAATTGGGGTTTTTGATTTATACATTCAAAAAACTGAAGGTTTTTTATTTATACATTAAAAAAACTGATTTAAACACTATAAAATTAAAATTTAGCTAAAATTAAAATTATGGTTATCCAATAATAATAATGACCTAAAAATTAAAAAACATAACGAATAAGCGGTGTTCCACCGACTATTACAAATTTCGTTCATATTTTGGTCATCAACGACCAAGTTTTAGTCATGCCAACTATAAAGGCACTATATTATTACAGTCGCAACGCTAGTTCTTCCAAAATATTAGTTTGATATTCTCTTCCATCAAACCTGCTATCCATTGCCGATGAATATATTAAAGCCATCGTGGAGTTGCTGAAAGCAAGTAGATACTGCCAAAGAAAAGCAGTTACAGGCAACTACTCACTCGATCGATTAATAATATGCGCAAAGATAAAACTGCTCACCTGATTCTTCTGTAATGCTGAGAAGATGGAGATGATTATATAGATACATAATTCATATCATGCATGCCTTGGAGTGTTAGAACAGAGACAGCGTGTTTGAGTTTCAGTAGTAGTTCAGGGCGTGAGAAGCAAGCAAAAAGCTATGGAGGTTTCTGCATTGATTCATGGTCGGTACTCTTGCAGGCACCTGTGGATTGTGATGATGGTCGCCATACTGATGACCTTGACTGCGAGATCAGCTGTGAATGGCCAATCAGACAGCTGCAATATTAATGGGAGTGCAGTGTTCTCCAACTTAAATCTCTCGGCAGCCATCCCATTTGATACGTCCTCTCTGCGTTGCACTCCTGTCTGGAATACTTACAATTTTATCCTCCGGGTATGATACTGATCGCCAATATCACCTTTCTATTTTCTCTTGCCATTGTTGATGTAGTATTTTACATGTTGGCATAGGTTGAACTGAGCTTAAATGGGTTGCTGTGCAATATATCAAATGATTAGGGTTTTAAGATTTCTGTGGTGAGAGTATGGTGAGAGTAGTCATTAAGATCATATGGAAAATTTATAGTGGTCATTGTGGATTTTCTAACGATAATATCAAATAATGGGTTGCTGTGCTGCTGTGCAATATATCAAATGATTAGGGTTTTAAGATTTCTGTGGTGAGAATAGTCATTAAGATCATATGGAAAATTTACAGTGGCCATTGTGGTTTTCCGAGCGATAATATCAAATAATGTTAAACACTGTATTTTCCATTCACATATGATATTGTGTTTTGTTAGTTTGTTCCTGCCTCTTTATTTGTGGATGATCGATGATTTGGTTAACATAGCCTTAATAATATGTGGCTCTATTGGAAAGCCATTAGATCAGAGTAAACCAAGGCCAAAATTATCCACCACTCATCAATTCTGCCCTCTATCTGTAAATTTGTGACATGCCTTGTCTTCTTATAACGCGGTTTTCTCTTCCTGAACTAATTGTTGCTATGTGTGCATTTGCTTTTCATAGATAAAACACTCAAAACAAAATTATCTAATAAGATTTTACTCCAATGTGAAAATCAATAAAATACAATTTATATTCTTCAAAAATATAATATTAATATTTATACAAATTACCTTGTTGAAAATGTTGCAGTTCATATTGTGTTTTGCATTACTTACTTAAACATAAAGGTTATTTTGTTAAAAGTGTTACAACTGACCATATATAAAACTTATTTCAGTTTTAAAACTTTCTCTCCTTACATATTGTTTTCTCCCCTTCAATCTATGTCCTGCAATACTCGACCTTGGCCTTTATAGTGTTACAGTTTTGATATTATTTAATTTATGTCAGTGATCACATCATCCATTAAGAAGGAAACATGTACAATATCATGCCCTTCACTGACCCAAGGGTTTGTTAGTTCAAACTTGGGTAACTCCATTTTGAATTTGCTTTTAGTTTAATTCTATAAGTATGCAAYGAAGAAAATGATCAAAAGTGACCTAGAGAATCATGTGTATGTTTGAAAATTTTGGCTTCTTTATTCATGTAATTAAGACTCGCATATTATTTTATGTAGTTTTTATATATCTAGTTATCATGATTTAAATCTTAATGCTGGTGAATTTTGATTGCAATCAATGGTTTTTGTTTTGCAACTTGTCCTTGCAATTCACACTGTATTTTTTCCAGTTTTCATAAATATTGGTGTATAGGAATGATCTTGAGTGCTCTCTTCTTCCTTTTCCTAATAGTCAATGATCAAAAGTGACCTAGAGAATCATGTGTATGTTTGAAAATTTTGGCTTCTTTATTCATATAATTAAGACTTGCATATTATTTTATGTAGTTTTTATATATCTAGTTATCATGATTTAAA
This sequence comes from Picea engelmannii, assembly GCA_009831015.1. NCBI lineage: Eukaryota > Viridiplantae > Streptophyta > Pinopsida > Pinales > Pinaceae > Picea > Picea engelmannii. The sequence goes on from ML790429.1 coordinate 429,133, forward strand.
TCTTAATGCTGGTGAATTTTGATTGCAATCAATGGTTTTTGTTTTGCAACTTGTCCTTGCAATTCACTGTATTTTTTCCAGTTTTCATAAATATTGGTGTATAGGAATGATCTTGAGTGCTGTCTTCTTCCTTTTCCTAATAGTCAAATTGATTACAGATTCAAAAAGATTTATGTCGTTGCACTTTTTAGACAATTAAAAATTGTGAGTTGATTAGCACAAGATTTGTTTTGTAGTACTCTGTTCATTAATTTTTTTTGCAGTGCTCCGTTGATTATTTCTTTTCTATTGTGGGCAAGCTCTGTTTTGTTTGGGAACAACACTTGAAATCAATATCCCCCACTTGGTGCTTGAATTCAGTCCAGCAGAAGTTGGAACCTGTTCCTTACAGTAGTAAAGTTGAAAATAGAGAGCACATATTTGTGTTGATGTCAAATTTGTGTTGAAACCTATTCCTTACAGTGGTAAAGTTGAAACTAGGGAGTACATATTGTTGGCAAGATCTGTGTTTTTTTGGCAACAGCACTTGAAATCAATATTACCCCCTTGGTGCTTGAATTCAATACAACAGAAGTTGAAACCTGTTCCTTAAAGTAGCACAGTTGCACATAGAGAGTACATCTTTGTGTTGATGTCAATTTTTTTTTAAATTATGAACACATTTTTGTGTTTTATTGCAGTATGCACAAAATGATACAAACGTTTGGAGCTTTTTACTCTCTGCACCAAACATGAATAGCTGGGTTGGTGTTGGGCTCTCAAAGAATGGTTTGATGGTGGGATCTAGTGCAATCGTTGGTTGGATTGATCAAAGTGGTTCTGGAATAAGTAAACAATACTATCTTGGGGGCCAATCGCCATCCTTAGTTGTGGCAGATCAAGGAAACTTGGATATCGTTAATAATCATACCTCTATTGTGGTACAAGGGTCTACTATTTACTTGGTCTTTCAGCTAAATTTTAGTACGCCTCTTACATCGGCAAATATACTTTATGCTGTTGGTCCTCAAAATAGCTTGCCATCTAATAACGTATTGCCTCAACATCAGGATGAAGTTTCCACTGTGCTCGACTTCTCCACAGGTAAATTTTAGATAGTCATTATCCTTTTATAAATTATAAATCTGGATGTGAGAAAAATAAAATAAAAAAGTTATTAGAAAATTGTTTTGTTTTTTTTTTTCTTTTTCCAAAAAAATATTTGGAAAAATATTTGTATCGATATTTCAAGAAGAAATCAAATACACATAATATAGCCTCTAGGTCCTGAAACCAACTTCCCAGATTCTAAGAAACTATTGCTACTTACAACTCTGCCTTACATTTCATCATTGAACAGCTTTTCTGAACGACCAAAACATTTAAACAAATTGACTAAGACAAACCAAAACATTAACAGTTCATTCTATAGATTGTATATAAGACTATTACAAAAAAAACATCCATGCTGGTCATCCAGACAGAACTTTTTGTACTGCTGCCTGAGTGGAATTATCTCTGAACTCTTGCTCAATCAGCACACCCTCTTGAACAGTCAAAGCTTCCTTTGAAAGACTATCTGCTCTGTGGTTGAATTCCCTGTAAACATGAGTAAAGAAAATTTCTTTCAAATCACCTCTTAATACTTGTACTCTGTTCATAATAAGCTGTAAGACCATATTAGTGATGTTACTCTTACCATTTAACTAATCAATTACTAACTTAGAATCACCCAAAATCTGGATCATTTTCACTTTGTGTTCCAATGAATCTTTAGCAGAATCCAAATTGCAAACAGTTCAGCTCTGCTATTAGAGCCAATTCCAGCATTTCTTTCTTAGGCAATCTATATGCATCTCTCAATTTGTTCTTTCTTATCAACTACTTGACTTTATTTCTTTTATTATTTTGCAGGCATGTCTTCACAATCAAGATTTGCAGACAAACTACGAAGAAATCATGGTATCCTAAACATATTGGGTTGGGGTATTTTGCTTCCAGTAGGTGTAATGATAGCCAGATATCTGCGACAATGGGACCCAACTTGGTTTTATTTGCACATTTTTACACAAATTTCTGGGTTTATCCTTGGAGTGGTTGGAGTGGCTTTTGGGATTGTGCTGTACAACAAGTTGAATGCTAATGTTAAAGTTCATAGAGCACTTGGACTTCTCATACTTTCTCTCGGCTCCTTTCAGGTCTGTGCATTTTTCGTACAATGCTTTCAGTTTTTAGTTGTGAATCTCTATCTTAATCTTAGCCTATTTAGTTGTAATTCCCTGTTTTATGCAAAAGCTACCATTTTACCTATAAAAATTATAAACTTTTTTGCCAAAATAAAAAGAAACAACTTTATTATATAAGGAGTACAATTATCCATCTGGAGTATGACCTAAAATTCTCTTTGCTTGGTTAAGAACTAGTCTTCCTCTGAAGTAAGGAAACAGGTTAGCAGCCCAAGACTCAAAGACATCTGGCAAGAGTGAAAGGCAAGATTGAAAGTATACCCGCTTACAAACCACTAGCAGTATTTGAGGTGGCTTAATTTTCTTTGAATAACGGTGATGAATTAGCCTACATTAACTGATAACAGCCAGTAATAATTGTACCCACTACTACTAGTTCACAAGTGTGTTTTGATAAATTTTCACATTGTGGAAAAAAAGATAAAAAATGAAATTACATAAATATCATGATAAGCCAAGAGTTTGAACCTGGTCCGGAGGTCCCAAATTGATGCACCAAGCCAATAACAAGCTAAAATCATCAGCAATCCCATCCCTGAGATCAAATGTTATTTTATCAAAATATAAAAACTAGTACTTAAGAACATTTAAAATACTCCCTCAATCAGAAATAACTTCTATTTCTAACATAATATCATAAGCACTTGGACAAATAGAATGTGACCTGAGAGTAAAAAAGATTACAATTTCTTCTCCAATTGCTCAAACTGATCCCTGACCGTAATAGAATCTGAAAATTTGTTGAAAATCTTGAGGGAAAAGATGTAAATCCATGCGGTTACGTATGTGGCACTCAGCTGCACTACGGTGACAAAATGAGCAATAGTATAACTGTTAAGCAGTTACAAAGCAGCTCAATACATAGGATATCAGGGACCAAGAAGGATATCTCTCATTGAGCAATGAAATCTGAGAGAAATGTGAGGGACGGTGAGCGAGACTCGAGAGATTGCTCAGAGAGACACAGAGCCTGAGGATTCGCCTAGTAAGTTTTTTAAGCGAACGGGTTTTCTCCAGTTTTGATTTCTCTGTCAGTCTGAACTCTAAAATCTAGAGTGTTATTTCTAGCTGTATTTTATCTTGTCATCTGCAAGAACTGTGTTTTCTATGAGAAATAGCATAGACGGCTAGGCGATTTTCAAATTCAGAAGAACTGTAAAACCATGGGAAAAATTATAGATAGCAAACTATCCATAAAAAGACACAGATGAAGGATAATTTCATGGTTGAGTAGACTGGGTAAGATCTCCTTCACGCTAACTCGTCTCTCCAACCTCTGCTTGCTTCCTTTGGGCCCTCTACGATTTCTAAACAAACCACTGCCCAAACGATTCCTAACAAACAAATCTTCCATTGCCCATTCTGTAATTACTTTATAATAGTCCGATGCCCCTGACTATGGGAGATCCAATGTAGCATAGAAAGAAGATCCCTCATCCCTCAATCTAGTGGTTGCATTCTTGTCACTCAACCCAGCTTTTCTATCTCTAGTATCTCTCTAAAAGGTGGAGTTTTGGTTAGATTGATGTGTTATCAAGCAAATGAATGATGGCTTTAAAGTTGTTGCTTCCAGTGATTACAATGAGTCCAATGATACATATAAGTTGGGGAAATCTTGATCTTCTTCAAAACTAAGTGGATTCATTGCAATGTTTACCAATATTGACGAAACCAACAAACTATGGTATCAAAACTTGGGTCATACCAATTTTGGGACCTTGTTTCATATAAATTATCTAAGCATCACAAATGGCCTTCCATAGATCAATCCATCTAGTGGTGTCTGTGAAGGATGTATGCTAGGAGGACACTGTCACGAGTTATTTCCTGTGAAGGATGTATGCTAGGAGGACACTGTCACGAGTTATTTCCTAAGGATTTAGTGAGGCAAGCCTTTGATAATTTTGAGCTATTCATAGTGTTATTTGCAAACCAATGACCACTCCTTCACCTAGTAGGGCCAAATATTTTCTCACCTTCATTGATGATTTCTTAAACTTTCTTTGGATATATATTATTCAATCCAAAGATGAAACCTTTGAGAAATTCAAGGAATTTAAATCCTTAGTGGAAAATCACAACGATCACATGATCAAATATATCATGGCTGATCATGGAGATGGATATTTCAATGATGCTTTCATCAATTCCTTACATCTCAAGGAATTGTTTTGTGGAATCCAAATCGTTAGTAAGATGAAGTAAAACACTGAAGGAGTAGAGCTATTGTGGAAATGGTTCGTTGTTTGTTGCATTCTTAATAAATGGAGCTTAAATTATGAGGAGAAGTAGTGTTTTGGGTAGCTCATATCATCAATAGGAAGTCGACTCAAGATGTTCCCCATATGACTCATTTTGAGAAATGATATGGTTACAACCCTTCAATTTCACATTTTAAAATATTTGGATCACATGTATATGCCCATATTCCGAAAGAAAAAGTGAAACAAGTTGCAACCTACAAGTCAACATTGCACTTTGGTGGGATACAATGAAACATCCACCAACAAGGTGATTGAACATAGGGATGTTTTCTTTAATGAGGTTCTTTCCTATTGTTCATTAGGATCCTAACCCACTCTTATTGCATAAGATTTGTCTCTATCTATCTTAGTGGATCTCTCTTTTTTATGATCTACTGGCGACCCCCCTCTTTTCAGTGCTTCTTCTATCACCCCATCCATGGTGACTCAACCAACAACCCATGATGAGGCCCGTGTTGATGACTTTTTTGGTACTATGCACACCAAAGTCTCTTCTACTCTGGTTGCTCCATCCAATCTCTCACAAGTTGAGCAACCACATAATAGCGTTACTACAGAGCCCTCCACTTTTTCCCTTCCTCCAACTAGATCATGAACAATGTAAGTGGGATAAATCTATTGTTTCATTATGTTATTCTACTCTTTCCTCGTGAAGGAGAATTGGGATGATGACAACAACCCCTTGTTTCATGATCTCTTGTCTCCAACACTTATGCATATCCTACTACTTACACCCATGCAAAAGACTCTCTAGAATGGAAGGATGTTATGGTTTTCAAATATGATACCCTTACGAAAATCCAAACCCGGGACCTTATACTCCCCTTACCCAAGGATACAAATCTAGTTGTTTGCAATGGGTTTATAAAACCAAGTATGTTGTATATGGAAAACTTGAGAAACATAAGTATCATCTTGGTGCTAAAGGCTTCTCCTAGAAAGAGGGTATTAATGATTTAGAGAATTTTGATCCAGTTGCTCGTATGGACTCAATTTGGATAATTATATCCATAGTTGCTTCATTGAATTGGGAAGTTTATCATATGGATGTCAAGAGTGTCTTTCTCCATGGAGACCTCTGAGAAGATATTTATGTGCAAAAACCACTGGGGTTTGTGCATAATGGTCTTGTTCCCTTGGTATGTAAGCTCGAGAAATCTCTATATGGTCTTAAAAAGGTGCTCCACACTTGGTATGAGAAGATTCACAATTTCTTTATAGTCATGGCTTCATTCACTGCAAGGTTGAGCATGATCTCTATATTCGCCATCAAGATGGAAAAACTCTCATCATTGTGTTGTAAGTGGATGATATCCTTTTGACTAGTCATTCAACATCCATGATTAACGACATGAAGTGACAACTTAAGGACTCTTCTGAGATGATTGATTTAGGGATAAAAAAATTTCTTTGTTGGGGCTTCATATTTCTCATACCTCTGTTGGGATTTCCATTTCTCATCATTAGTACAACTTGGATCTCTTGTAGCACTTTGGAATCAAATACTACAAACTAGTGAGTACTCCTATTGTTTATAGGATGGAGTTTCAAGCCAAGTTCCCTTCACCCATATTTGATGTGACACTTTATTTTTCTTTGGTTATGAGTGTACTTTATCTTACATTTTCTCAGCTAGATATCTCCTTTGTAGTTAGTATGTGTTCCCACTACATGCAAGAGCCTCATGAAATTCATTGGCAAGTTGTTAAGCACATCTTACATTATCTTAAGGGTACCACTCACATGGGAATTCTCTACTCAATTGGCCTTGAAATTCGTCTCCTTGGTTTTTCTAACACCAACTAGGTGGGTGATCCTGATGAGTGGTGCTCTACCTAAAGATATTTGTTCTCTCTTGGTTCTAGACTAGTTTGTTGGTGTTATTAGAAGTAATAGGGTGTGGATATCTCTTCCACTGATGTTGAATATGCTATTGTACCTCATGTTAGGAAGCATCTTCCCTAGATATAGAGGATACTTTATCTTCTATGTCTTACTAAATTCCCTCCTTCCACCTTATTTTGTGATAGTTAGAGTACCATTGAGCTTATTTGCAATCCAATGAATCATTATAAGTACATACACATTGAGATTTGGGTGCATTACCTTCAACATATCCATTCCTAGGGACAACTTGTGCCAATCATTGTTCCTTCCACAAATCAATGTGATGATATTTTCGCCAAATCTCCTTCAAATCCCACCTTCACCATTCTATGAACATGTATCAATATAAGTGAGTTAACATTAAGGGGGGGAACATAATGTATACAATGTTTTTTCTACATAGCTCCATGTTCACATTAAGGGGGGTGTTGAGATGATGTCGTTAATATTCACTTGAGGCCACATGCTAATCCATTGTATTGATGTATCAATATATTTGTGGAGCCTACACATGGGCATATTACTAACCCATTTATAACATATGTCTATACTTGACTAGGTCAGCCTAGTTACCCTCATATAGATAACACCCTAACTCTAAAGGAAGTGGATAAATCAATGTTATCAAAACTAAACCAGTGACCGAATGTTATCAGAACCAAAATACATAAACAAAGAGGCATTAAGTAGTCTCAAGAGTCCAAAAATAAGTATAGTATTAAGTTTTAACTAACCAGACTCTACAATCTAATAATATGAAAGAATTATTTGAAAATTCCTCATCCTCAACAAGAGTAGAGTTGCAAATGGGAATTTGAATTGATTCCCCTAGGCTTGAAGATCCAACAACAATGGGAGGGGCTTAGAATTAGGTTTAGAGTTTGGGATTTTTATTTTTATTAGTTTTTTTAGTATTTTTTTTATTTAATTGTTTTTTTCATCCCAAGTTCCCCCCTACAACCCTATAAGGAGCCAACCATTTCTAATCAGAATCACTAGTTCCAATTGTAAAACCTTTTGAATTGATCTGACCATCCTGATAACAATGGTATAGATACAAGGTTACATTCCTCATTTGTATCATCTCATCAAGTAAATATATTATTCATTCCTTGCCTAAGGGCACTCCTAAAATAATGACTCTACTCATGGAAGATGTTCTTGGTTTTGATTGATCTCTTTTGGATGCTCTATGTTAGGATTAATCTCTCTTGTGATCTATATTAAGTGTTGGTATACATCCATTAGGTTTACTTGACTAGATTAGGGTTTGTTGAAGTGTTTACCATAGATATATTATCTCTTTATGATTTGAACACTTCTTTCTAATTTTATTTACAACATATACTAGTGCATACTCCGTGCTTCTTTCACTTCTATGGTCTACATCCATGAGAACTTCTAGAATATCTTGCATAAAAAATCTATAAGTCACCCTTAGACATTGTCTACATTCCCTATGTAGGCATGCTTTGTCCTCATTTCAAGTGATGAATGGAAAGGGGGTTCTCCATTGTCTTCACTATTAACCACCTAGACAACTTCATCAATAGGCGAGGAATCCATGATTGGGGAAAATATAGTTTAATGAAGGACACAACCAAGAAAAAAAAGTACACCCTCCAACCAAAGAGAACCTCGTGAATCAAAGAACTGTGATGTTCATGGAAGAAATAAACTACATAGGAGATAGTTGTAAATAGCATAATTGTAGAAACAATATAAAAATGTGAAGGGGGTGTCCCAACATTGATTCATTTGCAGGTGATATTCCAACCAAATAAAAACATGCATTTTTTTCCACATTCTCTCATCGGTGTGTTCTCTTTTATAGAAATCAATGAGAGTTGCACTCCAACTTTTTTCAAAGTGCGAAAATTGAGGAAATTTTGTCACCTCAAGCGATTTGATTCCTCTTTGGCTCTTGATTAATATGGGGTTAAAATGGATCTAAACTATTATTTGATAAGAATACGTCATTAATTTTTTTTAAATAATATATTTAGCTTACATATTCCACATCAACATTAGTGACAATCCCCCATATAGGGATACATGACATATCTCCCCCGTACTAAATTGTAAAACGTTCCTCTCTACACAATTCATACCTTACATACATATTTGAGTTTATAATCAAGCTTTTTCATGTACAGGATAATTACAGGCCTATAGAAAATATTTTGCAAACCATTGAAAAAATGACACAACATTTATTTTCCATGATTCTTCATTTGTTATTACAAGTCCATCAAACCCTACAACTATGGTTCTAATAAAATACCTGAGAGGGCCTCTCTCCCCTCCAACGTAGGATGTCATTAACTCTTTCACTTGCAACTAACAAACTTTTGAAGGGCTTATCTCATTAAGAATCTTTTCTCCAAATTCTTGAACTAATTATAGCCTAATTGAAAATATAAATTTTAGTTTAGTTTTTTTCAAGTAACATATTTTGGGGGAAACCCACATGCGCTTCCCCTCATTTCAAGGATGGTATCCAAGGTAAACCCTAAATTCTACAAGGCACAAGACTAGGGAAACAATAGGGCTCAAAGTCCTTACAACAATATACTCCTTATGAACTCAACATATCACTTACGACAATAGAATCTAGGTAGGAGGATAACACTCCATCCCACAACCACTTGGAATATACCCAATTAACATTCCCATCCCAATTATGTCCTATCATATCTTATAATAAATAAATAAAATGATTACCCAACTTATAATCTAATTCTTGATGATAAACACAATATCTACATGCATTTTATCACTTTTTTTAACATTATTTTTATCGTATGAGAAGAGCTTAGATATTACGATAATTAATTATTTACCACCAATCTTGATTATGCGTAAAATTATATTGTTGACTTAAAATGGCCTAATTTTTATTCCTTTCACTACACAAATCAAAATATGAATTATATGTATTAACTCTTAATGAAAAGAGGACTAATACTCTTGAGAACACAGATTCCCAACAGAGTAGAAAAAATTGATTTAATGTGAAATATTAAAAGAAGGTTAATAGAGGATCATGATATTAACCAATCTTTATCATCGTTTCTAGCTTTAAAATTTAGTGATTTCATATTTGAGAGCTATATCAGACAACCAGAGTATTTGGGTTTTCTCTTTTACTTATAGGTTGTAGAACTCTATAAAGTATTTGCAAGTTGCATGAATCACAACTCACACTTTGAGGGGTGTAGGGAGGGAAAATGGGGAGGTCTTGAACTTAAGTATGTTTATGGATTGGAGGTTTCCCAACCTAACTATGAAGGAAATTTTCAACCTAAGCTCTCCTTGCAGGGTGACATTACCTTGCATAAAAGGTTCATAACTTAATCTTACAAAGTTGTATGGTATCTTCAACTTGGACATATTTGCAATGGTGTTGTTTTGCATGGAACTCACATTAGTATCACTTTGCAATGTCCTCCAATAACTCTTCATTTCACCATCTTGATTTCACAGAAGGAATTTTCAAGAGTGTGGATGACAAACATCTCAAGCTCTTTTTGAAACATAATTATCAAACCTCCAACATTTCTCTTGTCTAGTAAACAACTTTTTCTTGTCATCCATCACCCTAAGTTGAATTGTATAATGGTTAAATCATTGGAGATATGCATCTATAAATTGATTGACCTTTTTTTGTATTTGTTTCAATTGCAATGGTTTTTTGATGTAATTGAGAAGATAAAACTTATCCTTAATGAAAATTTTGAACTTTGTCCAATGTCATGTTTATAGTGGCATTGAGAATCAATATATGTTCACGCAAGCTCTACCATTATAGAAAATATTCTCCTATCAGGCATAGATTTGAAAAAGAAACCTTCTCCTCATCTAAGTATAGTTTCACTTCATAATATGAGTCCAACTACCTCAATCATTCATCTGATTTCAATGCATCCATCTCACCATCATACATACAAATAGTTGTTGGGCATGTGTTATATTCTTTGCATGAATATATATAGTGTCTATGTTGCGCCAAGTGTGCGTGGGAGTTGTAGGGGGGAGGGATCCCCCCTGTGCAAGGGTTCAGGGGTAGCACCCCCGAAAAAACAATTGGCATTTTTTGCGTCCATTTTTGGCGGTTTTTTGGCACATGGTTTCCATCGATGGTTTTCTAATTCCGGTTAAGAAATTAGGGTTGTTGACCAGGTCAATGTATTATGAGTTTTGGATGCCGTAGGATCCTATATATTGTATTGTATTGTAAACAATGAAGATATGATGAATAGAATATTAGAGGTGTGACTTTAAACATGTTGTTGGTTTTCCCAATTTGGGTTTCTAGAGTAAAAATCTTTGTGTAATATGTGTGTGCCATTGTATCTTTTATATTTTATTAAGAATTTGTTTGCAGTAATTAATTGTACAAGGTTAAAATCTACAATCTCCACCTAGGTCTCCACTTTCAATGAGGATCATGTCATGTCCCCATAATGTTGTGCCTACCCGAGTCTTGTGATTGTGCACCTCTTGAGGGTGTGTGGCACAACGATGTTTCTCACTTAATCGCTTGAAAACACCAGGGATACTTCATCCAAACTACGCCTCTTCACCTAGAGCATACCCATACTTCATTCTAGGCTACAAGCGAGTCACACTACTACTCTAGTGCAATTATCCTGTATACTTAGAAAAAAATTTAATAGTCTTAACACTTACTCATTTAAGCATACATACATGAAACAAAGAGAACACTTACGAAACAAATAAGAGACACAAAAATATAGTGTGGGAGGCACAAAACGTGCCTAACACCCAAATAAGTATTATTATTGTAAAACAAATACAATATGAGCACTATCGGCTCAGTTTACAACTTGGGCAGAGTCACACGACTCACCCCACCTCACCAAGACACTCATATAAAGATTCATCACACCAAGACTCATCTGTCATAACAAATTTCACAACTCTTGCGGAGCACCCCAAACGTGCATCCACCAAAGACTCACTACCTCTTCCCTATCACAAGACTTCACACATACTTGCGACAAGACTTCCCCAAACACAACCCAAAATAAGGCCGCCCCAACTTTTTCCATAGAATCACCTCAAGGAAACACAGCCTGCCCATGTGGATCGAATTGGATCCTTGAGGGATCTTGCCTCTCTTCATTCAAGTCTGCCTCAGAATCACAAAGTTGATCTTGCTCTCCTTGTTGTGCAAATATGCCTTCCTTGGTTGTGTTCCCTTGTTCTCTCATATGGAATCCAAAGGTCACCATTTTGAATCTTCGTGTCCTTTGGGTATGTTGTGCCCCTTCACAAACCATCATGCATAAACTAATCACCATGCCCCTTCACGGTCTCGATGCACCCAAATGAACATGTGCTCCCCTCAACCGTTGCATCCCTTGGGACTGACATGCCCAAACCTTGGTGTGCTCCTCATGTCAACATGCCCCAACCTCTTTGGTGTGCCCCTTCTCTTGGTTCCTTCTACCCCATTCTTTGCCTCATACTTGTGCAAGCCCCTTGGCGCATTCACATGCCCAAGGTGCCCACTTTCCAAACTAGTGTGACTCTTGGGTGTCGAGCAACCCCAAGTTTTGTCTCTTTGAGGAATTGGGCGAGGGTCTCTATGCCCTTCTAGTCAAATACCTTACATCCTTCCCCACCTCAATTCATTGTTCTCCTCGACAACATCCACAAAATATGAAATCTCCAAGTCTCTTCCCGAACTCCTACCTCCATTGCAACTAAGTCTGGTAGAAACCCTAAGTTTTGTGCCAACTGGAAACCCCAAATTCTGCCAAGGAGGAAACCCCAAGTTTCCTTTTGAAGTGGAAACCCCAAGTTTCCAACTCACACTGAAATCATATGCAACCTATGCAACCATTCACATTTCCCTCTACCCAAATTTGTGTGCAACCAATCTGCTCACAACTGTGGAAAGACGTTTCTTCCCCAAATCTATACACAATCCCCAATATGCCATTGCCCCGCTGTGACAATCACACTTCAAATTCTAGCTTCCTTGGTCAAATTCTCCCCATCTTCATCTACGTCTTCAAATATGAAACGTCCCATCTGTACCAAGAACCGTACATCCAAACTTACTTTTCCCCACTACTTCATCACCTGGCCATGTTGTTGTGTTTACCTCTCTATGCCTTGGAATGGTTAGGATTCACCCTCAACCATGTTACCCAAAGCAAGAGAAATTCTCACGCCCGAGTAATATCTTCATGTTACAATCTTCCCATTCGCATAATCCTCCAAACTAAGGCAAGTCCTCAATTCACCTCATTTCGTCAAGTCACCTCCTGACAACTAAACATCTATGATGAGTGTGGAGAACATGCCTACACTCCTAAAACATCCCAACGAATAGTCCAAATTGCTTCAAGTAGACTAAGTCACCTCGAAGAAATTTCATGCCTTAGGCACATTCAAACTGATACTCTTTCCAAACTCAACCAACGACCCTCCTGGATATCTAAGTCATCACACAATCATCTGCAAGTCACCAAGGTACACTTTGCCTTATCCAATGTCCCATACCAAAGGTGAGTGAACACCACCCAAGTCATTTGGTATACATTCTTCCCATTCAGGTTGACTTCCAACAATTCTTGGTCAACTTCTCTGCTGACTCCACCCATCTCTTGGAATGGAACTACCTTTCACCTCCTATAAGTGTCCAAAATATGGCATTTTTGTCATGATTTTCAAGTCATCTCATGACCCAAAAAATATGGCTAAGGCACCAACACACTAAGGTACCTCATCCATCCTCTCAAACTCAGCACATCCAAACCTCACTGCCTACTTCACCGCAACAACCTATCCAATGCACATCATCAAAGAGTTAGGTAACTTCCTCAAGCCACCTCCATGGTTGCATCCAAATATTATTAATTCCACCATAGGACTCTTCCAAGTAGGTCACCCTAAGCTCTCTAAACATTCACCCAATCAAGGCATCCCAAACGACTACATGATTTCTTCGAATCTGCACTACTTGAGTCACCCTCAAGTTTATTGGTTTTCACCATGGAAATAGATTACACTTGAACTATCAATTCATCTGACTTCCCTTCAAATAACTCATCACAACACTTAGGAAATGCAAGAACTCAAAACCAACCATACATTTCTAATGACATTCTTGGTTGCAACCATGGTTCAAGTCTGTTGTCCTAGACCTCTGATTATCCAAGCCATTGACTCTCTTCATGAACTTCTCTCAATAATTGTCCATATATCCACAAACTTGCAAGAACCTTCACTGTGATACAAGGTTGATTCCATCCATCCACTTCAAAAATAAATCTGAGTCCCAAACTTCTCATGCAACCAACCAAAACCATCTCTAATGTCCTACCATCTCCACACCTTGATTGCTTCCACTGCAAGGCACCATGCACACACCGACCGACTGTCAAATCATATTATTGTTAACTCATTTGCGTAACTCTACAAAGACTCACCTCATCTGAAGGCTGCAGTCGACCCACTTGTCCAACAACCCATATCAACTCAATTGTTGTTCTCAATGATGCATGACACAAAGATGTCATGGTAAAAATTTGCCCAACTTCCTTGTTGTGAAGCTTCTCTAGGTCACATTAAATCATCCAACTCACCCAAGTGATTACACTTACTGCAACCCATAACTGCTCCCCTTCGTGATCACTTCTACGGTCAGATATGCAACAAGTCCTGCGTCAAGTCCTGCATTTGTTTTCCTTTCCCGAGTGCCTAATTCACCCAACAAACTCTATGTCTAGTTTCTTTAAGGTGTGAACAACAAGTCTAGAACTTACTTCCATCGCAAACCAAACCAACTAAGGTTTTTCCCAGACTATCTCCATGAAAGGTCAGTCCACCTTACTAAACCTTCACCAAATCTGCGCCCAAATTGCCTCTGCGATCAAGTCTGTGACAAGTCCTGTGATGAACTCTGTGATGAGTTTTGTAATCATCCACCCTTCCCAAGTGCTTCGTTTCACCACAAACTCTACTCTCAATATATACAAGGTGTGCACCCAGATCAACCTCCCATCGCACTATCAACCAAAACCTTTGTCGTAATTCTGATGCAAAGTCTTTGTGATGAACTTGTTCACTCCACCAAACTGTTCACAAAGTCTGTGAACGTTCCCATTGAAATGTGTTCTCACCAAACTTCCTTCAAATTTTTCTCTAATACCATTTTTCATGTCCCCACAGTGTGCCTTCCCGAATCTTGTGATCGTGCACCTCTTGAGAGCGTGCAACACCATGATGTTTCTCACTTGGCTACTTGGAAACACCAAGGATACTTTTTTTGGACTACTCCTCTTCACCTAGAGCATACCCATGATTTTTTATAGGCTACGAGTGAGTCACACTCCTACTCTAGTGCAACTCTCTTGTATACTTAGACAATTTGTTAATGGTCTTAACACTTAGCCATTTAAGTATACATCCATGAAATGAAGAGAACACTTGAAAAAAAAAAGAGAGACACACATATATAGTGCTAGCGGAACAAAATGTGCCTAACACATGGCTAGGTTGTATTATTTTGGAACAATTACAATATGAGCAGTATTGCCTCAGTTTACAACTTGGTAAGAGTTATACGAATCACCTCACCTCACCAAGACACTCATACACAGATTCTTCACACCAAGAAGTGTTCATCGTAACAACTTTCACAACTCTTGCAGAGCACCTGAAATGTGCATCCACCATAGACTCACCATCTCTTCTCCATCACAAGAATCTTCATAGACCGCGGTTCTATCTCATAGTTGCCTGACCCAGACCTACGACGATACTTCCCCAAACTCAACCAAAAATAAGGTCGCCCCAACTCTATCCACATAAACACCTCAAGGAAGCACAAGTCGTACCATGTGGAGCGACTTGGCTCCTTGAGAGAGCTCACCTCTCTTCATCCAAGTCTGCCTCAAAATTGTAGAGTTGATCTTTCTCTCCTTGTTGTGAAAATATTCCTTCCTTTGTTGTATGCCCTTGTTCTCTTATGTGGAATTGAAAGGTCACCATTGTGAATCATCATGTCCTTTGGGTGTGTTGTGCCTCTTCACAAACCATCATGTCCCTTTGCAGACCTGGTGTGCCCAAACGAACTTGTGCACCCATCAATAGTTGTGTCCCTTGAGACCAACACACCCCAATCTTGGTGTGCTTCTCATGCTAGCGTGCCTCGACCTCTTTGGTGTGACCCTTCTCTTGGTTCTTCTACCCCGTGCTTCACCTCATGCTTGGTAAATCCCCTTGGCATGTTCGCATGCCCAAGGCGCCCACTTGCACAACTAGTCTGGCTCTTGGGTGTCATAGAAACCCCAAGTTTTGTCTCCTTGAGGACTTGGGCGAGGGGCTTTATGCCCTTCTAGCCGAAGACCTTACATATATCATGTTTAATAATAGTTTATTACTAGAGGAAGAGTTGGGTGGACATTGAATACCATTGTTCCAAGAGGAATTCAAAGTCATGACCTTGTATTTTCACAATTTTGTTTGTAAAAATCTACAACAATTGTGTGGCATGACTCATATGACCATCTAAATTTTCCATTTTCCCATTGGGATGAATAATTACATCTTATAGTGCATGAATTCTTCTCCGAGATTCATCTTCCATTCCCTTCTTTATTTAACAACAACTTTTGCCATAAATTGCACAACAAAACTCTATAATGACATGCAAGTCTAATGTTGTGATACTAATTTAATTCACGAAAAGATTATTAAAGGCATGCATGGAAAGCACACCCATTACCAAAAATTATAGATTTTGAATTTAATATGGATAATCAAATTTAGATGGATGACTAATTTAGGCAACAACAAAAACCTAAATTTTGTTAACATACTATAGGTATAATATCACAATGTAGTAGTAAGAAATTAAAACGAACCATATTACAGTGGATTGAACAACATTTATACTAATTGGTTAGCATGAAGGAGAAACCAACTATAAAACCTAGTGGTTATTGGGATAACTCGAGATGGTAATGTGAGATAACTCTAAAAGAAGAGCTTTTCTTTGAGATTCATCTCCCATTCCCATATTTATATGATAATTACTTTTGCCATAAATTTCACAACAAAACTTTGAAATAACATGCAAGTATGATGCTTGATAACAATTTGATCCATGAAAGGGATTATTAAGGATATGAATGGAAAACACACTCATCATCGACAATGGTAGACTTTGAACTTAATATGGATTAATGATTTTAAATGGATGACTAATTTACACAACAATAAAAAATTAAATTCATTAACGTACCATGGGTATAACATTATAATGTAATAGTAAGAAACTAAAAGGAACCATATTACAATGGTTCGAATAACAATTATACTAAGAGTAGGGAATTTGAGTCACTTATATCCGCATCTCTATATCCACATCACTATACAATTTAGGGAGAGGAAGAAATAAAGTCATGGAAGATGATCAATCGATATGTTGAAATTATGTCAACTCCATTGTTTTGTTGAAGTGTTAGTGTCAATGTGCCAGGGTGTTGTGTTGTAATGATACATTACCACCCTTGAAATTGTGAAATGTGATGAGGTGGTTAATTGAATATTAGCAAGGCCAATATGTCCACATGACTAGGTAGAAATATGTCTACATGACTAGGTAGTGATGCATGGTCACACAATTAAACTTTAGTGCCATTCACATCATAATGATTTCACTCTAGAAATCATGTGCACAACTATTGAAATGCATGACACAACTTACATAGACCCACATCTTGAAGCAACACACAACTTGCACAACTATTGAAATGCATTGCACAACCTACATAAACCCACATCTTGAAGCCACACACAACTTCTACATGATGATACTTAGGTAATTAAATGGTTCTTTATAATTGAAAATCCATACTATGTTGTCAACTTAGTTAAATTACTCTTTTAAGATCGTGAAGAATCATCGTTGATCAATGTGGCAACTTCACCACACATGATTCCATCAATGAAGTGATTCTCTTCACATCAAGAAGATTGATGGAGGAATGATATTTCTATGTGATAGTACATGTAAATTCATATTATCGATAAATGATGATCCATGGAAATCTACTACTAAGGAGATCTTTAATGTCTTCCTTACTATATATCTAAGGAGAAATATACTTTCAACCAATAAGATTATAGGTGTTCATAATACTTTGAATTTTCATTATAGGCTCTACTTAATTATTAAGGGAGGAAAGCTTATGGAAAAAATACAATTGATTGGTACACTCAAGTTTTGTTGCTCATTAGTGATCTTGGCAAAAATACAATATGCCAATCCACTTAATATGTTGCATTGCTATTGGATGGGATGTCCACTTGACATCAACCCTGGACAGATGGAGGGCCTCTGTGAAGCCACATGGGAGCCCGTCTTTCTAAGAGATCTCATGGTATTAATGCCTCATCCTGTCTCCTCGCTCGATCCTTATGATCCTTATGGCTTAATTTCATAAAAGCCTAAGTACCACTTAAAGCTAACATGACCATCAAGTTAGAATATCTACATCTTTTGTATTAATAAAGTTTCTCTCTTGTAATTTCATTTCAGACATCTATCAACAAGTTTATTAAAAATATACACGAAATACCATATTGGAAGGTAGATCAAATGATGGGACATATTAACATTCACATTGGTTGTTTAGTGTGAACAATATCATTTTTATTACTTAGAAGGTAAAAGAGTTGTTATATTCGAAATATGAGGCTAAAACCTTAACTAGTAATCACGTAATATTCTAAAACTTACAAAGAAGCTTTTATTGGAAATTTAGTTTAAATTTAGATAATTATTGAAATTTTAATTTTTTTTAATAGGTGAAATAACTATATTATGGTATTTTTTATTTTTGTATTTTATTTTATTTTAATTTAAGATATAATATTTTGATTTATATTGTTCAAATTTAGAGTTATATATTTAACTTTTTTTACATTAAAGTTTGAACATACACTTAGCTACTTAACAACATTTAGATAAATTTATAAATGTTATTTGAAATTCCATTTTGAGGATACTGTGTATTGATAGGTTTCTTTTTTTTCTTCCCTATTTATATTTATATATACACTTAGCTATTTAACAACATTTAAAGATAAATATTTTTCTAAATTCCATGTTGAGGATACTATGTATTGATAGGTTTCCTTTTTCCTTCCTTATTTATATTCATATGGTTGATTGATTTGAGGTTGAGGGAGCCTCACATAATGCTAATTGTGTTGTCTCATTTGGGTTTGTCAAAGTGAGTTGTACCCTTTCTTGCTATGATTTATTTTAAGCATGCTTCCTCTTCACCCCACATTGAGGGGTAGTTGAGAAAGTAAACAAGTGGTGGAAGAGTTGAGTCCTTAGTCATGATAATATTGCATCAAAATAATGTATCAACCTCACGAGGTGTGACTAGATCATTTATGCAAGCTACAAGATAAAATGTGTTTGCTTCCTTCTTTGGTTCTACCCTTGGGGTGGTTAGTCCTTCCATCCTTTAGGTTTTCTATGCTTCCATTTTTTTTACCAAGAACCATCTGTTTTTGGTAAAGGTTCCTTCAAATAACATATCGATAGACAAAGTCTACATATGAAGGTTGTGCTCTTGTAATCCAATTGTTGGATCATTTAGAGTCTTGACACTCTAAAACAATCTTGTAAAATAAACCCTTGCTCAAATCAAGTTCAATAAAGATTCTATTACATGTGAAAATCCACCCCTTATCCTCTTGTCTTGGAGTTACCTTAATAAATTTCCTAGGGAGTTTTTGATTTCTTGTAGGACTTCATTTTTCCACAAGTAGAGGGGGGATTTAGAAATATCACCCTCACTAGGGTGAGGAAATAGACATTGAAGTGAGGTAATTAAATTCATAGAACCATGGTTTAAAGAAGAGGCCAACTCTAACTCGAAAACATGGCCCCTCCTCCATGACCATTTTAGAGCCTTTTGGATTCCTAAACTTTACGATAAAAACACCTATAAAACAAGAAATCATTATGTATGTTGTAACAATATTAGAGTTCATTGTTCAGATGACAAATAAAACCCATTATATATATATATATATATATATATATATATATATATATATATATATATATAATCATTAATGATGTTATTCTGGAAACAAATTTGCAACATGAGAAATGCATTCAACTTTCTTCACAATGACTAATTTAATTGTGGAGTCTTCCTATTTAGAAGGGGGATGCATTCATTTTTTACCTACATGTTTAAATGAGTGAATATGTAAATCAAAGGAGGATTATCATTCATCTACCTTACAATGATTGAATAAAGTGATTCCATATGAGAAACATCGATCTTTAATATGTCATTAGAGGTGAAAGAAGACCTTACCATGTATTTTTTTTCCCAACCATTATGGAAAAATGTTGAGGAAGCATATGATGTGCTCTAAGGCTTTCCATTCTAGTGTCAAAGGATAACATCAATGGAAAAATGTTGAGGAAGCATACAATATGCCAAAGGAGAAACTAAGTAGGAAATAGGTTGCCTACATACATAAATAGGCCTCACAAGTTGTAATTCATAGAAAAGGAATAAAAACAACCATGTGATATAGTTTAATCTTCATGATTACAATATTATTATTGTTATTACTTTTGCATTCGTTTCATGTTCTTTAGGTGAACTTTTTAGTATTTCAATTTTGAACAAAGTTAAATGACAAATACTTAAACCTATAATGTAGAGGTTTAAGAGTATGTACATAATTGATATCTATACAGA
This sequence comes from Picea engelmannii, assembly GCA_009831015.1. Taxonomy (NCBI): domain Eukaryota; kingdom Viridiplantae; phylum Streptophyta; class Pinopsida; order Pinales; family Pinaceae; genus Picea; species Picea engelmannii. The sequence goes on from ML790429.1 coordinate 449,293, forward strand.
GATGCATTTTTATAATGTTTCACTTGCCTTCCAATCTTTGACAATATTGTAAAAAACTCTAAATAATAACTAAATCAATTTATAATGGTTTCCATCATAAAGATTTTACACTCATTGCATGTAATACAAACATTATCCTTTCTAACTTTCACTCCTTCCCACTACACTACTCTACTCAACTATGTGCATCTACACTATGATACCATCTAGGTTGAAGTAAAGATTATCCTCTCTAACTTTCACTCCTTCCCACTACACTACTCTACACATTCCTTTTGTACAACAAAAGGTTTGTTCAAGTTCTCTGCTACAAAGACTTCATTTTCCTATCAAGCATGGTTAAAATTATGGTTTATTTTTATCACAAACTAATCCAAAGCCATCATTCAATTCTTCCTATGGTAATTGAGTATACTTTCAACTAAACTATATCATATGAACCTTGCAATTTGGTTGTAGGGTAAGATCAGTTTGGTTATAGGGTAAGACCAATGATTAGTTTATTGATCATTTTATTTTAATATTTCATAAAACTACATAATCTCATTTTTTCAATTTGGTTGTAAG
>ML790430.1:9833-20731 GCA_009831015.1 Picea engelmannii
CCCAAAACTTCGGGAAATGTACCCATACTATTTCCATACTTGAAATGTTTCCTAGACATTTCCTAGTTGTTTAATATCATTTCTATGCCAAAATCGCTTCATGTATAAAAGGGCTACATACAGGGGATTCCTAGTAACATTGTAATAAATTATTATTTTTCTTGTTTTGAAGTAAAAATTGCATCCATGAACTTATGAAAGCAAATCTTGGCTAAGCGACCATGACTTTGGGGAGTCTAATCCACGAGATTCGACCAAGGATTGCTCCTGGGCCATCTACATGAAACGACTTCTCGAGGAGTCGAATTGGCTCATGAGGGGCAAGCTTGTCACAACTGAGAATCAAATTTGGGTGGGATGGATAACAACACTCCGTTTTCTCCACCCAAGCTAGACCCTATTGACAGTGGTAAGTTATTACTAAAATTATATCAAGAAGACTAATTAAAAACCTGTTATCATGCAAACCTGCACATACATGATAATTCTAGGCAGCCAACCCTGTGATAGTTGGAAGCCTCTCCATTCGGACAGGCAATATCTGAGCCTCAGGGGGGTGTCCCTATTAAGTGTATGCTGCTGTCTAAGGTAATATTTCTGCACGTATTTGTATGACAGTCAGCAAACTAAAACCCACTCTTGGGCTGTCCGAAAAAAATCGAGAGCGACGGTAAATTTAAAAGAGTATTTCAGTGGTTGAGATTAGGCTCCAAAGACATTTATAACTACGAAAGCAATTTGCAAATATATGAAAGAAATGTACATTAAGTGAAACAATTTCAAAGTAAATGTAGAAATTATAGCTCAGATATACACTATGTCTTAAACAGATTTCAACCTCCTATAAAGCTTCAACAGTAAAAGCAATAAACTCAGCACTAAACTATACTTTATGAGCAGAAATACTAAATGAAAGAGATCTGAAACTAAAATAGCAGCGGAAATAATAATGAACAGCAGACAGATCACTCCATATGACACTATTAATTTCTGGGCAATGCCCCTGGAAAAACACAACTTGGAAAATCCAGTTCAAGGAGATTTCTTCTTATTGAGCTCAGAGAAGTTTCATATCATAGTTTACAACAGCAAGTAATCAACAGCAATAAATTCTTGAAAATTGTGCCAACAGGCCTCCTCAATTTCTGTGCTAAAAACTACACAAAACAGACCTCCTCGATTTGCGTGCTAAAAACTACACAAAACAGACCTCATTTTCTGCAATGTACAGTCCCTTTAACAGCAAATAAAATCTCGATATCTGTGCACATTAGCAGTACTGTTCTGCACTAATTTCGTACAACAAAGCACCTAGAAAATCATGCCCTCCTCTTGCCTCGATTTCTGTGCTTTTATGCAGCTGTACGGCCTCTAAACAGTTCTGTATGGCCTCCCTTTTCACTTCTTTCAACTTAGCATTTAATGCTGCAATTTATGGAAAAGCGTGCCCTCTTCTCCTCTTGGAAATCGTGCCCTCCTTTAGCTGTACGGACCCTCTCCTTCCTTGGAAATCGTGCCCCTCCTTTAGCTGTATGGACCTCCCTCTTTCCCTTGGAGAATGTGCCCTCCTCTTGCTGTTACTCTCACTTCTCCATGAGCTCAATCTCTCTTGAGAAAAGTGACTCTTCACCTTCCCATTCAAGCTCTCCTCAAAGTGTGCGCCCTCTCCTTCAAGTGCTGCCTATATGCATTTCTAATGTGTAACTCCTCTAACCCTTGGTCTCCCTCGAGTGACTTTTCACTTTCCCTTGAGATCAACAGTCACAACTTAATCTTCCGTTGAGATCACTTAAGTCACTTAAGTGACCCACTTTTCATGAAGTCACTTTTACACATTAAAATAAAATGAAAGGCTCAACTTTATAAAATCACTTTATAAAAATAAAGTCACTAGGGAGAAAGTTAACGTGCTCGGTCACTTTCGCACTCTGGGCACCGCCTATGCAGAAGTACCTCCAAGCTACCAAATCTAACAGTAAATGCTTATAACTACACTACCAGGAAAACAATTTTTTCAACACAACCATGAGATTTAGAGAACTTGAATGGAGCATAACTAGATCAAATCAGTTACTACCCAGAAGATTGTCTGTATCATGGTGGGTGATAGGTGACAAGCTGCCATTGAACTCCTCACTTGCAGGGGAGGTGGTGGTGGAGATTCCATGGAAGAAAGATCAAGAGGTTTTCCGTTGCTACTGATGTCTCAAGACTGAACTGTCTAACCCCCCAACCGTCTCTCAAATCTGAATATAAAGAAATATCATCTCCTCCAAGCTAAGGCGCCTTGACTGCTTGAAAAATAGGAAAAAAAATTCAAAATGGCAAAGGATTTTGCTTTTCATACACAGTAAGTGTTATCCTTTTCCATTTTTGATTGCTTTCTTTAGTTTTGAGATGCGTTTTCTGTAGGTCGACCTCCTTTTTCCATCTAGACTGCTGGTCAAAATATTTTTCCCTACTATCTGACTCCTTGAAAGAAGATTTTTCCCTACTGTCCGACTCGAAAGAAGATTTTCTTGCTGTCTACTTTTGCTTTAGCTGCATTCTAGGCCTTTCTCAATCATTTCCCTTGCACATCACAGCTGTCATAAGATGAGTAGATGGGATGTAAGTCGACCACCTTTAGATTGTATCATAGCTGTAACTCCCTCTTGATCTTGGGATTTTTCAAATTCAAAACAGCAAGTAGCGTTTTATGTTTGAGAAGAATGAGTGAATTGAAATACTTCAGGCCAGCATCTATGTCTATAAAATTCGCTCAGTCTTCTCCCTCTGCTTACTAACAAACTGCTTGGTTGTTTTATCCCCTTTGCTCTTTGAATCAGCATTTTCTGTTAGGATATGGGCTGTTTATGCATTTTGGTATTTAGGCATTTCTGTAAGATCCTTCCTGCAATTATTGATTTTGTCATGCACTGCCAGTCCTCAACTTAAAACTGCAATTTCACTACCTTTCTCTACAGGAAAAATTTATAGATCGGCTATATATATTTGTCCATTCAAGAGTGTGTGTAACGGCCTACAAACCCGCCCTTATTGGCATCTCAATTTGTCTCTTCTTTCTTACCAGAAATAACTTTCATTCAGCAGGTTGCACAGCAGTCAATTCAAATGTCACTCAGAAAACATTCATCCATCAATCAATATAACATTTGATGCTAGTTATATATGTTCTGATTATCACAAGACAGTCTGGAATTAGCCCAACCAATATGCTGGAGTGATAGTTGCTTCAAGCCCTTTCAAGGAAAAATGAATTAATGAATTTTAACCATATCATTTCCAGCTGCCTTTCACCAAGATTCTGTAAGATATTGCTGCCAAATCACAAAGAAATTCCCGCATTGACGACAGGAGGTCGAAAATTAGGTGAAGATGCTTCACACAAGAATTGTCAAGATGCTGATTTTTTCGGTTTAATGGCAGCTTTTACATGATTGGAAGATGCTGATATACTTAGCAGTGACATCCTTAAGGCTTAAACTTTCAACAGAAAACTTTCCTCCAACCATCATTGGCATGAAACTATACATCTGCTTGAATTAATTTCTGGATGGCCTCTTGTTGTGCTTCACAGGAAAATTTTCAATATACAGTTCTGATAAGACCTTAGAGATATTGCAAAGTATGATATTAGATTTGTCGTAATGCTGCAAAGGCAAGAGGAGGCTTGGAAAGTTCTAAATTCTTCTCTTACTGTAGACTCCAGAGAGAATGCAGTGCCTTTTGCATCATAATCATAGTCAGAAAATGCATATCCTAGCCTTGGTGTAGTAAAATGAGTCTTGCAGTTCCTGTATGACGTCCTTTAGGCTTATTCTTAATTAAAAACATTTAATGGGGATCTTCAAGCTGCTTTTTGTGAATGGCACAGCAAATCATATCCAAACAAAATATTGAAGCTGTCTCTCTTCCTCTGAGGAAATTACCACCAGCAATTTATTATGGATGCGCCCTATACCATCATGATAGCTGTGCGCTGGTTCATTCCTTCTTCAATCACACTTTCAACACTTGAAGGAATTGCTGCTTTCCTGTAGCCTTCATTCCTGGACCTGTACCATTGTTTTTTCTTATGGCTGAGATATGAACATATGACCTGTGCGCCCTTTCCTCTGCCTGTGCATCTTCTCTTCAGCAAACCAAAACCAAAGGAATTTTCAAAGAATAATATAAGGGTCGACCCATGTTTGCTTTTGTTTGAGAGCATAGGCAACATACGATTTTCTGAGTTGCTTTTCCCTGACTTTCTCCTACCTAACAACATTATCTATCTTTTTAACTTTTCATTGAATGGAAAGATTTTTCATATGAAGTTGTTGGCCGTTATCTACTCGCGGGGGGGTTAAAGACCCAGGGTTCATCAAGCTTTACCAACAAAACCCCAAGGTGCAACATATTCAATCTTCAGTTGAGGACCGAAGAAGGTCTCACCTGAGATGCCATGAGAATCACATAGACCATTAGTCTTGTGTCGGATGTGAAGGGACAACACATACATGAAACCTCTCAGGAATAAACCCATTCATTCATTCATCACCGAGTGACAAATTACCACACATAAGAAAGTAAACAGACATATATTCAAACCATAACACAAAAGAAAGCAGAGAGGAAGAACTTCATATTTCATTCATTAGCTTCAAACACATTCAGTTCAAAGTCATAACTGAGATGCACCATGCGCTCTAGTCTCTCCGTTTTATTCATACACAGTTTCTAACTCTATTACAGACTCATGCAAAATTGGGACAAAACTTGAACTCGAGCTCTCGCTTTGTTCCGATTCACACACTTCTCTATTACTCCACTCTCTCGAGTGAAGAAAAGTCCCACACTTTACGTGTCCACATGCATCCCCCATATCTTTCCTGGAGTGTGGCAATCCTAACTAAATTGCCAGCTCATCCATACCCTTGCCCATGATCATTCAGGTTGTTATAAAATCAATTACAAAGATTCTCGAAGATAGACTCAGATTTGGTTTGCATGCGGTCTCTTCTCGATTCCTTGCACGCAGTACAAAATTGGGTTGGTGCACGCAGTATTCCTTTGGTTGGCGCGCACAATATTCCTTTAGTTGGCACATACGCTGATCCTTCCTGGCGCTACACAGTGTATCTTGATGGGCGCGCACGCGCAGTGTTGATTTGTGGCACATGCGCAACTTCTTCCAAACCTTGGGTGCCAACATAAGTCAACCAACCTTTTGACTTCATTTTATTATTAAAAAGTTGCCATATGAGCCTAATGGGTCGAATATTTTTCTTCTTGTGCAAAACCGTGAAAAATATTAAAAGTGGACAATGGGAGGAAATTATGCCTTTTACAGTTGATCATGCCAAACTTCATGTCAAAACCCTCAAACTGGCTGCCACATGTCATTTGAAGGAGGAATCCAACCATATAATATTGCTCTTAACCTCTCACTCTTCCAAACATAGGAATCTTAGACTACAGCTCCACTGCTTGCTTAAAACCATGACCTCCACTCGTATCTGCCATACATAGAAACCGCAGATTGTAGGCATGTTCAAAAAACAATGTTTCCCAAAAGGCAAAAAGTGAGAAAAGTGGAAAGTACCAATCATGGCCAATTGGAACATTAGTTTATCATTTACAAAAAAACAAAAAGCGAAAAAGCGAGTAAAAATGATCATCTCACATACGAGTGAAAACTGTTTCATTGGACTCATTTCTTCACTAGGATCAAGAAAATGCGGTCATCTCTATCCTGCGGGCCCCAGATCTTTAAATATTGAAAAAAGCAAAACTGCTAAAAATAGTAGTTCTTTGGAATCTAATGAAAATAAGTTTGAGAATGAACCCAATCAATACCAATGCCTGTATGCATTTAAAATGAGACTAGTGTGATGGAGTCTCGTTGGATCTTAACTCTTCAATAGCAGAAGTGCTACTGGGGATTAACAAGACCAAAGTCGAGACTGCAATAAAGTTGGACTCAATAACTTGAGGAATATTACCCCTAATAATGTGACATATTTTGTCTTCATTCACATATGATTTTGTGGCATGGGAGGGAGCATTCCACACCTTATATTTGAGTAAGTTCTTGAGATGACACATAGTGCATATAAACATATCGATGATTTTCATTAGGGAATAGGGGGTTGCTAGGAATAATTTGATGCTATCTTCTAGCTTTATAGATTAGTTTGAAAGGAGCAAGTCTTTCTTAGAGGATTTAATAAAGCACTTAATTTCATAGCTAATTGAGTCAACAATTTGACTTCACATATCCTTTAATGAGAGTAAAAGTAATTGATATATATGGTTGCCTTGGAGGTTAGCATTGATTCTCTCTGTCACAACAAAATCTAGCACCCTATATAATGTAAAGTCCCAAACATAAAGGAACTAGTCTCGTGCAACTCAGGAAGGCTACCCAATGCCACCTTAGTAGCTCTTCCTCTCACTTTTGGTTGGCTCTTCTCCGACTCAAGGGGGGCTTCCCTAAGGATAGAATTGCTAAGGCCATGGAATGGAGGCAGAAGGTGATTAGTGAAGAGTAAGCCCAAGCAAAACGAATGTTGTAGCAATAGTGGAAAAATAAATGGGTTAACGAAAGTAATATGGAGGTGAATCCCTAAGACTAGTGCCTAATCACATCTTGGGCCAAATGGAGTCAAAGAGGTATGGATATAAAAGGGTGGGCGAATGCATGAATGTGTAAGGCAAATCACAAACAAACCTTAGCTTGCTGAAAATTATGGCAGAAAATTATCTTGGAAGGCTAGGGGTGCCATTCTTAAGCATTTGTTATGAAGGTGAGGTTATGTTCCTCTAGCAACAATTAGGTTTATTAAATGCAAACTTAACACAACAACAATAGATATAAGAGGGATTAAATCCTCACATTACACTATCTACATGACACAATTCATTACAAGGCCTCCATAACATGCTACAAGGGTTTCCTACGACAAAAATCAACATGTGAAAGAATTGCAAACATTAAAAAAAGACCTCACTTAGATAGATGGTATACTTCCAATCTTCCATTAATCTTGCCAAAATGATGTACAATGTAGCCCAAGGGGAGAGCTCCTCAATCTCCAAATTCCCAATCACTACAAATGGAGGGAAAACTCCTCTTTATGAAGGGAGTTTCTTTTCATTTACAATAAAAATTGTTATCCTTGAACTAACTCCTTAACAAGTCAAACAACTAATATAAAAATGGAGTAGTTAGATCCCTCCTCAATCAATGGTTGACCATGTCATGATATGTCGACACTAGCCTCTCCAAGAGAGCTTGTCCTCATCCAAAATTAGGAATAAAAATACATTACATATCTTGAAGAGAGAGCATACCACCAAAATTAGACATAATAACCAAGTCAAGATGGTATAGGTCCACATAGATAGTGTGCTCCAAGATATATGCATGCACAATATAATAAAATTTCCTTCACATGGAAGGATGTGATCCAAGGTCCACCTAGAAGAGCTCTAAGTGCGCCTTTCAAGATGCATGAGTGAGAAAACAATATAATAATCCTCCTAGGAGAATGCTCCATAACAACCATCCCAAAATAGCAAGTGGTCCACAAGATGTATGCAACCAATTCACGTGTGTGAATCTCAAGGAAACCAACTCCATGGATGAAAGTGCAAAGTGCCAATTAGATGGAGCACTCCACAAGAAAAGAAGTGGTCAACCCCCAAAATAGCAAGTTGAATGTCTCCACATGTGCACCTTCCAAGATAATGCTCCAAAAATAGGAAGAAGATTAAGTAAGTGCATGTGATGTTCCATGTGTGGCCCTCCTCAAGCTCCTAGTCCATGCAAGTGTTGAGAAATGTAGCTCGGACAAGAACTTCTGCACAGGTTTAGTGTGAACATGCAAGAAGTATAAGATATTTTATTTTCGAAAAGTAGTTTTATTTTTGAAAAGTAATTCTATTTTGTAATTCACTTTAGTAAAAAAGTGAAAAGTCTTATATTTAATAGTTGAGTCTAAAAGGTGTATTTCATGCATACATGACTTAGACTAGGAGTAATCTCAAAAATAGATTAGGGTTTTTGTCTCAGCTAAAAGTATAAAGATTGTTCAAGATAGAGAGTTCATACACACAACAACAGTTGAGCAGGTTGAGTGATTGTGAGAGAGAGAGAGTAGGGATTTAGGCAGAGGTGAATCTAGGTAGTAAGCAGTTCAACAAAGGTTGCTGTACAACTCCATACAGTTGTATGGACATGTTGTATAGCCCATACAAGTTGTACATCTGTATAGCAGGCTGTACTTCTTAAGCAGGTTGTTCCGCTCAGTTTAGGTGATTTTGGTAATCATGTAGCTGCTGTTTTTTTGGCAGCTTGTGGAGATTTACTTGTAAATTGTTTTGAAGGAATGAAAAGCTGATTTGAAGGAGTAATTACTTGTATATTTGTCAAATTGTTTTATGCTTTCGTTATTTAATTTCCAACTATTGTGTGATTGATGTTATGGTCTGAAATTTAATTTCAGCATTAATTATATTCAACAATCTACTTGTTTAATTGAGATCATAAGGACTTTAGTCACCTAGGCTTGGATTTTTCACATGGTATTAGAGCTATTTCTCTGATTGAGATTCTCAGGGATTTGCAATAGTAAATCAATTGCAGAGAAGAAGGACCAACAATTAGAGGGTTTCAAAGTTCTATTTTGAGATTTGGGAGTTTGTGCAATGGATCTTAGAGATGGCATCAACTAACCTTAGGTTTGAGAATAGATTGGATGGTGCTTCAAATTTCTTATCATGGAAGGTGAGGGTTACACTCTTACTAGAAGAGTATGATCTATGGGATATTGTTAAGGATGTTGTGATTCCACCTACAGATCCGTAGCAGTTGGCAGCTCAGAACAAGAGGGGAATGAAGGCCAAGCGAATGATCGTGGATTCCATAAAAGTTCATTTGATCCCTCATATATCCGAGAAGAAGACAACGAAGGAGATGTTTGTTAGGGACCTAACCTCCCTAACCCCTCACGTAGATAGAATAATATATTTTCCATGTAATAAAGGCCTACATATTTAATAAGTCCTATTTAATAAATGTGAACAAGTCAATGTAAGAAGACCTAATAAAAGCTTCTGCTTTTAGAGAGATCTTCCTCTAGAATGTTCTTTAGAAGATAGAATTAGTATAAATAAGAGTAGGAGGCATGAGAAAGCCTTGTCTTGAGAATTATCGTAATAGAGCGCTGCTTTACTGGAGGTTTCCCCCTCGAAGAGGCAAGTGATCATTGCTTTCTTTCAGTAAAGGTATTATTGCTGGTATTGCTATCCTCATTATTCAGCTATTCCGCTGGTATTTGGTATCAAAGCACTTTTCTCTATGGAAACTGTGGGATTTTTTTTCTCCAGGGTAGAGACATATATTGCTGGCATCTTTAAAGCACAAAGATTTGTTGCCTAGCGGGTAAAATTGTGGTGGGTGAGACCACACGCAGGAAATATAGATGGTTTCATGGGGTTACTTAGAAACAAACGTTTCACCTTGTTGGAAACCTCTGTAACCCCTGTTCGTACCCCTTAAGTAGTACTGCATCAGACATAATTTGTACACGACCATCACTCCCACGTACTGTTAGGTATATCAGGAGTCCCCTAGGTCTCTTGAAATCGGCTCTAGATCAATGGATCGACCGTTTGACTGCTATAATGACACTGAGAACAACACTCGGGAAGATGCTCTCTTGTACCTAGGTAATCGGCTAGTACGGGTAAGGTTATAGTCAAGCCTCCTTAGTTGGTGCCTTGAGATATTGGGTCGAGTACTACTGTTCGACCTCGCATGTATATCAGAGAGCTATAGCATAGGGAAAACCCTTGTCTATAGGAACCTTGAAAATCCTAACCCTTAGGAAAGACACATAACAAAAAAGGAACAGACACGATCTTTTGCCGTGCAACCTTGCCTCCTACATTTTTGTTGCAAAATTCCTACATAATTTTTCCTCTTAACAATTTGGGCACTTTGTCATTGGAGTATTCTCCAGGCCGAAGTATAACTTGAGTATAGTGGTCCTGCCAACACCCTTATTCGGGATCTATCCCATTGGATTTCTCTCTTCACCTTGATCACTATGGTACCTATTATGTTTAAGCTTTTTTTTTCGTGGACCTGACCCCCTTCTCGACACCCTTATTTGTGACCTATCCTATTGGATTCTCCTTTCATCCTGATTGTCGTGGTACTTATCACCTCTTAGCCTTTTTTTTTTCTATGGTCCCACCCACCCTTCGTGACACCCTTATTTCACACCTCTCCCATTGGCTTTCCCTTGTCACCTTGATCGCAGTGATATATATCACCTATATGCCTTTCTTTAGTGGACCTACTCCCCATTCCAGGCACCCCACCTTACCAAATGGACAAACTCGCAACCAAGAACTCCTTCACTTGCAAGGTGAATCCAAATAACACACAGAGAACATCCAAAGAATAACTTTTGACCTTGCTTCCACCAATTCCAAATTGGCAACTTTCTAGGTCGAAGTTAAGGGCGAACTGGCAGAAGTTAAGGGAAAACTAACAGAGGTTAAGGGCAAATTTACCTCCATTAACTCCACTGTCAACCAATTGTTAAAACAGTTCTAGGGCTCTCCCTCCTCTGAACAACCTTCACACTATGAAGGTGTTGAGTCCATTTTTGTGCTTCCACAAACCATACTTTTTCTTCTTTATTTGCCCATTTTTCCTTCATTTTATTCCACATTTCTCATAAAACAGCCTATCCAAGCTATATTTGTCATCCTTTAACTTCAGAATTGAATTTTCTAAATTTTTGCATTAAAATTGGAAATTTAGCAGAAATTACAGGATTTGACAAAATCCCGTAAAAGCTCCGTCGTTTGTATACTTGCAGGACACCTGGGCGAAATCC
>ML790430.1:28849-77628 GCA_009831015.1 Picea engelmannii
GTCCATCATCGCGTTCCTTTGTTTCTCGAGGGCCTCCTCGAGCAACATTTTGATAGGATCTCCTGCTCCCTCATCTTTCTTTTCTTCCCCCATGGGCGGTCGTTGGGGTTTGTGAGGCTGATCTTGCAAAGGTTCAACCAGATCGAGCCCCAACTCCTTATACCCTGATCTCGTTGGGGACATGCAAAGAAGGATCGAGAATGAGCAGACCGCTCTGATACCACAGATCTGGATTTATGTAGGAACACAATGAAATATAGAAATACACATAAACGCAGAGATGTAGCAGAAATAAGACTTCATTTCATTAATAACAAATGACTGAATATGCTTACAGACAGAATGGAAATAAACTAGCTAGGGCGCTGATAGCTTATCTCTGAGAGAGAGATGTGGCTGCTACTCGCATCCATGAGAAGATGATTACAATGAGGCTCTAGAGGCCTTTTTACAATAGACGAGAATGTCAAAAGTCATAGACATCCAAAAACCTAACCCTAGGAGATGAAGCGCCAAAAGTCATGTGGGCCCCGTTTGGGTAATTTAGTACATCAACTTCCCGAGGTCGTAACTTTTGCATACGATCTTCGTTTTAGGCGTGTGATAGCTCGTTGGAAAGGTATCATCAAGGAGATTCATTTTGGGGGCTCAATATGCCTTAAGATATCATTTAGAAACTCGATCTCAAAAAACCTTCATTTAGACCCTCAAAATGGCCCCGGAAGTTAAAACCTGCTAAAAATAGTAAATTGCCAAAATTGCCAGAAAACTGTTTTGAGCCAGTCGGAAAAGGTGGGTGGACACCGATATCCACCTGGATCAGTTTAGGTGGGACAGTAGTTGGAACTACCTCTGGTATTTTGTCGAGACTCATAAACAACATGGTGTTTCCACATATATGGTTGGCTCAAGAAAACATCACGGACATCCCGTGGGGCAACATCACATAATACCTCATCCTTAAAGGGTTGGATGTCGTACGACAATCGACATTGTTGGATGACACGAAGATCTCATCCTTGACGAAGCCACCTGATGTTGTATGGTTGCGGGTGTGGTGTTGTCAACAATCCCAACTGTTTGACTACCTCTATTGAGATGAGGTTCTTCTAGCTTCCGCTGTCAACAATAAAATGCAGCGAGGTCCCCTTCACCCACATCTGTGAATGAAAAAAGTGCTCCCCCTCTTAAGTATATGTTGGTTCTTCTGGTTGAATTGTCGTGGTTGCGACAATGGCAGTGGGGTCTACGTCGATGATCTATCTTTTACTAGTATTTTCAGAATCAGATTATGAATCAGGGTTTGGCTCCTTGTCTTTGATCTCAGCCACCAATGACTATTTTGAGCGACATTCATCGATGTTGTGCCAGAGGATTTTGTGGAAATCGCACCATTTTCCGGTGTCCTTCTTTGTCTTTCCATGACCCTTCTTTTCCTGTGGCTTGGACTGGTTTTCAGGAGGTTGTTCGTTAGGGTCGTCTTTATCATACTTTTGTTGTTGCGGATTTGCAGACCCGAACTCCCTTTTTTCTGGTGCTTAAATTTCTGCTCGATTTTAACAACATATCGATAAGCAGTATCAAGTGATGAGATGTCCAGAAAATCTATTTCAGTTTGGATGCATCTGTGTAGAGCCCCGAGGTATTTTAGAACCAAATGTCGCTCAGAGTCTTTGATACCCAGCTTGGTGTGCAAGGTATGGAAGGTATTGGTGAACTCTGGCATTTCTTGGCCCCTCTCTTGCCGCAGTGTGGTCCATCTCATGTACTGGTCCTCATAGTTGCCAACAGGGTAATATTGTTCCTTTACTACATCCACAAAAATATCCCAAGTGGGCTCAACCCCATATATTCCAGACTCCTTTGTGGAACTTTGCTCCCTGTAAGTTTCCCACTAATGTTTGACATGGGGGAGAGCCTGAAGGAGCGCAAAGGTGATCTTTTGTCTGTTGGAAAAATTGTGAATAAAGAAATAACCTTCTAACAAATTTAACCATTTGTCTAGGGCATCCACATCTATCTAACCTTCAAATATAGGAATATAAAAATTGACCTATACCTTGAAAGGCGAGGTGCCTCCAAAGTGGTCGCTTGATGAAGATGCGCCTGCTACTATTGGCAGACGTTGAAGGATGTGCAAAAAATTCTCCATCATTGCGTTTCTCTGTCGCGTGAGAGCTTGCTTAAGCAATAGATGAATATAATCTTTTGCTCCATCATTTTTCTTTTCTTCCACCATGGAGGGTTTCTTGGGTGTGTGAGAGAAATTGTCCTCAAGAGAGACAAGCTCGAGACCCAACTTGCTATACTTGGACATCGTCGAGGACATGCATTGAAAAACAATCAAGAGCACCCTACTCTGATACCACTGATCCGGATTATTTTCGGCATGAAATGAGAGCAGAGATATAACACATAAATATACGGAGATATTGAAAGAGTAGCAATAATATAACAGAGATATATCGGAAATATAACAAGAGGCACAGATATACAGTAATACACGATTTATATTAATGAAAGAAATGTACAGAGACTATAAAAATACAGAGTAAAAGACTCGTTAGAATGGTGGCAACTTATCTTTGAGAAGAGATGTGATGGCTACTCGCATTCGCAAGAAGATGATTGTTACAATGAGGCTCCAAAGGCCTTTTTAACATAAGTAAAATCCAAAACCCTAACCCCAGAAGATGAAAAGCCAAAAGATATGCGGGCCCCGATGGGGGTAGTTGATACGTCAACTTCCCTGGGGCGTAACTTTTGCATACGATATTCATTTGGGGTGCTCGATACACCGTTGGAAAGGTCTAACAAAGAAGAATGATTTTTCTCTGGCCCAAGTTAGTGCCTCCATTAATCACTTGGGCCCCAAATCCCCAAAAAACGTCATTTAGGGCCTCAAAACGGCCTCGAAAGTTTGGAACCCGAAAAACTATCAAAAAACTGCCAAGATGGAAAATTATTTTTCGAGCCCGTGGAATAGGTGGGTGGCCACCGATATCCACCTGGATCCAAAAAACCCTTGGAACACTCGGCTTGTACATACTCAACAACTCAAATATGCACTTCCAACAATTCCTAGCTGGATTTTCGAGCAAAATTGGTCGGAAAAAAATGCCTGAAAAAAAGTCCAAAACATGGTGATTTGTAAATTGTCATGGATATTTCACTAGAACAGTGCATCACAACAAATCTAATAAATAAAAATGAAATCTACACTATGAAGGTTAAATTCCTTTGGATTCCGTAATATTTAATTACTGATATTTTCCCTGTGCATGAAATAGATAAAATGTGGAAAATAGATAACAATGAAATACAGTCATACACCATCCACAAAATAACACAAAGATTTGCTCTAGGAAACCCTTACGAGACAAAACCCAACTAGAAGGTGAGGTTGCTCTACTCTCTTTTCTCTGGTATGAAAATAATGCAAGTACAAAGGAGAAGGCACTCTCTATGGAGTTACCTAAGACATGTGGCTTGTTAGACTGCTACAAAACATTTACCCCCTCTATTATGTTCTCTAATTTCCCACCCACAGGTGTTCTGCTCTATTACGAAGCAAAATACAATATCAAATAATGGAACCCCTTCTCCTCCTAATGGCTCAGTTTTTAACATAGCTCGATAGACATCTAAGGGTAGGGTTTTGACTTCCTCAACCCTTAATTGTGATAAGGTTTTGGGCCTTCTAAAATCTTCTTGAAATTACACATGTGGCTAGCCCCATATGCGCGAGTAAAGGGGGCTGACGTCGCATCCTCTTGTACCATGGTGGTCAACACGGTAGGTCAACTTTCGTGAGGCATAACTTTTGCATACGAGCTTTAATTGAGGAGTTTGACCCACCGTTGGAAATGTCTCAAAGTGTAGAACATTGTAAGGAGTGTGGGCTTTGGTTATGGACACCAAAACTTCAAAAAATGTAATTTGATGCCTCAAAATGGCCCCATAATGTTCCAAGCCCAATTTTCCAAATTGGGACATGCCACTAAAATAGTCCTGCAAGCTAATTCCTCCATTTTTTTCACTTTGAAGGCATTGAGATGGATGAAAAATAATATAATGATTCAATCTGGATCACATAAAACATTTAGAAACTACGTCTTTTTGTTTTTTCAATGAGTCGAGGGAACACCCTTCCCTCTCCCTTCTTGTCTTATGAGAGAAGGAAGTTAATTAAGAGCTTGGAACTTCACAATAACAATTATTAATATTGTGTTGATTAAGGTTGGTTGTCATTGATGTTAACCTTTGAAGAAAACCCCGTAGCACAAAGGTTGGGTAATGGACCCAAGATTGTTTGATGTAAAGATGGCTCATTTTTGCCTTATCATGGTTGATAATAAGTAAAAATGGATGAACTCCAAAGTGGTCCCCTTATGATGAAATCCCTCACGAGAAGACGCTTTGCGGATTGAGTTATCCTAGAAGTATGGTTAGAGAACCCATGATTATTTGTGGAATAATGAGATGAAGGTCAATGAATTTGTCATTGAAACTATCATATATAGATATTGCTTGTCATTCCATTTCCGGTGGTATGTGGAACATCACATAACTCCTCACGGTTAGAGAGTTATGGCCATGAGAAGTTGGAGAACCTAGGTTTGGGTAATGGACCCAAGTTTGTTTGATGGATAATGGTATGTGTTTTGATATATTTGTAGGTAATACTATTTTATATGGATGGTACATGTCATTCCACTTCTGGTGGTATGTGGAACGTCACATAACTCCTCATGGATTGAGAGTTATGGCCTTACAAAGTTGGAGGACCCTCTTATGCCATCTAGAAGCCCCAAAAGGTCAAAGTAGTCAAAGTGGTTTAAGAAATTTTAGAAGGTAAAATAAATTGAATTGATGAGTGTACTATAATTCAAAGTGAATACAAAATAAATTATTTAAATAATAAATTTAATGGAGAAATTAGAAGCGGGTTAACCCTAAAATAAGGAAAGTGGGCAAAGTGATCAGAATCTGGACCAGGGGTCTAAAATTTGCTCAATTTTCAAAGTGCTCGGAATGCGACAAAAACGGTGCCATTGCGTCCGGCTCGTTCTCCTGATTCCGGTGGTATATTTATTTTCGCAAACGGAGTCCGTATGGAGAAGTTATCGCGATCTGTTCGCCGAGCCAAACAGGCAAAAATTTGATGCTGACTGGGCAGGCCGTACTGCTGACATGGCAGAGGCTGTACAGCTGACTATACATCCATACATGCTAACGTGGCATTGATGGTACGACTCACACTATCAGGTAACGTGGCAATCTGCGATTGGTTACAATTGGACGAGTAATATTTGGACACGTGGCACATTGAAGCGAATGGAAAGGTGCCACGTGGCCCAATGAAGGGCTGCCACGTGGCACCCCTATTTTGGCTATTGGCTCATTTATCAAAACTTTTGGAGGCCGCGGGGTTCGACCCCTGGACCTCCCATTCCATTTCAAAGCTTTAATATAGCCGCCCGACCGTTGGACCACGTGTTGGTTCATACAATATATGTGGACAAGATTATATTTAAATTTATGTTGTGTGGTGGTCGGCGGGGGTCCGGGCTAGGGCTTAGCCCCAGCCCCCGGTCACACCCGCGTGACATATGACTCTACCCTCCAGGCATGACGCGCGCGGGGTTTTAAATTTTAACACCCACGGATGTATCGTTTCACATGCGACCATGATCCTCCGTATTGGCGCGAGCGCGGGGTTTTTACATTGAAATATATGACCAACGCATATATTAAATGGTGTGCGGGGGTTACCAATGGTTTAGCCCGTGGTTCCATTGGGATACCACATGACCACATATGGTGCCATTCGCGCGGAGGATTTAACATTTTATGCCACGGTTATATACCATAAAAAATGTGACCACATTTCAGTTGTTCGTGCGCGGGGTTTCAATTTATTAAACTATGGTTTGGTTATATCATATAACCATTGTTTACAATTATATGCGGGAGTTTGCATTGCAAATGGAGCCCACGGTTTATATGCGTTACCATATGTGTGTTAAATAAAGGTGCGCAGATTTATATTATAAACCACATATTTATATTGTATGTGTGGGGTTTGAAACCACGACACGCGGGTTGAATGTGGCGCGGATTTAAATCTTGGTTTTAGTTTCAAGTTTAAACGGTGATACAACCACCTTCTGCCACCTGTCGAGCTCAGATTCAACCATACAACCGTTAGCCCTTTTTATGCGCGGGAACTTGGCCACATGGCCTCATGCGCCCATTACCTCCGTGATTCGGGGGCTTAGTTCCCCTAACTGTTCGACATTTTGGCACGTTTTGCGGGACGCGCGTGTGTTGGGTTTATGCACACGAAAACGCTCAGGAGCTAGGTTCACTCTCCCACAGGTGCAGAATGGCGAACCAGTGACAGAGCTTGAAGGGGAAAAATGGCAGAGGCCATAACTTTTGGAGTTTTTGACCAAATCAGGTGCCGAAAAAGCCCAGCTAGGGGTTTTTGGACGTTCTGAGTCCATTGGTGAGGTTTTCACAGGCATTTGAAGACTTCTAATGCAGTTTTTTAACCCTTGAAGATTGATGAAGCTTGAGGAAGCTTGAAGCCCTCGTTGTTTGAGGCATTGCTCAGATGAGCACATATCCATTTTCTGAGATTGAATAGTCATTTCTGACTGATTATTATGCTCTTAACATTTTGGGATAGGTTTCAGATCCATTGGAGGACTTTTACAGGTAGTTTTGCCTCATTCAAGCTCAGGGAAGCTTGGAGGTCACATGTAGAAGAGGTCATTGTTGGATGAGCCATTGTCCATTTGCAGAGTTTTAACAGTCATTTTTGGGGTTTTTATGTATTCTGAATCCAATGGTACAGTCTGTAAATCCATTGGAGTTGAGCAGTATCTTGTAAAGAGCATTTGAAAAACTAATCCCAAAGAGCCAAGTCCATTGAAGGAGGCTCAAGGAGATGTAGCCCAGAGAGGGTTGAACTCCTTTATCATCTTGGTATTGCTGTGATTTTTATGTGTTATTTGCTGCATTTTATATTGTTGTACATTGGTTTATAGCACATGATTAACCTTTTAAAAGTACATTTCCTCACACATAAACATTGCAAAGAAGAATCAAAACTTAACACATAAACCCTCTTGCACATTTTAAACACATGAAGCAAGGTCCTGTTAAGATTTATTTTATGAGGTAGAGGGTGCTTGCATAGCATAACAAGTCAGCCTTCTATTTTCAGATCACAAAGTGACCTAGAAGATGTTTTTAAGGAAGCTACTTGGAGAGTATAAATAAGAGGCGAGGCCCTCTCATTTTAGACACACTTGAGCATATTGAATACCTATAGGTTTATGAAGTAACCAAAGGATATCTAAGCCGGATTTATGAGGGAAGGTGAAGAAAAAAAGGTCGGAATTCAAGGAAGGATAAATTATTTTGACGATGTTTTCTAAGGTATGTTATTTACAGGTCATCTCACCATTTTCGCAATAACGTTTTTTTTTAGAATGATTCGGACCGTGAAATTTCTATGCCATTGAGGAAACATATCCAAGTATTTGTGGTAAAAAATTCATCTTGTGGGTCATTGTATTTTTGGAGTTACACTCCGTGGAAAATAGGGTTTGTAGCTAGTCCTTAAACTAGTAAAAAACAATTGTTTCGGGTAAAAACGTCATAACTTATTCATAACAGATCCAAATTCAGTAAGACTAGATGTGTTGGTTATAGTACAATCTGTAGTATGTTGTGTAATAGTTCCAGATCGATTCAATAAATATTCTGCGAGGGGCACACTCTACAAGGTCGCTCTCTAGAATAAGCCAAAATTCAGCAAGGTATGCCATTTTTGATATAACTGCTTTTCTGAGAGGTTCCAAGTAGTGGCACATGGAGGAATTGCATAAAACACGCTAAAGAACATTGTGTATCAGTTTTAGATCTTTATTCATTACAGGTACAAAGTTACAATTATTTCAAGTTAGGGTTGTTGACTAATCCAAAACTAGTCACGTGAGACTAAAGAAAAGTTTGATGTAAATGCTAGTCTCTTGTTGTTTAAAGTTAAGGAAGGTTTGCAGGTATGTTATCATATACACCAGGTCTATTACAAAGTTATAAATCATATTTGGATGATGAAATTGATGAGGGCTTTTGGTTGAGGTACAAGTTGAGTACATGGTTGAAACAAGTAATTGATGAGTTGGCACATACATGAGGTGTATAGTTGATGATGTTGGTACATATTGATGAGTTATAGTTGATGAGTAGTTGACACATGATTGGTACATACTTGGTACATGGTTGGTTGCACTTGTTTATGGTACAGGTTGATTACAGATTGTTTGGTACAGGTTGGTTCATGGTTGATGCACTTGTTTATGGTACATGTTGATTACAGGTTGAGGTACAGGTCGATGCATGGTTCAGGTTTATTGGTACAAGTTTATAGTGGTATATCTCACAATGATAGTGTGACAATGGTTCCATCATTCTACTTCTACTTTAGGGTGGTTGGACAGGTCAAGGATAGGTGGTTGCAGCCACCTTCTGGTTGTAGCCGGAGAACATAGGGGGTTGTAGCCTCCTTCTGGTTGTAGCCAGAGAATTGGGGATTTGGATCTTCCCTCGGGTTGTAGCCTAAGCAACTAGAGGGTTGGAGCCTCCTTCCAATTGCAACTGGAAAACAAAGGAAGTTGGTGCTTCCAATGAATGTTATTCTTTAAGACATATAAGAAAAAACATTATGTGGTTTTCTCTCGATTTGGGTTTCCACGTAAAACACTAGTGTACTATGTATGTGTGTGATTGTTCATTTCTTATTGCTCATTATTGGATAATAATTCTACATTGATATAACACTTGGATTATTTGAAGAAAAAGGATTATAATTACGCTATTACTGATTCACCCCCCCTCTCAGTAATCCAACAATTGGTTTCAGAGTAGGTTCCTTCAGAAATTAGTTTAACCACTGAAAGGTAGATCATGGAGAGTACCAACTTGTATAAAAATAGAATACTACACTTTGATGGATAGAAGTATGATTTTTGGATCATAAGGATGAAGACATATATGTAGGCACAGGGATTTCAAGTTTGGCAATCAATTGTAGATGGATACACAGCACCAACAGTTCCACCAACAAATGACAAAGCAGTGAAACTCGGTGAGAATAATTCCATAGCCAAAAGTGCACTTTTGAATGGTATTAGTGATACGGTATTCACCAAAGTTGCACATTGTAAATCCACTAAAGAGATTTGGGACAAACTTCGAAATATTTATGAAGGAGATACAAAAGTCAAAGAAGCAAAGCTTCAAACTTACAGAGGTCAATTTGAACAACTAGAAATGAAGGAAGATGAGAATATTGCAGCCTACTTCTTACAAGTCGATGAAACAGTGAATGCAATCATAGGATTGGGAGAAGAAATCGAAGAATTTGTAATTGTTCAAAAGGTACTAAGATCTCTTCTTATGACATTTAACCCTAAGATATCAGCACTAGAAGAAAGATCAGATCTAAAATCAATAAGCATAGACGAACTGCATGGAATCTTCACAGCATATGAAATGAGAACTGAACAGGAAAATCTAGATGTAAAAGAAGCAGTCTTCAAAGCATCCAAAAGATCAAAGCAAAAGAAAAAAGAACAAGAAGAATATAGCAGCAACAATGACGTCTCAGAAGATGATGAAGAAGTGGCCAACTCCGTCAAAAGACTGAACAAGGGAATCGACGATAGGTATAGAGGTAAGCTTCCTTTAATTTGTTTTAATTGTGATGGTATTGGTCATTTTTCTAACAAATGTCCTCATAAGAAAAAGAGAAATGATGAAGGTTACTCAAAAAACAAACACACATATAAAGGTAAAAGAACTACAAAGAAAGTTTTCAAGAAAAGATTATGCACCAAAGAAGACATATCATCATCAGATGAAGATGAAGTCAGTGACAGTGAGACAGTAAAAGACTCTGACAAAGAAGACTTCGAAGAAGAATATGAAGAAGTCGAAGAAGATTATGAAGAAGTTGAAGAATCATAAGTTGACTATCGAGAAGAATTAATGTGTGCCATAGAAGTTATCAGAAGAGAAAATAAGAAAAACAAGAAACTACAAGCAGAACTAAACAAGAAAAATGATACTCGAGAACTAGAACAAATGATCACAAAATTGAAGGTTCAAATAGAAGAAGATAAAAGAATTAATGAAGCACTCAAAGAAAAACTAGAAGAAAAGGACAGGATCATTGGAAACTTGGAAGCAGAGATTGTCACACTAAGAAAGAATATTCAAAAGAAAAATATGCAGAATAGCTCAAAAGTTCTGGATGACATTATCAGTAGTTAAAAATCTCATCTTGAAAAGTCCTGACTTTGATACAATCAGACATAAAAGGGATCAATCTCCAAAACAATAGAGCAAGAAACATATCCAAAAAGTTATGCAAAAACAATCAAAGGGGATAGGAAGATTACAGGGACACTCCTCCACCAAGAAGATTTAGATTTCAGAATCAACAATAGACAGATAGGTCTCAAGAAGAAGAAGGATTCATAAACGCACCTCCTTTCAGAAGATCTTCAACTCCCAGGTATCAAACTATATCTTTTGGTTTATGTTATGCATGTAATAATTTTTGACATAAAGTTGTGAATTGCAGAGCTAACAATAGGAACAATAACAACTTTGAGAGTCATACACAAAGGGGTTATTCAAGAAGACCTAGTGAAACACAGAGAAGAAGTTACAACAGGTTTGAATCTTTGAGCACTAAAGTGGAATGTTACAAATGTAACAATTTTGGACACGTGGCCACAGATTGCAGAATGACATTCCTTCCTAAAGAAACTCAACAGAATAACAACAGTCACAGACATAAACCTCAGAAAATGACATGGATAAGAAAGCAAGATCAATATAGCAATGAAGAATGCAAAATTTCTCTAATAGCTAAGCAAAATAAACACGGTTGGTATGTGTTACACCTCAAAATTACTCACTTCGATGGTGTCACAAGTGTCGTCATTACTAGTGTTGTAAGTATTGCATCTTGTCCGCAAGTGTCGCATCTTGACTACAAGTGTTGCAAGTGTCACAAATAGTATACTGTCATCTTGCCCATGTCGTGCCTCTAATAACATCACAAAGATACTTAAGATACCCCAAAGATTAGTTTGGAAGAAGAGAAATCACTTGACAGGAAGTACAAGCCTTTCTCCATTGGAAAAAACACTCAAAAACTTAATTTTGGAGAGGAGCTCTCCCCTACCCACTGTCAGGGAGTGCTGGCGCTCCCTGAGTCTCTTTGGGGGAGTGCTTGAGCGCCCTGTGCACCCTTTTGGGGGAACACTACCCTTTTTTAGGAAATTATGGATTTGTTGAGGCAAATAAGGGAAGAATCCCTCAATTCTTGAAGGTAGTTGGATTCGAATAGATGGTCAAGGCATGATCTTCGGGGAGATCCTCAATTGAAGGAGAAGAATCCTCAACTCATCCCAAAGATCTCTCAAGTGGTTGGACCTCTCCAAGGTTATATAAGGAGACCTTCTCATGGTGAAAGGTACAAGGAAGATTGAGAATTATACCTAACTTGTGATCTCATAAGAAGGTATTGACAATGGAGATTGGGAATTACATCAAACTTATGATCTCATGAGGGAGATGCCACCAAAGCAATCAGTGGAGATCATTTGAGCAAAGGGGTTGGACAAGGAGAACTGGAAGAAGTTGTTGCACCTTCATTTAAAGGATTGTAAGTACTTTTACTTGTTCTCATTAATATAATCAATGCTTGGCATGTTTCTTTCAAACTTGTGCTTGTTCCATATGAGTTTGTCTACAGTAGATGGATCTATGATTGAGCTAATATTAGTAGAGTAGGAAGTCCATTGTACCTTTGTTTGCTTTGCAAGACCTGTCAGGGAGATCAGGATCGAAGCTCAGCCAGGACTTTGCAAGGACAAATGTCGCTAATAAGGTACATATATTTCTTCTTCTCTTTCATTTATTAGCTTGGTTAGATCTAAACGGAAGTCAGTGTCCATGTTAAACACTTTTATGTCTTGGCCTTAGGAGTCTAGAGGCCAAGAGGGAATCCACTTGTCTGCAGGGGGATTCACCTACAACAGTATGTTGACAGTGGATGTTCAAAACACATGACAGGTGATAGAGACAAGCTTCTTACATTACAAAAGGAAAGAGATGGATCAGTCTCCTTCGAAAATGATGATTCAACCAAAATCATTGGAAAAGGCACAGTCTAAATTGGGAACAAGAATGAAAAGGCATAAAATGTTCTATTAGTAGAAGATATGAAACATAATCTTCTAAGTGTGAGTCAAATGTGTGACCAAGGTCATAAAGTTACTTTCGATTCACAAAAGTGTGAGATAAGAAAAGAAGGTTCAGGGAAATTGGTCGCTACAACTGCAAAAACTTCAAGCAACATATATGTGTTAAGTGAAATTTGAAATGAAAAGTGTTGTCTAGGAAAGGAAGATGAAAGTTGGCTATGGCACAGAAGATTGGGGCACATACATTTTGATAACCTTGTCAAAGTTAGCAAAAGAGAAGCAATCGGAGAAATGCCCCAGATCACAAAACCAACCAACACTTTATGCAAGCATTGTCAACAAGGAAAACAAACAAAAACAAGGTTTAAATCAAAGGAATATTCAACGACAAGACCACTGGAAATTGTGCATATTGATCTAGTTGGAACAACTAAAACAAAGGGCTTAAAAGGTGAGAAATACTTCATGTTATTAGTTGATGATTATACAAGAATGATTGCAGTTTGCTTTCTCAAGAATAAGTCAAAATCTTTTGAAAACTTCCAGATCTATAAGGAAATGGTTGAAAATGAAATGTATTCAAAAATCAAATGCTTGAGATCTGATAATGGAGGAGAGTTCACCTCAAAAGAATTTATGGACTATTACAACAATCATGAAATAAAAAATCAATTCTCCGTTGCTAGGACACCTCAACAGAATGGAGTTGTTGAAAGAAAGAACATGACAATACAATAAATGGCTCGAACAATGTTAATGGATTCGAAATTAACAAATATTTTTTGGACACAGGCAGTGCATACATCAGTTCACATTCAAAACAAAGTAATGCTTAGAAACAACACTAACACAACTCCTTACGAACTATGGAAAGGAAGACAAGCAAATGTAAAGCACTTCAAAGTTTTTGGAAGCAAATGTTATATCAAAAGAGAAGATGGCGGAATGGGAAAGTTTGACTCTTGTGTGAACAAAGGAGTACTTGTTGGTTACTCAAGTACAAGGAAAGCATACAAGTGTTATGATCTAAGATTGAACAAAGTTGTGGAAAGCATCAACGTAACAATTGATGAAACATACATACTATAATGAAAAGGAAGAAAATGAATCAATGAAACAACCCTTAGAAGAAGAAGCAAAAGATGGAAAAGAAGTAGAAGGGGAGGATGAAGAGAATCAGACAGAAGCATAAGAGCAAGTTCAAGAAGTGTCTCCAAAGACACCCAGTAAACGAGTACAGAAGAATCATCCTTCAGATCAGATTATTCGAAACAAAGATGCAGGAGTTGAGACTAGAAGAAGAATCTGTTCACCAGATCAAACACACCTAGCACTCTTATCTAGAATTGAACCAAACTGTTTTGAAGAAACCAGTAAGGATGAATCTTGGAATAAGGCCATGGATGAAGAATTGGATCAAATAGAGAAAAATGACACTTGGGAACTGGTTCCAAGACCAAAGAATAAGAATTTGATTGACACAAAGTGGGTCTTCAAGAATAAATTGAATGAAGATGGACAAGTTACAAGGAACAAAGCTAGATTGATATGTAAAGGATATGCAGAAGTTGAAGGAATCGACTTTGAAGAGACATTTGCCCCAGTTGCCAGAATGGAAGCAATCTGTTTTCTTTTAGCTTATGCATGCTCCAAAAATATTAAAATGTATCAAATGGATGTAAAATTAGCTTTTCTGAATGGGGAACTTGAAGAAGAAATCTACATTGAACAACCAGAAGGATTTCAGTTGTCAGAAAACGCAAATTATGTGTGTAAATTAAAGAAGGCCTTGTATGGTCTAAAATAGGCTCTTAGAGCATGGTACTCTAGACTAGATAAGTATCTGCAATAGGCAGGGTTCAGAGAAGGAAGTGCAGACAACAACCTCTACATCAAGGTAAGTCAAGGTAATATTTTATTAATTGAAAATTATGATATTATTTTTGGTAGTGATGAAGACAGGTTAAGCCAGAAATTTGCAAAAGATATGCAGAATGAATTTGAAATGTCGTTACTTGGAGAACTATCCTTCTTTCTGGGACTTCAGATACGCCAAAGCAACCAAATAATTTTTATTTCTCAAACCAAGTATATTAGAGAAATGATAAAAAGGTTCGGTATGGAAGATTGCAAACCATTTATCACTCCCATGCAAACCAGTTGCAAGTTAAGCAAAGATGATGATTCAAAGTCTACATATCAGAGGAAATACAAGTCAATGATTGGCAGGCTACTATATGTGACAGCATCCAGACCAGATGTAATGCAGGCAGTTGGACAGGTGGCACGATTTCAAGCAGCACCAAAGGAATCACATGTATTAGCAATGAAGAGGATTTTCAGATATCACAAAGGAACAAAAGAGTTTGGATTATGATATCCAAAAGGAAAGGATCTATCACTTATTGCTTACATAGATGCAGATTGGGCAGGTTGTATCGATGACCGATGAAGCACCAGTGGAGAAGCATTCTACTTGGGTGAGTGTTTAGTATCATGGCTAAGCAAGAAACAATCATCAGTATCATTATCTACAATCGAGGTCGAGTACATCGCAGCAGCATCATGTTGTACACAGGTTCTTTGGATGAAACAAACTCTAACAGATATACATTCTATCCTATGAGATAAGCCACTGGATTTCAAGTTGGGGGCATACCGAGCTTAGTCTTTGTTCTTTCTCGTGCTAGTAAATACACGAGAATGCATCCGGGTAGACTTTTATCTCTTTTTCAGACCTGTATGGATACACAAAAAAGGAAGAGTCTCCTTTAAGCTCTTTTCAGACTCTCTAAACATGAAAATATTACCGAGTGATCTTGCTTCCTTTTCCACTCGTTAAACGGTCTGAAAGGGCGTCTTTCAAGTGATAATTTATCTCTTTTTCGGCCTCGCGAGACTAACATTACGAAAAAGGACAACATTGGAGTCATCTTTAAGTTCTTTTCAGACTCTCTAAACATGAAAAGATTACCGAGCGACCTTGTTCTTTTCACGCTCGTTAAAGTATTTGAAGAAAATGTCTGTTGAGCGATAGTTTATCTCTTTTTCGGTCTCGTCAGACGACTTTATGAAAAAGGAACTGAGAGAGTTCTCTTTTAAGTGTTTTTCCAGACTCTATAATCATGAAAAACCTTCGCGTTTTCTGTCTTTGGACTCACTAAACAAAACATCGACGGGCCCATATGGGATTGAACCCTTACTTCTTCCAGTTCGTTAAACAAAGGAAGAGGAACTTACCGAAGGTGAGTTTTATCGAGCATGTGTTATCCTCCTCGAGCTCGTTAAATTAAAAGAGGTACTCGTCTATCTGGATGGGGGAAAAATTTGAAAGAAGCAAGCCAAGCAGTTTTTGAGAATATTACCAAGTAACTCTTAGAGTCGCCCTTGAACACGACACTTTGTCTTTTGCATGCATTATAATCTGCTGAACCTTTGCACTGAGCCAATCCTTTGAGTTTCTTTCACTCCTTTGGGTCACCTGACATAAGTCACAACATCCACTGCATCATCTAGTTTTGGTGCATGTCATGTTTCTGCTGTCGTGCCTCAGTGTTCAAGGGAAGTATCCATCTCGTGAGTCAGCCATCACAAATATCTTGTCTCAATACCCATGTCAGTCCATGTTCATTTGATCTACCAATTACATCTCTGTGTCCATTTTGTTTCGTTGATGGGGGATACATCAAGGCCCTCCTTCGACGAGCCTATTCCTGTCGACTTCAACAGATTATCCAGGAACTAGACTTAGAAACCAGTTAGTACTTTGGGACCTGCATGCCTCAATGGCAAGCCTCCTCATGTTCGACAATGGGTTTACATCATTGACCTCTGATCGGATGATTCCATGGATGTTCAACATCAACTCATCCATCCACATTCGTTGGAATGTACTAGAGTACCTTGGGAATCATTGACATTAATGGTGATTTCCCTCGTGCTTGTTAACGGTTTACATCATTGACCGGTAATCAAGTGGTTTATGCCATGTTCGACATCAGGACATCTATTCACATGGTTAGATTCGTACTACATCAGGATCAGTAAGAAGACCCTGGGTTGAGTGATCACTTTGATATGTACTTTGCCCAGGTTGCGATGGAGTTTCTCTTGAACAATGACACATATACTGTTACATAGATCCGCTTTGTATTGGTCGTGGCTATGTCTTGTCATCTTGTAGATCCACTGTGTATTCTTCGTGGCTATGATCAATTCAGGTCATGGGAGTATAGATCCATAGTGTATTTTCAGTGGCTATACCTTTTTATCAATATAATTATGGATCCACAGTGTATTTTATGGCGGCCATATATTGCAAGTCTTGATCACCCAAGCATAGGTATGCTTGCCTTGGGTTTGAAACATGTCATAATATTTGTTGGATGTTTGTGTGCAGCTTTTGTCAGGTTCTCTGCATCTATTCCCTTGCTTGAAATTCTAAAAAGCATTCCAGTTATCAGTTCTTGTCTTCTAACTTCATACTTTGGGGGGCATTCTGTTACACATAAAAAATACTTGCTTTGATAGTGTCACAAGTGTCGTCATTACAAAGGTCGCAAGTGTCGCATTTTGCTCACAAGTGTCGCAAGTGTCAAAGAAATCATACTGCCATGATGCCTATGTCATGCCTGTAAACGACATCGGGAGGACACTTGGCACATGTCAAACACTTGATTTAGAAGAGGAAGAAAGGTTAACTGGGCTCATGAACCTTTTGCCATCTGAAAACACTCAAAAAACTAAGTTTTGGAGGAGAGCGCTCCCCTATACCTCTTCTGGGAGTGCTGGTGCTCCCCCTTACACTGTCTGGGAGCGTTATAAATCTCCTTTGGCCCTTTTGGAGGAGCGATATTGATTTTAGGAGTGTTGGCGCCCCCCTTAAGCCTACTAGGGAGCGTTATAGCGCTCTGATGGCCCTTTTGAGGGAGTGCTACCTATTCTGGGCAGTAGTTAAGTTGTTGAGATGAATGGGGGAAGGATCCTTTCATTCTTGGAAGGCAGTTGAATTCAAATCCTCAATCAAGCCATGATCTTAGGGCATATCCTCAACTGAAGGAGGCAAATCCTCAACTTCCCCAAGGATATCTCAAGTTGTTGAGCCTCTCCAAGGCTATATAAGCAAGCTTTCTCATGGTGAAAGGGGACTAGAAAGGGAGAATCACACCAAACTTATGATCTTATAAGTGGTGCTGGAACAAAGATAATATGGAAGCAAGAGACCTATGATCTCATAGGGAGCAATCGGTGAAGGTATCGTCATTCAGATCGTGGATCTTTTGAGCAAGGGGTAGACAAGGAGGACTTGACGAGACTGCTGCAATCCATCTACGGTTGTAAGCAATGTTTTGTCCTCATTACTATAATTTTCTTGGCTTGTTTCTTTCTAATTCGTGTTCAATATCGCATGAATTTGTTTCTTTAGTAGATAGACCTATTTCGGACTAATCTTGATAGAGTAGGAAGTGGTCATACTTTGTTTGCCTACAGGATCTATTGAGGAGCGAAAGATTGGAGCTCAACTCGGAGCGTGCAGGGACAAACACCGGTAAAAGGTACCTCTTTTCTCCTTCTTTCTCACACACTAGTCCACCTAAATCTAAAAGGAAGTCAGTGACCATGATAAGCACTTTCTGTCTTAGAGTTAAGAGTCTAGCTTTTTGAGGAGATCTACCTGTCCGCAGGGAGATTTTCCTTCAACACCCCTATATCATCTCTATAATCTCTATATACTACTACATTCCCCCCCCATCTATCGAGCATAGCAGCTCTTATATAGAGTTTGTATTAATTACAATCCAGATTCAGTTCCAGCCCTGGGCCTTTTAAGAAGCAATAACTATCCACATGGCATTCGAGTAGAGCATCATTGCTTGAAGAGTATAAATGTGTTTCCCAGAAATCTATATTTGAATTAGTGGCAATAACTAAATCTATCGAGCTCCTTCAACGTCTGGGTGATCTACTTGGCACTTGGCATTCTTGGAAAAACGCCATAACCACAAAATCTGGGTTTTACCCGTTTAGAAAAACGAGAATATATCCCAAACCGTTAAGAAGTTTTAGAAACTATTTGCAAGGGAACTAAATTGGACCCTTCTGCACAAAACCCAGATCTTAGTTTTTCAAGATTCAACATCATTGCCTTGAAATTTGCGTCGAAATTTGACTGTGTGGAAAGTGACGGGAATTGACCAATTTCGTAGAAGAATAGAGCTATAATAAAAGGTAGAACAAGCTGCAAATATAATTGCCTTCGTAGCAATAGACATATGGCATTTTGGCATATGATGGATCTTTCAAGTGGTCTTTTGGCTTCTTTGTGGCCATTTCACACAATACAACCCAACATGGTTTGGAAACACGACTTTTAACGACACCTGTATCTTCTACACAAGTGCGCCAATGCTTTAATACTTGTAAGTCATATGTGTTCACATGGTCATGTCTTACTCCAACAGTTGGATTCAAGAATTTCTCAAATCAAGAGGGCTCCTGTGCGCAAATGACCACAAAACCATATGTACAAAGGCATGCCCTTTCAATATATTTGTTCAATTCTTCGCCCACCTGTAACTTAGAAAGTATTTTATGATTATTGTATTACACAAAACATATTTGTGTGATAGAATATGAAAAGTACAGAAAACTGCCATAAGCGACTTGGGAAAGTAAACGATATTTGTAAGAAAATGTATTAAATCAGGAGCCCAACATTCCCCCATGCCTGGCTTTTTGCATGTCCTCATGCAAAGGAATTATGCTCTTTAACACTGGCACAGTAAGAGGATGCTAGAAGTCCTGAGAGTTGTCCATTTGATTGATGTGAAAGTCCTGAGAGAAGATCTGCACTCTTAGAATATATTTTCAAAACATTTAAGATCTGCCCCTCGACTTTAGCTCAATAGAGACCTGGCCCTTCATCATTTGTATGATAACTTTCAATCCA
This sequence comes from Picea engelmannii, assembly GCA_009831015.1. NCBI lineage: Eukaryota > Viridiplantae > Streptophyta > Pinopsida > Pinales > Pinaceae > Picea > Picea engelmannii. Next base: position 48,095 of record ML790430.1, read on the forward strand.
TTTCTTATTGCAACTGTTGTTCTTTTTATTTGCAGAAAACACAAATTATTTGAAGGTGTTGTCCTTTATTCATTATCCTACCTACCTACCTACTTAAAGAAAACATTTCTTTAAGTATAGGCAAATAACCAATGAGGCCACTGACGTAGGAAAATCAACAATACACTCATACCTTTTGATAGAAGATATAAGTGCATAATTACCAAGGTATGCTGAGCAGGCAATACCGGTTGATTGATTTCCAAGAATTGTTGAAGAAGAAGAGCATCTGAAAGCTGTGAAACAAATTGAAACCACTGTTTAATATAATCATGCATACCATTTTCTTTTGTTGTTGGAATTTCTAATTGCTCACTCTTCTCTGCAGGTTGGCATGGATGCTCAAAGGGAAGCACTGGATCAACTGATTTCTCCTCCATCTCTCGAGCTACGGATATCTCTTTAAGTTATGCCAAGATGCAAGAAAGTTCCTGCAACAATCTCTTCTTTCGTTCAACCACGCTTGGATCCATTAACTGATTTTTATGATTTTTCATTTGTTGTAGGGGTTTGCTAAAAAGATTTGCAAGTCACACCAAATAACCAATTCTGAAAACTAATTTGCAAACTCAGACTTGCTTGAAATGAAATCTACACACTTGCTAAATGAAATATCCTTCTACTGAGAATGAAGACACACTTGCTCTATGTAAACTTAAAGCAACAAAAACTCCGCTGAAAGGAAATGGCATCTGCTGAAAAGAAAGGCACTCTTTGCTGAAATGGAGATTACTTCTACCGAATCAACTGCACACCTTCTTATACTGCTAAAATAAAAAACTCTCTTACTGCTGAATCAAATCTACCACTGCTGAAATGAAGACTCTCTTGCTGCTAAATACACTATGATACTGAAATGAAAGCACACTTGCATACTACTGAAAATGAAAGCACACCTTGCTTTTAAAGTAATACTTGTTGAAATTGAATCTACTTGGCAAAGCTTCAAAGGAACCTACTACAGTAGATGCATAGGTTCTTACCTCCCATCTTACAGCTCCTCCTCCCTTTTGTCGTCCATAAACACAGTATCCACTCTCCAATCCTTTTTAGTTCCTCCCCAGCAACGGTGCAAAAATGTTGGGCTAAATATATACCATGTAAATCAACATTTAATTGTCAACCCAGGGAGGTAGACTTAGAGGAACCAACATTGTATGTGCAGGGTTGAAGAGAGAGTTTCATGAATGTCAATCTACTTCAAAAGAAACTGTTGAAAGAAACTATACTAATCTACCCTGTTCTGCACTCGTTCTGCACTGATCCTGCACTAATCCTGCACTAATTTTGTACTAGCTCACAAAACATGTTTTAAGCATATAAATAATCTACTGAGAAACTGATGATAGGAAATACTTCAACTCTGTGACTTATCACTCCACAATCACTTGGCAACTTCTAACATATCTGGATCCTCTATTGAAATGTAATAATGTAATGAAGCTTTCCTAATTTATAAAATACCCAAACTAGATCTCAAGCTCGAACATAAAAACTGAAGCCAATGGACAAATCAAAACTGAAAAACTGTAATTACACTCTAACTCAATAACTGGAAATTCACTCAAATTCTGCTAAATACTAACACACTAATCAAAGTCTACTACATTTTGAAACTTCAAATTCATCGATGCAATTGAAATATGATTATGATGCTCATAACTCATCTCAAGAAAAGGGGGCCCTGCCTTCTTCATCAACTAGTTAGTTTCTTTACACAAATCACATCAAATCCTATGAATGATAAAATACAAAAATTAATCAACTCTATTACTTCAATAAACAAGAACAATACAATGCTGGAAAATCACTTATCTCCTTCTGTCTATTCTATCTCTGTTCTACTATCTATTTATGTTCTACGTTCTATGTCTACATAATCTCCCCTATATCATCTCTATAATCTCTATATACTATTGCATTCCCCCCATCTATCGAGCATAGCAGCTCTTATATAGAGTTTGTATTAATTATAATCCAGATTCAGTTCCAGCCCTGCGCCTTTTAAGAAGCAATAATTGTCCACATGGCATTCGGGTAGAGCATCATTGCTTGGAGAGGATAAATGCGTTTCCCGTAAATCTCTATTTGAATTGGTGGCAATAACTGAATCTACAGAGCTCCTTCAATGTCTGGGTGATCTACTCGGCACTTGGAATTTTTGGAAAAACACCATAACCACAAAATCTGGGTTTTACCCATTTAGAAAAATGATAATATATCCCAAACCGTTAAGAATTTTTAGAAACTGTTCGCGAGGGAACCAATTTGGACCCTTCTGCACAAAACTCAGATCTTAGTTTTTCAAGATTCAACTTCATTGCCTTGAAATTTGCACTAGAATTTGACTGTGTAAAAAGTGACAGGAATTGACCAATTTCGTAGAAGAATAGAGCTATAATAAAATGTAGAACAAGCTGCAAATATGATAGTCTTCGTAGCAATAGACATATGGCATTCTGGCATAATCTCTCTTTCACATTTAATATGATACAGTAATATGATTCTTTCCTATAAAGCTTGTTCTGTTTTATTGTATGATTCCTTGATCACATACATAGGTTTATATTGAGTTTATGCTATTACTATCACTTTGGTTGGTTGTGTTCTTTTGCAGGATCATCATTGTATGAGTGTTGGAACAGAGTTAGGATGTCGATGGCAAGAGGAAGCGACGTTTAAATGGTATGTCACCTATCCCTCTTTAGTTAGTAAATTCAATATTTAAAACTTAAGGAAAGCGTCATGTTCTAGTGTGTTTTGTTCTAGATCTAGGTGGATCTACGAAGATCAGTTAGTGTCCGCACCTACCGATTTATCCGATAACAAAATTGACGAATCCACTGGGGAACAGATTGTTTCCTAGTTAGTTTAGTTTCCCTTGCTTTGATTGCTTGATTTATGGTCTCTGAGTCTATGGGAGATCCATCCAGACTCTCTGGATCTGAAAGTTCACTCAAAATTTTTGTCCTTTTCCAAATTTTTCTTGATTACAAACCTTCTCGCACTGTACCTCTCTGTGGCCTGCGAGAATCATTGATGTTTGCACCCTACTGTTCAGTTCAGTGTGACCTTCTCGCACCTTTTCTATATCTAGACTGCGAGAATCCATAATTCTCACACTGTACCCCACTACCAGGTTGCGAACTTGTTTGTAAATTTTTTTTAGGATTGGGTCTTGTTATCTTTTGATGTCCAGTTTTTCTTTGATCAACTGGATTGAAATTTTGGAGCCTATATTGATCTATTTACAGTTTGCTTGACATTCTTTGAGTTTCTATCATCCATCTTTGCTTTGTTTGGTTTTGAAGGATTAGTCTCTTGCTTTGAGTGTCTTTCAATTACAAAGCCTATGTTTTCTTTAGTATTGTTTAGTGAAAGATAAGATTTCTTCTGAATAGTTCGCTTTAAAAGAAAACTTTTAGTTTGGGTTTCTTTGCTTCAAGAAAGTTCATTATTGCTTTTAGTGAAATTTTTGAAACAAAAAGATTTAATTTCTTGCTTTATATTGGATTGGGGGAATCCTTACATTTGAAGTAGTGGAATTGCATGATTCTTGGTATTTTTTGATCTTAAATTATGAATCGTGCATTGGTGTACAATCTTTTTTGCTCATTTCTTGGGAATATTGATATTGATGAGTTTTAAGATTTTGGGACATTGTGCATCTAGGAATGATAAATGTTTTCTTCTTCTCATAGCATAGCTTTCATCGAAATGAAAAGATTGCATCTTCATCTCTTTGCATAACTTTCGAGTCGGTCAAAACACCATATTGTCCACGCCATTTTCCTTTTGAGTAACAATAGCCATAAAATAAAGTGTTTATAAAAATTGATTAGACATTTTTTATATTTTCTGGTAGCAAGCCTACATTAGATTAGTTGTAGGGCTTTGGAATAGATGTGAAAGATAACTTTCCAAAGCTGCAAACAAACATAGAATCTTGCGTTAGGGAGCAGTGAAATCCACTTATTACATTTTGTCCTGGGAAGCCCTTCTAACACAAGGGTCAATCACGAGGTCGCATTGAGACTGGCATAGTTACTCACCCTGCTTTGTCGGTCTTGGTGTAGAGATTGCGTGTATTATGGGGGTCGCTTGAAGGTATACCCACAATGATGAGTGGAAGCCTTTCAAGTTGATTCAGGCTAGATACCTTGCCCTTGCACATGGATCGGACCATCAACCATTTCCCCAGGCATCACTGTAGTGATTGGTAACCTTAGTGGCCTATCTCTTTAGGTTCTTTACACGAGGTGACCGTGGAGGGGAAAGACTTCACGGTACCTGGAATCGATGATGGCCAAACTCACTTGGGCTCCTTGGAGGGTATACCCACGATTATGTGTGGGAGCTTGCACTAGGGTGTAAGTCTGTTAAGCAGGTCGTCAACGTAACTTTTCCACCCGCTCTATCTCAACCCCTTCTTACTTTGTTCCTGCAACGTTGGATTTCATCACCAACTAGTGTGCTCATTGTGAGAAGGTTTTCTTTGCTTGCTTGCTTACTAGATTTCTAGCATGTACTGTTTGTTTTCCCTAGCAGAATCTAGGTTGGATTTTTATTTAATGGCGTCAATTCCCGGAATGACCAATGAAGGAACCTCTGCTCTAGGGGAACCTTTTGTTTTTCCTTCTTATGGAAACATTGGTCCTCCTCACATCGCTACTTTGAGCCTTCCATGTCTCTCTATTGGATTGCCGGTGTGGTTGTTTTCCACTCAGGTAATCCCAAATGCAGTAAGTGCTTCGGTCATAAGCACTTCCCCCCAAGAGCATCAACCTCATGTTGATCCTTCACCTTCTTCACCAGTAAGGTCTTCTTCGCCTTCTTCGCTTGCAAGGTCTTCTTCCATTTCATGTTCTTCGTCGAGTGAAAGATCTCAAGCTAGTAACTTGGTGGATAAGAAGAAGAAGAAATAAAAGAATAAGAAGAAGAAAAATAAGCAAGGATCCAAACTTCCAACCACTTTCAAACATGTTGGAGAACAACTAGTTACTATTAATCGCGTTGGGAGTGTTGATGATGTCAAGATCACCCAAACAACCCGTAAGCCCAAGTACCCTTGCAGGCTTTGTAGGGGTAGCCATCTTCTTAAGGTTTGCCCTGGTCTATCCAAGGTTATAGAAGCTTGGTCTACACACCCTTGCCAACCCATGTCATCATCCTCTGAACAAAATGTTGATGACCTCCCGTCAACCAGTCATGATACGGTTGGGAAGAAGAAAATTAGAGTCAAGTTCCCGTGTATGTTATGCAAAGGGAATCATCTCACTCACCTTTGTTCTCATATGGACGAAGCCTCAAAATTACTGGAAGACATGACTGTTTCACAGCCTCAACTTCCAGCTGCTTACCGTAAGCTTTCTCTCAACCCACCTGTAGTTGATGGAATGATCAATTCGGCCCCTTATTTGGTAAATCTGGTTGATCAAATAGTCAATCTGGTCACATCCTTAGTTGAACCAGTTGACAAAGTGGTCTATCTGATACCATCCTTGGTTGAACCCACTCTCTCGTTAGAGAGTGAAACCCAAGTGGTCGATCTGATACCATCCTCGGTTGACCCCACTCCCCCGTTAAAGAGTGTCACCCAAGTGGTTGGTCTGTTTCCACTTGTCGGCCCCATTCTCCCCTTGGAGAATGCAACCCAAGTGGTCGATCCGATCTTGTCATCGGTCGATCCTACTCTCCCATTAGAGAGTAAACCTGATACTGCCCATGTTTTTCTCGTTGATACAGAATCTACCATGTTGGTGGGTATTCCTCCTCCTCCCATGGAACCCCCTCCAAGTAATGAGGCCATCCATTTTGATTGGGGTGTACTAACGGGACCTCGTCTTCCCTCTCACATTCCTTTCCAGATTATAGTATAGGTTTGTGTTCGAGACGTTCCTTAGACACTGATAGATGAAGGTGTGTCCTTCAGCATTTTGTCCTCTTTTGCTTGGCAAGCTTTGGGTTGTCCTCATCTTGCCCTGGTTACGCAAAATTTGTTAGCTTTTAACAGAATAACCAGTCAACCTTTAGGGACCCTTCCTCAGTTTCCCGTAACTTTGGGAGGGAAAACTGTCTTTATTGATGTCATGGTCGTCCAAGACCCCTTGGATTTTTCTTTACTCCTTGGGCGAGATTATGTCTATGCCATGAAAGCTATTGTGTCTACTATTTTTCGTGTGATATCTTTCCCTCATGATGGATGAGTTTTAACTGTTGATCAACTTTCATTCGTTGACCCCGCCTAGATTGCCTCCCTGAATGGTTCTTATATGCATACGGTATCGCCCCTGCCACAGGTCAATTATGTGGCATTGTCGCCCATGGCTTCAACTTCTGATGACTTAGATCTAGTAGTTGACATGGTGATCTCTTCGATAGGATTGCTAGAGCCTGATCTCTTTACTCCCGTCCTGACCCTCGACATGTTGTCCTTCCAGAGTGTGTTTCTTCCTTCAAGTGAAGCCCTCTTGGAAGCCATGACCGAGTTTTGTCCCTTTACATGGTGTCCTTCCGGAGCATTGTCCTCTTGGAATCCATGGTCAAGAGAGACGTCGAGGATAGTTTTTTGCGTCTATGAGGCAACCTCGTTAAAAAATGAAACAAAGGTCTATGTGCATGATTTTCTGATTTCAAGCTCGTTAAAAAATGAAACCAGACTTGAGCATAATTTTCTGATTTCAAGCTCGTTAAAAAATGAAACCAGACTTGAGCACAATTTTCTAATTTCAAGCTCGTTAAAAAATGAAACCACTTTTGAGGATAGTTTTTGCGTTTCTGAGGCAACCTTTTAAAAAAATGAAACAGAGGTCTTTGAGCATGGTTTTCTGATTTCAAGCTCGTTAAAAAATGAAACCACTTACGAGGATAGCTTTTTCGTCTCAGTGGCAACCTCGTTAAAAGATGAAACAGAGGTTACGAGCATAGTTCTTATTTCTATGTCAAGCTCGTTAAAAAATGAAATAGTTTTCCCCCTCTCTATTTGAGTCAAGTCCTTCGTCTAGTAGTTGAAGCTTCCTTTCATTTCTCCTTTGCAGTTGGATGAAATGAAGCTTGGGGGGCATTTTCCTCAGCCTTTGGCCTTCACGCTGAAGTTGAGCCGCTAGCTTCTTAAGCTGGGGGCTAAGTACCAACCATCCCTGAATAATGCATTGGGAAGTTCAAGCATAGTTTTTTACTTTGGTTCAAGCTTGTGTAAAAATGAAACCACCTACCTCAAGCATAGTTTTTCCCTGGTTCAAGATTGTGTAAAAATGAAACCAGGTTCAAGCATAGTTTTGATTAGTTTTTAATCTTGTGTAAAAATAAAATCTATCCCAAGCATAGTTTTGTTTTGTTTTAAAGCTTGCGTAAAAATGAAAACAATCCCAAGCTTAATATTTGTTCTTTCTCGTGCTCATAAATCAATGAGAATGTAATCGAGTATACTTTTATCACTTTTTCGGACTCGTAAAGGTTATACGAAAAAGAAACACCTGGGAGTTCCCTTTAAGCTCTTTTTAGACTCTCTAAACATTAAAAGATTGTCGAGCGACCTTGTTCTTTTCATGCTCGTTAAATTATTTGAAGAAAACGTTTGTTGAGCGATAATTTATCTCTTTTTCGATCTCATCAGATTACTTTACGAAAAAGGAACTGAGAGAGTTCTCTTTAAGTGTTTTTCAGACTCTCAAAACATGAAAAACCCCTGAGTTTTCTTTCTTTGGACTCATAAAACAAACATTGAAAGGCCCATGTCGGATTGAACCACTCCTTCCTAGGGTTCGTTAAACATACTTCGAGGGACTCGTCCGAAGGATGAGCTTAAATTGACAAGCATATGTTATCCTCCTCAAGCTTGCGTAAAAATAAAGAGGTACTCGCCAAAAATGTTGGGGGAAAAATTGGGAAAGAAATGTGTCTAAACTTGTATTCCATGGAAGAGTCACTTTTGAACAAGACACCCTTTCACTCGCCTTGTGTCTAGGTTGGAAAATCCGCTCGTCTCTTGATCATACTCCTTATAAGATTACAAATTAGTCTATGATCCCTGTTGTTGAGTTAATGTTTCCAAGATAGTTGTCGTGTCGTCAATATGTTCCAAAAATAAGTTCAACCCATAAATCCTTCTATTGCATCGACCGTTTCTGCAGTCCTTAAGCCTTCTATTGCGTCGGCCATCCCTGAGTCAGTCCTAAATCACTTGTTACTCTGATCTACATCAAATCTTGTTACTTGTTTCGTGTCATTGATGGGGGATACATTAAGGCCCTCCTATGACGAGTCTTTTCCTATTGACTTCAACTCATTATCCAAGAATTAGACTTAGAAACTAATTGGTACCTTGGAACTTGCATGCCTCAATGGCAGGTTTCCTCGCTTTCGATAGTGGGTTTTCATTATTGACCCCTGATCAGGAGATTCCATCGGATGTTTGACCTCAGATCATTGATTCACATTCGTTGGATTGTACTAGTGTACCTTGGGAGTCATTGACATTAATGGTGATTTCCCTCGCACTTGTTAATGGTATACACTAATGACTGGTAATCAAGTGGTTTCTACCATGTTCGACTTCGACACATGTATTCACATGGTTAGATTCGTACTATAGAGTGGTGGAGATGAAGACCCTGGATCTTTTCTGACAGATTCAGGTTGCGTTGGAGTATATTCAGTTTGTAATGTTGAATAGATCCACATTGTATGTCTCATGGCTATGTTCAAATTTGAGTCTTTAACACATAGATCCACAGTGTATTTTTGGTGTCTATGTTCAGATTTGATTCATATTGGCATGGATCCACAGTGTATGTTTGGTGGCCATGACCTGTCTTACTTGACATGGATCTTCGCATGTCGACATTTATGCTCTGAGTCATTTGTATTCTAAGTATGGGAATGCCTACCTCAGTGATGATATATTATTATACTGTATTTCCTTGTTTGTTGGCAGGTTTCCGACCGACTGTTCCTTGTTCCCTACACACACTCGACAAAGTATTTCAGCTATCACTCTATTCTAACTTCATAATTTGGGGGGCTCTCTGTTACACATTATTTTCGTCATCCCTATGACTGTTAATTATGTAAACCCATCTGTTGCCTTCAGAGGGGTTAGTGGCCTGAGTTCCTGAAGAAAAAAGGGAGAAGAACTTTTCCTGAGAAAAGAAGTTGCATTTCCCTTTGTAAAAACCCTATTAAAGATGATTTCCACATGCTGCACTATGGCTAGGGTGTGAGAATTCCTGATTCTCGTAGGCTGCACCATAGCTGGGTTGCGAGAGGTTCGCAAGTTGCTCTATAAGTAGGGTGTGAGAATGATCATACGTGGGAAAAACAAGCATCTTCTCGATGCTTCTAGAAGGAGAAACTTCCATGGTGAGGTGGCATCCGAATGGTTTGGATCTTACTCGCTTTCATGATTTAGTGGGATCATCCTAACCTCCTCACCTTATCCTCTTCAGCTTATAAAAGGAGAGGAGCTCTCATGGAGAAAGTTAGTTGTTTTTGGTTTGGGATTTTTAGCTTGGTTAGAGTGACTTTGAGATTTGCTTTGTCAAGATAGATTGTGAGTGGCTATCAGATCCATGGTTTGAAAATCCTTGGAGAAAGAAGCATGTGGGGAACGAAGGACAATTGGAAGGGACCTTACGACATCAAGGCCATGGTTGTAATATCTCTTTCACATTTAAAATGATACAGTAATATGATTCTTTCCTATAAAGCTTCTTGTGTTTTATTGTATGATTCCTTGATCACATACATAGGTTTATATTGAGTTTATGTTATTACTATCACTTTGGTTGGTTGCGTTCTTTTGCAGGATCATCATTGTATGAGTGTTGGAACGTAGCTAGGGTGGCGATGGAAAGAGGAAGCAACATTTAAATGGTATGTCACCTATCCCTCTTTAGTTAGTAAATTCAATATTTAAAACTTAAGGAAAGCATCATGTTCTGGTGTGTTTTGTTCTAGATCTAGGTGGATCTAGGGAGATCAGTTAGTGTCCGCACCTACCAATTTATTCGATAACAAGAGAATAAGTGATATGATTTCAGTATTGCATCAGAGTGTTCCCATCAATGCCAAAGGGGGAGATTGTTGATTACGGTTGATTGTCATTGATGTCAACCCTTGAAGAAAGCCCCATAACACAAAGGTTGGGTAATGGAACCAAGATTGTTTGATGTAAAGATGACTCGTTATTGTCTTGTCATGGTTGATAATAAGTAAAAATGGATGAAATCCAAAGTGGTCCCCTTATGGTGAAAGCCTTCATAGGAAGACGCTTTGAGGATTGAGTTATCCTAGAAGTATGGTTAGAGAACCCATGCTTATTTGTGGAATAATGAGATGAAGGTCAGTGAATTTTTCATTGAAACTATCCTATATGGATAGTGCTTGTCATTCCATTTCCGGTTGTATGTGGAACGTCGCATAATGCCTCACGGTTAGAGAGTTATGGCCATGAGAAGTTGGAGAACCCAGGTTTGGGTAATGGACCCAAGTTTGTTTGATGGATAATGGTATGAGTTTTGATATATTTGCAGGTAATACTATTCTATATGGATGGTACATGTCATTCCATTTCTAGTGGTATGTGAAACGTCACATAACTCCTCACAGTTTGAGAGTTATGGCCTTACGAAGTTGGAGGACCCTCTTATGTCATCTAGAAGCCCTAAAAGGTCAAAGTAGTCAAAGTGGTTTAAGAGATTTTAGAAGGTAAATAATAAATTGAATTGATGAGTGTACTATAATTCAAAGTGAATACAAAATAAATTATTTAAATAATAAATTTAATGGAGTAATTAGAAGTGGGTTAACCCTAGAATAAGGAAAGTGGGCAAAGTGACCTAGAAGATGTTCTTAAGGAAGCTACTTGGAGAGTATAAATAAGAGGCAAGGCTCTCTCATTTTAGACACACTTGAGCATATTGAATACCTATAGGTTTCTGAGGTAACTAAAGGATATCTAAGCCGAATTTATGAGGAAAGGTGAAGAAAAGAAGCCCGAAATTCAAGGAAGGATAAATTCTTTTGATGATGCTTTCTAAGGTATGTTATTTACAGGTCATATCACCATTTTCGCAATAACCTTTTTTCTAGAATGATTCAGACCATGAAATTTCTATTCCATTGAGGAAACATATCCAAGTATCTATGGTAAAAAATTCATCTTGTGGGTCGTTGTATTTTTGGAGTTACACTCCGTGGAAAATAGGGTTTGTGGTTAGTCTTGAAACTAGTAAAAAACAAGTGTTTCGAGTAAAAATGTCATAAATTCTTCATAAAAAATCCAAATTCAGTAAGAAAAAATGTGTTGGTTAGATTAAATTTTTTAGTATGTTATGTAACAATTTCAGATCAATTCAACAAATATTTTGTGCGGGGCATGCGTTACAAGGTCGCGCTCTAGAATAAGCCAAAATTCAACAAGGTATGCCATTTTTGCTAAACTACCTTTCTGAGAGGTTCCAAGTAGTGACACCTGGAGGAATTGCACAAAACACACTGAGGAACATTGTGTATCAGTTTCATATCTTTATTCATTATAGGTACAAAGTTATGACTATTTCAAGTTAGGGTTGTTGACTAATCCAAAACTAGTCATGTGAGACTAAAGAAAAGTTTGATGTAAATGCTAGTCTCTTGTTGTTTAAAGTTAAGGAAGGTTTGCAGGTATGTGATCATATACAATAGATCTATTATAGAGTTATAAGTCATATTTGGATGATGAAATTGATGAGGGCTTTTGGTTGAGGTACAAGTTGGGTACATGGTTGAGACAAGTAGTTGATGAGTTGGCACATACATGAGGTGTATAGTTGATGATGTTGGTACATATTGATGAGTCATAGTTGATGAGTAGTTGACACATGATTGGTACATACTTGGTACATGGTTGGTTGCACTTATTTATGGTACAGGTTGATTACAGATTGTTTGGTACAGGTCGCTGCATGGTTGATGCACTTGTTTATGGTACAGGTTGGTGCATGGTTGATGCACTTGTTTATGGTACAGGTTGATTACAGGTTGAGGTAGAGGTTGATGCACTTGTTTATGGTACAGGTTGATTATAGGTTGAGGTAGAGGTTGATGCATGGTTTGGGTTTATTGGTACAGGTTTATAGCGGTATATCTCACAGTGATAGTGTGACGATGGTTCCATCATTCTACTTCTACTTTAGGGCGGTTGGACGGGGCAAGGACATGTGGTTGTAGCCACCTTCTGGTTGTAGCCGGAGAACATAGGGGGTTGTAGCCTCCTTCTAGTTGTAGCCATAGAATTGAGGAGTTGGAGATTCCCTCAGGTTGTAGCCTGAGAAACTAGGGGGTTGGAGCCTCCTTCCAGTTGCAGCTGGAAAAAAAAGGAAGTTGGTGCTTCCAATGAATGTAATTCTTCAAGACATATAAGAAAAAGCATTCCGTGGTTTTCTCTCGATTTGGGTTTCCATGTAAAACATTGGTGTACTGTGTATGTGTGTGATTGTTCATTTCTTATTACTCATTATTAGATAATAATTCTACATTGATATAACACTTGGATTATTTGAAGAAAAATAATTATAATTACGCTATTACTGACTCACCCCCCCTCTCAGTAATCCAACATATTGTTGTAGGAACAAAGATCAAACTTGCAAACTTATCATGTATAGTATGTGATTTCTTTGTTCGAGCAAACTATCATCTAAAAACAATGGGTAGTTTCTTAGCTCTTGATTTCAAATCCGTATCATATGGGTAGTTTTCTTAGCTTTTGATTTCAAATCCCTCTCACATTAGTCCACATACATTAATTGGTCATTATCCCAAATAAATGAATTTTTCTTTTTATGAAGGTCTTTGAGCAAAATGGATCTACATTGTTAGATATTTTACTGGAGATCTTGGTATTTTAATATGTATGCTCGAACCCTAGTTAGTAAGTTTAATGGTGTAACTCTATTTCCTTAGGAAATGGAGTGGTGGGTTGCAATAATATAGAAAGATGTGGTGTATCAAAATGTGGATTGTAAACACGTATGGAATTTGAGAACGAAGAGGATCTAGAATGAATGTTAATGGGAGGCCTCTCATTCTTTAATAACAACAATTTGTCAACCCCAATTTCCCCAAAACTAGGTCATCGATGATTATTGGTCTGGATTAGGCTTTGTATTTACCAAATTAGTTTATGCTTCCCATGTTTCAATCAGTTCATAAAATAAATCTTATTACTCTAAATAAGTAAACAAAGGGGTATCCATCATCTCTGTTAAATAAAAACGTTAAAGAGGATGTAAGCACCAAATAATTATCCACCAATATTTTCAAATGTATATTTTGTAATGAGATTGGCCATTTTTTTTTTTAAAGTTTCATCCACTTCTTCACAACAACAATCAATAAGGTGGATACTCTTGAACCAAAATGTCAAAGGTGTTCAATAGGTTAATATGGATTTATATGTCTAATAAGATTATTCCAATGAGAAGCCAAGTGTCGTACCAAAGAAATTTAAGAAGAAATGAGGTCTAGTTATGACTTATTTGGGAGTATTAAAACAAAGGCATATAAGAAATTCAAAACAAACTCATGAGATCATGGGATTCACAGGATTTCCTTTTTAGTGTATCACCTCATATCCAAGAAGCAATGGACGCACAAGTAGATATGAGAGAGAGAGATTCTCCTGTAGAAGAACACTCATTCACTAGGAATGGCCATAAGCTAAGAACCGATTCGAGATGTACTTGGCCTTATTAATAATATTCAAAATTTGTCATGTTGTGGACTTATAGAATTTTGCTTTGGAATATAGGAGGTTGTCCTTCTTCTTCACCCAAGAAAATCTTGGAAATACAACAAGTTATAAGGGCTTGGACACTACATTTTGTAGTTGTGACATAATTAGATGGTAGAAACATAAAGACTAGTAGGTGGAGTGTGGAATAGTGCTTATCTTGTTCTAATTGGCTACATTACAACCTTTACAGAAGTGTTAATTAAATGTAGAAGGATTGTGGGAACCTAACCCATCCCACAATTTTAGTAGACACAAAAAGTGGGTAGTTATTTAATTTATATTAGACAATGGTAAACTTCAAAAGTTGGTTGCAATCTATGCTTTTTCTATTGTTTGAGACGAAAAAGGTTTGGTGATTTCACCGTGAATCCATAAGAGGCCATTCACAGGAATAATTTTCTAAAAGAAAAATAGTTTGTCCACAATATTTTAATTAGACCACGAGAACTTTTATGGGGACAAGTATAACAGACATATGTTGCAAATGTAGATGGTTTGTAGTTCTTCCTAGAAAACCTTGGGTTGATGGAAGTGGACATGTGAGGGAATCAATTGTTTTTGTGGCAAATTAAAGGACATGCTTAGACTTAAGAGCAACAAGGTGGATAGAGTCTAGTTTTCATTGGAAATTTTATAGTAAGATAAAATGTTTGTTTAGAAGGCAAAACTTCATGTTTTTATCGCTATTAGCACACACCTTGTACACTATATATGTAACCACTCCTCTTTTAACTTTAATTCATAAGTGTGTAAAATATGGATAGTTGGTGGAATGATTTATAAACAATTTTAGATCAAGAATGCCCCAGGGAGAAATGGAGGACAATCACTAACAACCAAAAAGATAAGATGGAGGAGTGTTCATCAAAATGAGAATATGATACTATTGATTATGAGAACTCGATTATGAGAACTCCTTATTGGGGGGAAATACCAATAGCTCTAGCTACTACACAATTGACAAGTCGGACAACAACAACTTGGAAGAGAAGGAAAGATCTATTAATTTGGAACTTGAATCCTTGAGTAAGGAAAGTAGAGATAAATTGAAAAATTGGGCTAAACTAAATCAGGACGGGAAGGGTGATGAAAATAAAATAAAATTTCCAACATTTTGTTAAATGGGAAAGGAGCAAGGGTTATATATCTCTTACCTTCAAATTTCTTATGATGAATTGATATCATACCATAAATTAATAAGAAATCGGATTTTCAACTAGTATGAAGAACTTTGGAAACACTTTGAAAAGGGGACAAGCTTATCAAACATTATTATCATCTCCAATTTATCATTTCTTTTATCTTTTGTAATGGTTGATTTCAAGCTTATGTTTGTCAATTTCACTTGAAACTTGAATCAAATGGCCAGTGATCTTAATCTCAAGGGGGTTTATAGTCTAAGTTCGAATGTAAACGTCATAAGGCCATATTTTTATTAAATGTAAAATTGAACATTACAAACATGTAATTTATGGAGTCGAGCTTACTCAAAGTTGGCTTCATTGATGAGTCATCATTATAAAAAGGCACTGAGAAGAGAGTTAAGATCGGGAAAGAGAGGTCCTATAACTTGCCTCATCGTATGTAATGGCTTGTCTTAATAGAATCCTTCTTCTCCAACTTTCTCTTGTATTTTTTTCGTGTATTTTATTTATGTGATAGTATACATTATCATTTAAAGGTTTTTGTCAATGTTCCTTGTACTTGAAAAACTAGTTTCAAGGTGAATTTCATAGTAGATTTGCACATTTAATATCATCCTCTCTTGGTATTCAAGCCTTTTGGATCTCAACCCCTGAGATTCAGATCACTAGTACCATAGTAGATAACCAATGATGGTTTGAAGTTTACATTGTGTTCAAAGATTTGGAGTGATCTCCAACCTCCATTTGGCACTCTCAGTGTCCATTTGTTGGTCCATACAATGTAGGTATCATAGTTGGTCCATAAGCATTAGTGTTTTTTTACCCTCGAACATTCGTTCACATTATAGAAGAAAAATTACATGGATTTCAATACATTAAATGGTTTACATGGATTGGATACTTTCCATGATGCCCATGGAGATTTTGTTACCTCTACAACAACTCATGTTGTTCTACAAACCCTTGGCATCATTCATGGCAATTTACATTCATCCCTGTCACATCCAATGTTCCTACAACTTCATATAGCCATAACATGGCTTAAAACTCTGCAAGCAACATCTAGAAGCATGGGCAACCTCATTCCATCTCTTTATTAACTTAACCAATGTTGTATGGCCACCATAGAAACATAATAATGAATGGAATGAAGGGAGACCCTCTCTTGCAAACTTTAGATCAATGACAATACCTTTATATTCCATTTCAAAGGGCATATTATAGCTGATTTGAAAGGCTTCTTTGTTATCTCAAATGATTTTTTTGCAAATTTTCACTTCGCTTCCTAGTTTGGGAGATATTGTCAATTGAAGTGCCAAAGGTCTATCACATAGTAAGGTCTCACTCAACAACTACAACATAACAAGTTCCATATATCAATGGAAAAATCTTTTTGATAACTCAAATGAGTCTTCAACGAAATTTGATTTTGTCAATTGTAGAAAAAGTTATGAACAATTTCGCATCAAACTTTTAATTATTCGATTTCGAATCACAATTTTTTCCATATGGATTTTTAATTATTGGATTTATTAAATCCTATTGTAATTTCTATTTTTTTACCCATGTAATTTATTGGTCAAGTAAAATATCTCACATGCTATAATTGAAGACCAAGAGCAAGTTTGTCATTGCCAACTTGGTTTTTGATATTATGGTAGCTATGGGATGTATTAAACCTCCACATGTAACCCTGACAAGAATAGAATATTTCGAGAAGCAAGAAGAAACCCTAAAGCATTGAACATAACCCTAGAAGACAAGTCGGCTAAAGAAAATAATTAATATTGATTTTTTAGCCTCAAGAAAGAGAAGTTGGCCCAGACAGCTAAGGTAGAGCATTATAAATACAGGATGCCAGAGATTATTTGCACACACACAACTCGCAACTGCAGAAATCTAGTGTGCACTGCAAAAATTTAGTAAGTGTGCAAGTCTGGAGAGTAGCTGCAACTGCAACTACTACAACTAGTATTTTAGGTTTTAGGCTTGGAATCTCTCTTGGTTATGGTTTGGACTTTCTGCCTTGTGCGCTAGCTCTGGAGAGAGGTACACTACATTGATTGGCTATTAGGCCTAAGTTTTGCTTCCAGAATTATTCTCTGTCAAGGTTAAGGTGCTCGGGGGTGGCTTTGGCCTATGGTTGGGTGACAATATTACTATATTGTCTATGGTTAAATGAGCACACACACTTTTTTAACAGGTTATGGTTCCACACTATCTTCAGATAGTCTAACCACTGGAAGATAGATTGGGAGGATTTGCTCAGTTACAATTGTAGTTGCAGTCAAATTTTTTGCTGCAGCAACGAAACCCTAACCCTCTTGTTGAGGCACCTTAAGTGAAGAAATTGACCTAATTTATGGATAGATTAGTGTGCCCTAACCCAACACACCTCCTGGTACTCTCAGTAAGCTAAGACGTCAAGTTTGAGTTTGTGGTCAAAGTCAAAGGTTAACCAAGTCAAAGCTGTCATAACTTACTCTATGAAGTGAGAAAACAAGTTAGAAGGGGATTCTAACTTCAGAGCACGGAAGATAAGGATTGACCTCATCCTTTCCAAGAATAAAGTGTTGGATATCGTGAAAGGAAAGATCGTGGAACCATAATTTGAAGAAGGAAAAGAGAAGGAACCTCAGAACGTTGCAATTATGGAGAAGTTCAAGGACAATGACACCAATGCCATGAGTATCATAGTGGACCCTATAAAATACCACTTGATACCCTACATCTCTCATATTGACTCATCGGAGAAGATGTACGATGCCCTAACTGATCTCTTCTCAGTCAGAAACATTGGACAAGTAATGAGTCTGGAGAATGAGTTTCGTAACCTGAAAATGAATGATGATGAAAGCATAACATCATACTTTGTGAGAATCTCTCAGTTAAGAGATCAACTACAAGGTATTGAAGAAATTGTTTCAAGGAACTAGTAAATATAGTACTCAACAACCTTCCCAAGACATGGGATGCATTTGTCGCAAGCATGAACACAAGAAAGGAGTATCTCACATTTGAAGAACTTTGGACTTTTTGTGCACAAGAAGAATCAAGGATTAGCACAAAAGAGAAATCCCAAAAGAAATACGATGATCAAGCCTTCACAACAAAATTCAAGAATTTCAGGAATAAGAGGAAGTTTGACCTAAGGAAGGAAACGAACGAAGAATCAGTTGTTGAAGAAAGGGAACCCTCAAAGAAGGCCAAGCAGGATAAAATAAATTTCTTCTTCTAGGTCAAGGTAACAATATTCTTCAAAAGTGGTAGGAGAAAATTCAAGGGACCGAATAGTCTGAAACCGAGCTGAAAACTCGCCGACACTGACAGGGTTAGCAGGGTTTGAGCTCTACGGGACAGGCCCGAGCCCAGGGTTCGTGTGCATGGAGGGGATGGGCACCTCCCAGGCATCCCCTTCGCCTCCTCCGTCGATCTCACCTATTGAGCCCTTCAATAGGCTCATGGCGGGTTTCCCACAGAAGAGAAACACGAAAGCTGCGAAATTTGTGAAAAAACTGGACGATATTCTAGTGATCTCCCTCCCCCCAGAAACCCCGATCCAGGTTGCTCTGTTGTTGGTCGATCAAGCTCTCATTGGCCAGTTCACAGGGCTATGGCCGTCCCCAAAAACCACCGAAAGCTGGGTCAACAGAAACTGGGCGTCGTTGATCAAAGAAAGCGTCACTTCTTATTTTCTGGGGAGAGGATACTTCCTCTTCGAATTCATATCAAAGGATGACAAAGACCTGATCTTCCAAAATGGCCCCTACTTCATGGGCTCTCAGGGTCTGTACTTGAAGAAATGGACCCTAGACTTCGATCCGGCAGTAGACGTGCCCAAAGCAGTCCCGGTGTGGGTTAGACTCCCAAATCTCCCAGTACACTTTTGGAATGGGGACTCCCTGAGCCACATTGGAAATGCCCTGGGAAAATTTATAGATCGAGTGAACAACAAGGATCAATATGACTGTGCCAAGATCTGTGTAGAAGTAGATATGGAGGTGGGTCTACCAGAGGCCATCACATTAAAGGTCGGAAGTTGGACGCATCTACAGAAACTGGACTATGAGCAGCTACCCTTCAAATGCCGGAAATGCCATGTTTATGGCCACTTCACCAGAGGCTTCCCGACCATCAAAGAGGCTATGCAGGGAAAGGAGGATGGATGGAACCAAGTCAAGCGAGCCAAACCCAATCTTAAGAACCAGAAGTCGGGAGGCCCTAATGGCAAGGGACCCCATCAGGCCATTGCCCAACAGATCCCTCTCAATCCTTTTCCAGGAAATAAGTTCGGCCCTCTAAGCTCACAACCAGAGAACAGACAGGAGGTCGGTGTCCAAGAGGAGACAGAAGCTTCCCTGGAGATCGAGACCCAAAAAGCAAATCCTTCAAGTAAAGGCACGTCCTAAGCCACCCACAAAGGAACAAGTACTGAAGATCCTCAAGGTATGACTATAGAAGTCGAGGAAGAAGAGCAGGAAACAGACAAATCAGAAGTGGAAGGAGAAATAGGAGAGTCCCAAATCTCGATAAGGAGATCTCTAAGAGGCCGGAAAAATGACAGGGAGAAAAGGGAGTAGGAGACCTACAAAGAAAAACTCCAGGGCAGCCAACCAACTTTGGAAAAATTGCTAGCCCCAAAGACTAAGATGCTAAAAAACCAGCCCCAAGGCTCCAAGGGAGCCCACCAGAAACAAAAATAATGAAGGTCATCTCCTGGAATTGTAGAGGTATGGGGTCCAAAGTAAAGGAAGAAGCCATCAGAAGCTTAATCAGAATAGAAACCCCAGACATACTTCTCGTCCAGGAGACAAAGATGGAAGACATAGCCTTCCTTCAAGCAAGCAAGAAACTTTGGATGAAAAGTGAAGCAAGATACATCCCTGCTCAGGGGGCCTCAGGAGGGATCGACACTCTTTGGAATGTCAACAAATTTACAGTTCTATTGGAGGTTCGGAACACTCATTGGCTGCTATTGAAAATGCAGAATCTGGACACTAAGGAAACCTTTTGTCTTTTCAATGTCTACTCTCCAGTCAATGTCGGGGAAAACAAAGACTGCTGGGACTCTATTCGGCGCCAAGCAGATTTGACAGAACTGGAAAATATAATTATTGCTGGAGACCTCAACCTTACTCTTCATCCCTCTGAAAAAAGGGGAGGCAGCGTAGTTCGAGATCCGGCAAGGGAATGGGTGGAGGACATTATGCAGGACTGGGACTTGCTGGATACCAAACCCTCTTCTGGTAAGTACTCTTGGTGTAATAAAAGAGTGGGCCCTGGACATATTGCTGCCAGGCTAGATAGATTTTTTATTCAAAGCTCCTATTTGCTGCTAGGTTTAGAGCCTAGAATGCATATCCTTGCCAGTAGCGTCTCGAACCATAAGCCCATAAAGCTAGAACTTCTAGCTCATCATGACATGGGCCCCATCCCCTTTAGATTTAGCCCTCTATGGGTAAAGGAGCCAAACTTTATGCAAACTGTCAAGGATTGCTGGAATCAACCTGTCAACGGATCGCCTTTCTATATATGGGAGGAAAAGCTTAGAAGGGTAAAAGGAGTTCTAAAAAGATGGGTCAAAAATCTGCCCAATCCGACCATAGAAAGGAAATCCATTAAAGTGGCTCTTGCCTCCCACCAATCGTGTATGGAGACTGCTATCCTCACAAAGGATTTAATAGATCAAGAAGCTCAGCTGCAACAGTGCTATCACAAGGTCTGCTTAGCTGAAGAAGAGTATTGGAGATTAAAATCTCGCAATCTCTGGCTCAAAGCAGGCGACAGGAACACTGCCTTTTTCCATAAACAAGCCCAGGTAAGGAAATGCTTCAACACCATTTCAGAGATTAAAGTGGATAGCGTTACTCATAAGGACTTCGATCACATAAAGAAAGCTGCCTTTTCACATTTTCAAGACATGTATAGAGAGGACAAAGATCCAAACCATTATCCAGCTCTGTTAGACATTATACCCACTGTACTCTCTCAGCATATGAAGGAGAATCTTGAGGCCAAAGTCACTAAAGATGAAGTCAAAAAGGATTTGTTTGATATGGATCCTGATAAGGCCCCTGGGCCGGATGGATTCTCTGCCAGATTCCTTCAAGCCTGTTGGTCGATCGTTGAAAAGGACCTTCTCAAAATGGTACAGAAGTCTCAAAACACTCAAAAAATAGGTGGCAGCACAAACTCTGCTTATTTATCCCTCATACCTAAGGAAAAAGGCGCCAACAACTTCAACAGATTCCGTCCGATTTCCCTATGCAACATTGGATATAAATTAATCACTAGAGTAATTGCAAACAGGCTGAAATGCATTCTTCCTAAAATAATCTCTGAGAATCAAGGAGGTTTCATTCAAGGCAGGCAGATTGTGGACAATTACTTCCTTGTTCAAGAGGCAGTTCACTCAAGCCTTCTCCAAAAAGAGCAAGGTATGGTGGTTAAACTAGATTTAGCAAACGCTTTTGATCGAGTAAATCACAATTTTCTTTTAAATGTTATGTGCAAATTCAGTTTTGGAGAAAATTTCATTAAATGGATCCGAGCATGTATCTCAGAGCCATGGATCGCTCCGCTTGTAAATGGAAGAGCCACTGATTTTTTCAAAGCTTCGAGAGGACTTAGGCAGGGGTGCCCTCTATCCCCTCTGCTTTTTGTCATCCAAGCCTCTGTCCTCAGCTTCCTGCTAGACAAAAAAATGCAAGATCAAGACATAAACAGATTGTGTATCGCCAGAGGGGTCAAAAACATTAATCACGCCTTGTTTGCGGATGAAACTCTGCTTTTGGGTCCTGCCTCTCTCTCCTCTGCCTTAAAATTCAAAGCGATTTTGGATGAATTCAGTGAGGCCTCAGGCAGCGTTATTAACAAGAGCAAATGCCACATCTACAGCTGGAATATTACGCCTAGAGTGCTTTCTGCCATCTCTAGATGCTTGGTGTTTGCAACCTTATCTTCTTGGTCCTCCTTTAAATACCTAGGCCTCCCTATAACTTATAAGAGACCTGCAAGTAGAGACTGACTCCCTCAGCTGGAAAAATTCAAGTCCAAGATTCAAGCCTAGGGTTACTCCTGGCTTAATTCTGCTGGCAAAACAGTCTTAATTAAATCTGTCCTTACCAGCGTCCCTCTATTCCAATTTGCTGGAATCCTCGCTCCGGCAATCATTTAAAAAAAAATGGAAGAGTACATACAGAGGTTCTTTTGGAAGGGAGGAAAATAGAACGAAAACAAGATCCCCCTCATTAGTTGGGAAACCATCTCCAAGCCGGTGTGCGAGGGTGGTCTAAACTTCAAAAATATCTGTCAGCAGAATGTGGCAATGGCGGCAAAGATTATTTGGAAGATCATCGCGCCCAAGACTGGCTGGGCCCAATTGGCTCTCTGGAAAAAATATTTCAGAGGACCCCGAACCAGATGTTTAGAAAACATGATTCAAATGCCCAACTCGACATTTCTCAATCTGTATGCTAAAGCCGCCCCTCTAATTACCGCGCACTCCTACTGGATCCCAAGTAACAGAAAAAGAATCAACATTTGGACAGACAAAATCATGAATAAGGATCCAATTGAAGACAGAGCCTCCATCAGATCGCTGCGTTGCTGGATGGACAGAGAGGGACTGCGATCACTGTGGGATATTTCATGCTGGAACAAATCTGAATGGGCAGGATGGAAACCCATTAAAGTGTCGGATCATTTGACCACCGAATGGACCACGCTGCTCGATCTTCTACACGGTTTGGCGCCCACGTATGCGAGGAAAAAAGACTGGAAAGGATGGGGGCTAAATGCCAGAGGTTACACCGTCTCCCTGGGATACACCAAGCTGAACAAGAGACCATACTCCCCCCCTCGACCCAACTCCTTGGCAAGGGGTCTGGCGTTTTCCTTCTTAGCCCAAAGTTGACTTTTTTGCTTGGCTCTTTTGCCATGGCAAAATCTTAACATATGATTATTTGCAGAAGAAAGGTTTCTACGGTCCCTCCATCTGCTCATTGTGCAACGAAAATGCAGAGACAACAGTCCACCTAATTCTCGAATGCAGATTCTCCAAGCAGATTTGGTCTTTCTTTGTCCAATATTTGGACCCTAATTTCGTGCTTCCTTGCTCCACTGCCAAACTCTTCTCGAAATGGGCATTCAGATATCCTTGCCCTCCCCCTAAAAACCAAATAATCAAAGCGGCATGGGCGGTACTCCCAAAGGTTATCTGTTGGCAGATATGGCTAGAACGCAATAGAAGAGTCTTCAGAAATATAAAGCAGAATCCCAAGGACTTAGAAATCAAGATTAAGGGTCAATTAAAGGAATGCTTGACTGACATAAAAGACGACTCCAGTCTCATCCAACAGGACATGGCATGGGGATCAACTCTAGTTAATTTGATTTCCTCCAGCACTCAGAAAAGCCCCTACTATTAAAGAGTGGCAAATAAGGAAATTCGAAACCGACTTTCAAGAATGGATCAAAACGCAAGC
The DNA here is from genome assembly GCA_009831015.1 of Picea engelmannii. NCBI lineage: Eukaryota > Viridiplantae > Streptophyta > Pinopsida > Pinales > Pinaceae > Picea > Picea engelmannii. The sequence goes on from ML790430.1 coordinate 71,542, forward strand.
AAGACATTCTCTCTTTTTTGATGGAGCAGCAAAGGGAAATCCGGGCAAAGCTGGTGCAAGAGGTGCTGTTGTAAATCCATTTGGGGAAAAAATCCATTCCTATGCTTGAGGACTTGGTTATTCTTCCAGCATTCAAGCTGAGGCCTTGGCCCTCTTCCAAGGTCTCAAGATCCTCAAAGATTTAAACATGACTGAAGTCAATGTTGTAGGTGACTCCCAGATCATTATAAACACAATGGTTTCCAATTCCCCAGCTTTGGATCTTAAACTATCAAGGCTGATAATTAGAATCAAAGGCTTGGGAAACTATTTCCAGAACTTGAAGTACTATCATGTGTTGCGAATTCATAATAAAGAGGCGGACATCGAAGCCAACAAAGCTGCCCTCCTCTCTGCCAAGGTCAAGATGAAAGACAAAGAAGAATCATGGGAACCCATTCCTTAAGCTGTTTACTGCCATGTTTTACTGTATACTTTTAAACAAATTTGTTTGTATCTCCAAGTGGGGGAAAATTACTGAAATATAGTCTTTGAGTTCCTTTTCAAGGAAGAAATCTGCAAGCTTCAGCTGCATCCTCATCCTTAGCAGTAAGATGCATCAGGGCAAAGAAACCACCAATGTAATCAGATTTTTGGCATTCAGGCCAAGATGAATATAAACATCCCATAACCGTTACTGTTAAAAAAAAAAAAAAAACAATATTCTTCAAAAGTTCTTGTACATACCATGTTTACATAATTTCTGTACATATCTTGCATATGTATTTCTTAGAAGATAAGATGTTCAAGTGAAACAATACCTATGGAAGAATAACAAGATAAGGATTGCTATCATGATGACTACAAGTCAAGCAATACACGTGAAAAGATGAAGTGCGTTGACAACCCTTGGTAACAATTCCTGTGGAAGCCATTATATAAGTAACAACTGAGAGATAAGCCGAAATTAGAATCAAACTTGAAAGAGACCCAAAAGAAATCAAAACAGAAAGAAGTCAACACTCAAGAGGAAATTAGAGAAATACTTGTGACACTTTGTAGAAGGCAATAAGGATGCAGACGAAAGCATGGACTCCCTTAGATGGAGGGAGTTGATTACAAAATTCCAAAAGAAGAGCATGCATTCATGCACGAAGCAATGATTAGGAGGGATCTAATCCTAAATGATATGATCCATTGAGGATTATGAAGTATCTGTCCATGTTCCAATTGAAAGTAGCAACCATGATAAATATCACTTGTTCAGTTTGACTCTAGAAGAAGTCTTCTTCGAAATGAACCCTTAAAGTATCCTTGGTTTTCCATCTACATCCATGATTCTATGATGAAAGGAAGAATTTGGAATCTTCAGGGCATATAGAAGAACCCATGGATGAACCCAAGAGCTAAAGAGAGACACGAGGAAGAACATGAAGATTCTAAGAAAGAAAGAAAAACAAGAACAACCAGTTATTATACCGAGAATCACAAGACTACCACTTTGGTTTGAACCCACTAAGAAGCAATCGAGCAGAAGAAAAGGAAGTTATGATAAAGAACAGTGTATGTAAGAAAATGTGAAAAAAACTTATGAATGGAAGCATTGCAAGATTCATAGGTTCTTCCAGAAGGAGGGAGAAGACTATGACAACAACTTGTTCCAGTAAAACATATATACCTCTTGTAGTATCCATGGATTGGAATTTACATGTAAAAGATTATTCTTCCCAATAAAGCAAGTGAGAAAGAAGATTATACTAGAAAGAGACCCATATATGCAAATATAATAAGACCTTGTATCGATTCAAACAACTTGATGCAGAGTATCTCATATACAACAAAAGCATGGTGAAAAATTTCTATGACAGAGATAGTGTGTTACACATTATTTTGGTCACCTCAGTGATCACCTGAAAACATGTGTTCATGTTCCCTAAAAATATTAAAAAAGACTTTCTCCATGGGAAAAGTGATTTGATTTCCTCTGCCAAAAAACCATATGAAGGAAGGTCGTCGCACCCTGCTCTATTCATGGGGTGCAACGATGCCTGATCATCGCATCTTGCACTATACCTAGACTGTGACGTCATCCCATGCTGCTATATACACGGGGTGCGACGATGCTTAAAGCTTGGGAAAAGTCAAATTTCACGAATGTTCTAGAAGGGGATCTTCTAGAAGATGAGGTGGCCTCAGATTGATTTGTCTCTTACTTGCTTCTCTGATTTGGTGGGATCATCCTAATATCCTCATCCATCTCTCTTTAACACTATATAAAGAGGGTTCTCTCATGGAAAAGGCTAAGGTTGAATAGGATAAGAATTGTATGGAGAGTTCTACTTCAGATTATGCTTGAGAGCTTTGCTTTAGTTCATCAAGTCAGATTGTGGATCTTCTTCATTCAAGGCATTGGAGCAAAGGAGTTTGTGTTGAAGCAAAGAGCCATCGAAAGGGGACCTTGCAACATCAAGGCATAGGTTGTATTCTCCACTTTCTATTCACTTAATACAATAATGCATTTCTTCCCTATATAAGCATATTGTATTCTATTGCGTAATTCATTGATCATATACATAGGCTTCATTAGAATACATGTATCTTTGTTTTCCCTCTTTGTTGGTTTGTGGTTCTTAGACATGCTTACTATTCTACAAACTCAAGGAAGGAGCTACAAAGACGACACTAGATAAGACAAACGCCGTTTAAAAGGTATGTCTCTTGTAACTCATTAAACTAGTCCGCATGATGATGAAGTTTAAGGAAAAGTGTGCATTCTGTTATGTTTTGTTCTAGTTTCCAGTGGGATCTAGGGAGATCTATTTATGTCCACATTTACCGACTAATCCGATAACATAGTGTATCATAATAGTTACTTAGAAGTCTGGGATGATGGATTGCTAATCCATGGAAAACTCTCTTGATGACAAAGAAGTGCTACTTGGATATGTTTCAGTTCAAGTCTTCCCACGATATCATGAGCAAGCAGGAAACAAAAGTGTTGAATTCGACCATGATATATTGTAATGATCAGAGCTATATGAAGCCTTAAGAGAAAATTGATGTTCTATGACAAAACGAAGTACATTGAGCTCAAGCATTATATTCTCCGTGATGAAGTCCAGAAAAGAGAAGTGGTTCTCCAATATATCTCCACAGATGAGCAGATACCAGATATTTTGGTAAAGCCTCTGTCTAAGATGAAAAGTTTGCTTACTTAAGAAGCAAGCTGGGGCTCGTGGAGATGAATTCCTTATTGAAAAAGGAAGAGAGAACTCCCAGGTTGGGAGGGAGCACTGATATGTTATTGATTTATGAACAATCATTTTTCAGTTTAAAAAATGGTCCAAGATGAACAGTTCCTTTCCAGTTCGGAAAGTGGTTTTAGATTTTTGACGGACATGCATTTTCCAGTTCGGAAAATAGTCCAGATCGGACAATCATTTTCATAATGAAAATGGTCCGATAGATTGTTGATGTACCATAGATAGTGATTCCCCTTGTGTCCAGTTTGGGGGAATGGTATAGGACAATCACTCTTCTTGGTAGTCACTCTGAGCAGTGGTCAAGTAGAATGGTTCGCCTTGCCGGGAAGTCATTCTTTCAAAGTTCACAGTTGTGAGCAGTTTCGAAGAATGGTTTGTTTTGGAGGTTGGTGCAAGACAATCATTCCCTAGGGCATAGTCATTCTCTCCAGGTTTCACTATGATTAGTGCCGAAGGAATGGTCCAGTTAGGTGAATGGTCTAGGTTCAGCAATAAGGGACATGCATTCCCTAGGGCAGACTCATTCTCTCTAGGTTACGCTATGATTAGTGCCAGAGGAATGGCCCGATTAGGTGAATGGTCCAAGCTCAGAAATCAGGGACAATTATTCTTCTGTGCTTGAGAAGAATAGTCCATATAGCCCATGGCTGATGTTTTACTTTTTTAGGGCAGATGCTCTTCCAGATCTCACAGATGTGAGTGGAAAAATGGCCCAGATGGCTCAGTTTATATCATGATATTATTTTATGCAGGATGATATCAGATGATATGATTGTTGTGGAGACTGTATGTCTCCAGGCAGTAGATGTATGCTATTGTGGTGGATGTGTTCCACTGGTTGTGACTATGCGTCGCTAATTAAGTAGCCATGTGTTACTTGGTGTGGTTGTGTACCATTGTATAGTAGTTGTGTACTACTATGGATAGACACAGTTGTGTTCTATTGAATGGCATCGTTTTGATTGCCATGAAGACTATCAATAGTTTTGGAAATGATTATCATATAGATGTATAGTCAGTGTGCTGGTGGACAGACATTCTCTAGGCGGAAAATGGTCCAGGACATTTATTCTTCTAGGATGTATGTCTGAATTAGAAGAATAGTCCTTGTAGCCCATGGCGTGGCTTCCAACATCTATTGGAATAGTTATTCTTCTAGGACATATGTCCAGATTAAAATAATGGTTCTTGTATCACTCTATGGAGTGAGTGACTTATCCAGCATCATGCCTGATTACTCAGATGGAGTATGGCTTTGAGAGATGATACAATTGATGCTATCAGATGATACTGATAGTGATGATGGTGCTCATGATTTGATCATGAGATAGCTTGTGTGACTATGATGATGCTACCGGTTGAATGGTATGTTTGTGCTCAAGACCATTACCTTTAAATACCTCCCTAGCTAGGAGGAAGTGTTGATATTATCGTAGCTACGGGAGATATTAAACCTCCACGTGTAACCTCGACAAGAATAGAATATTCTGGGAAGCAAGAAGAAACCCTAAAGCATTGAACATAACCCTAGAAGACAAGTCAACCAAAGAAAATAATTAATATTGAGTTTTTAGCCTCCAGAAAGAGAAGTCGACCCAGATAGCTAAGGAAGAGCAGTATAACTATAGGATGCTAGAGCTTATTTGCACACACACAACTCACAATTGTAGAAATCTAGTGCGCACTGCAGAAATTTAGTAAGTGCGCAAGTCTAGAGAGTAGCTGCAACTGCAGCTACTACAACTAGTATTTTTTATTTTAGGCTTGGACTTTCTCTTAGTTATGGTTTGGACTTTCTGCCTTGTGTGCTAGCTCTGGAGAGAGGTACGCTACATTGATTGACTATTAGGCCTAGGGTTTGCTTCCATAATTATTCTCTGTCAAGGTTAAGGTGCTCGGGGGTGGCTTCGACCTACGGTTGTCTTCGACCTATGGTTGGGTGACAATATTGCTATATTGTCTATGGTTAAATGAGCACACCTACTTTTCTAACAACAGGTCATCTACAAACCCAAGGGTACTAGTTAGCCACACAAAACCCTTATTGTTTTTGGCAATTGGAAAAATGTAAACATGTTCATACAAAAAACATAACAAGGCCTTCTTTTTTCTATAGCATGGACGAAAGGATGGGAACCATCATTTTTTAAGGGGGGGAGGACTGATTTGAATCTTAAGGGGGGATAATAGTCTAAGGTTGGATGTATAAGTCATAAAGTTGTATTTTTATTAAATGTAAAAGGGAACATAATTGAGATGTAATTTATGGAATCAAGCTTAATCGAAGTTGACTTCATCAACAAGTGTCACCATTGTAAAAGTGTAGTAGGAAGGTAGTTAAGATCGAGAAGGAGAGGTCCTACAATTTGCATCGTCACATGTAATGGTTCATCTTAATATAATGTTTCCTCTCCAACTCTCTCTTCTATTTTTAAGGTGTATTTTATTTACATGTTAGTATACATTCTCATTTAATGATTTTCATCAATGTCCCTTGTTACCCCCTCAGTCTAGGGGTAACTAAGGATATTATGTCTCAAGGCCCACCGGTAGTAGACATGGAGTGTCGAGAGTTAGATTGACCAATAGAGCCTACAGGGTCCCTCATACTCATGATTGATCACCACTCAACACCAATGAGAGAGCAACATCCACTACATTGGCTTGGTCCTAGAGGACAACAAGTCTTGCTTCATGAGGTAACAAGTCTGGTGTCATGGTAAGTGTTACTTTAATATTTGAAGCATTTAAGCATGTTGCAAAGGATCTTTCCTTGATTATGGAATGTTTGCTTGGAAGTTATACCTTTTGCCTAATTTCACCTTGGTGGTTGTCATTGTATCCT
>ML790430.1:78839-103888 GCA_009831015.1 Picea engelmannii
TTTTTTATGTAAATTTTATATTTTGAATTTATGAAAGAGAAATTAGAGGGGTCGACCCTCTTATGTTTTGTTGTTGACAAATTAAAGTGGACAAATTGGTTTGCAAGGCCTCATATAAATATAGGACCTTTCCATTTCATTTGATCAACACAACTTCTCAACTTTTGTGAGAGAACACATCCTAAATTTTCACCCTTTTAGGGTTATTGGCTCTTTTACCCTATGCGCTATCTCTTGGAGGTCAACTGTGGATGCTTCTTCACTAATTTTTGGATGGTATTGTTGCAATTAGGGTTTATTCTTGTCATATCTTGGTGAAGTAAGTAAATTTCTGCAATTTCATTTCATACTATTGAATGTTTCATGGTGATTTTTAGTTGCTCATATTGAAGACCTTGCTTGGTAAAACCCTAAGAGAGGAGCATAAGTGCTTCCTCCTCTCGCAAGGTTAATCCCTAGACTCTTGATTGTTGACCTATGTGAAGCTACAAGAAGGGAGAAAAGGTTTCTAGGGCCCAAAAGTGCCTGCACCCTAGAAATTATCCTCCTCAAGATTCAATCTCTAAGGCCCTAATGTGCTAGCACCTTGGAGATTGATTCCTACCACTTGGTTGCATCTAGATCAAGTTCCAACACTAGTTGTGTTTGTTGTTGTAAAGACTCCATATCCCCAAGGCACTAATCTTTAAAGCTCTCTTGTGGTGGAAGTGATCACAAAACTCTTTATTATAAATCTCTTAAGTTATCTACTAGCTTTACTAACACTAACTTGAGCTAATTTGATTGCAAACTTCTTGTTGTTGCAAAAGTTTGCAACAACCATCTTAAAACACTTTTATTTGTTGCATACATTGATCTAAAGGTGGCCTAACTTACCCATAAATTACATATAACAATTGGATATAATCTACTAAGTTTATGCTAAGTTTCTATTGTCAATTGTTGCATTTTTTAGTCATATTTATTGTTGTTGTTACAAACTTGTACTTGTTGTCATAAATCATTGTACTGCTACAAATTTGTCCCAACTATAGAAAATTATCATTATCTAGTGTCTTATGAGGTTTTGATTGGATGTTTATACTTGAAAATTAACCATATATATGCTATAAGTGTTTTTGTTTCGGGAAAGTATTCAAACAACTCCACACCTCATCCATTTCACTGACCTAGAATTTTCATTAGGTGATAAAGAGAGGGGGCAGTAGGCTTGGCTAACAAACTTGCTACTTCGATCCTTTGAGGTCACCAGGGAAGCTTCCCTTGTGGTGGACTCCTCCATCACTAAAACGAGAGGATTTCTTACTAAGGTGACAGTGATAGGATTTCCTGCAGTTACACAAGATTTGGTGATCTTGTATTGGGCTTTGCACAACTACAAATCCTACGATAACATCCCTTATACCTACAAAACTAGTTTTGTAGTGAATTTCATGATGTATTTACATGTTTAATCTTCTACTCTCTTGGCATTTGAGCCTTCTAGATATTAGCCCTTGAGATTTGGATCATCTACCACAATGTGTTCCCATTTTTCATTGCCTTGCATGGGTTCTTTAGGATGATCTAGTGGGATAGTTAGAAACTCATGAAGCTAGGGGGCCTCTAGGGTCCAAATGGAGGGAAACTTATATGCCTCTTCTGGAGCTCTCTTACTGCTCTACATTCCCTATGCCAAGTTCAATGACCTCCTGAAGCTCTAGAGTGTGCAAAGTGAGAACATGACTTCCCTTCAAGAGACACTTTGCTCATGGTACGTGACACACTAATTTGGTAATCAAGAACTACATCTTTTCTTGTTCTTCATGAATTCATTATTCCTGCTAGTGTTTAGGTGGGCATTCCAACTATAGAGGAGAGACCAACCAAAAATAATAGATGGTTCTACACTTGTCGATGTGGATTGAGTTAATGATTATAACTACCAGTTAACTCATGTAGATGAACCACTACTATTTCCACCTTCTATGTGTGCAATTGGATATGCGTATGTGTGTGTGTGGACACAAATTAGGGAGTCTTCTTTTTAGGTTAAAAAAATTGTTGGGTTACGCATTTGGAAAACATAATCATTCCTTATTTTCTAAAGATGATATAAAATATAAATTATAATCCATTGACCTTTTGTGTAAAATTGCATTGTCTATGAGGGAGAGTCCCTTAAAAAGGAAGATTTCCATGTGATACTCAATGAAAGTAAAGGGTGATAGATATTATAGGCCCAATCCTAGGTAGACTAGGACTATTTACCATGCTAGAAAATATATTTCAACATTTTAGTTTTTCCATAGGGAGGACACTTCGGTTGGGGTATCCCTAAGTATTTCAAGGGTTGGCCAATAGGTAGGCCTCCACAAATTAAATACCAGGAAAATAAATATTTTTGGGGGTCTAGATACTTCTTCCAAACGGATTTTGATTGATACAACCATGTTTTGTCTTTTGAATTAATCTTCCAGTATTTGTTGAGTTTGGTATCTAGCTTCGACCTAGATGAGAGACACTAGTATTTATTGAATTTTAGTTATTAAATAATTTCCTCTGATTCAACCTCTAGCAAGTTTGTAACCCTAGTAAGTGAAGCTTCAAAAAAAATTTTGTATGGAATTTAACTTTGCACTTTTTCTAGAACAATTATGTTAGTAGTGACAATCTTAAATTTCCCTTTTAAAGTTATCAAAGTCTTTTATCTCATAGATTGCTTTTCATACAGGTCTCTAGTGGATCAAATTCCTTTTTGAAATATTTTCTTCTCTGAGAACCGTGCATTTTCAACTAAGGGTATGTCATCCTACATTATCGCTAGTGAACCGTGGCAAGAAGTGGTCATTGAAGGATATTCCTACCCTCAGAGGATTACTTTTCCATACCAATTTGTACTTGATGTCCTCTCAAATGTTATTCATTACAATTGTTTCCTTCATCTTGACAAGAGGCAAGGTGATCATTAAGGTTTGAAAATTCATATTTATTCATGCCTTGCAACCATAAGAGGCTCCCAAAGAGATACAATTTCTCAGTAAGATTTTTCAAGTTCATGGCCCTCAACAACTCCAATGATCAATTGGCATATAGGGCCTAAGCTTGAGTTTTAGTGGCGAGTAATCTAATTTCTCCTTTATCTTTGGGTGCACAATATAAGTTCCATTTGACTCAATGTGAGCCTTTATCCCACTACAATTGACCCATAAAATGTTTCTAAGAATATTTTCCAACCATACATAATATTGAGGTAAAGACAACCCATGCAAAGAGTAGTACACATGGGTGGATTCTAGGAATTTGCTACATTTTAGAATTAGTAGCAAGGTACATAGGCTTCACAATCCATTTTTCAATCTTCTTAGCCACCATTTGCAACATCGCCTCCAAAAATTCACCAGAGGAGGCAAGGAAGGCAATAAGGATTCCCATAAACTTGAATACTTGTCTTGGTTGAATCTAAGACCATTTTTGGACCATCAACCAGTTTGGTGCCTCCATTTGGCCAAGGTCGAATTACTAAGTCTTAGCTATTTGTAACTTGAAGCCCAAGGTCCTCATAGGATATTTGCATGAAATCCATAAAGTTATCCAAGGGTTTTTTTCTTCCAAAATCATCAAGAATGAGTTATTTTCAAAAATCCCATTCACTAGTTGTCCACCATCAAGTTCAGGGAGAGTGAACATTTGATTAGGCCCAACACCATTATCCTTTGAAGGAGATATCAAAGATCCTCTTCTACCGTTAGATAAAGGGCAAGTTTTGTTAGCACTAGAAGTCACCTCCTGATTGCAGGGGAGGTAAAACCAGTACCCATCAGTTTGTATGTCACAATGAATAAATTTAAGCGGGGTCGAATGGGCATAGACTCAAGATGATATCATTTTAACTCAGAAAATAGGGACTGACACGCACAAATAGGTGAGGTATTGATTCAAATTCAGTCAGTAAATTGAGCTTAAGTATGATTAGAGGGAAGACTTAGTGAGAAAGATGAACAAGACTACTATGGGCATCAGGTCTTCCAACATCATAAGGAAGAAAAACTCAGAAAACAAGATCCTCTTAGATTCAAAGTTTCAGGAAACTGAAGAGCGTTAAAACATAAATGAGATCAAACATACATCGCAACAGAGCTATAACAATCTATGTGAATCCTTCAATCATGGACACTTCCATATCAGACACAAATAAGATGGAAATATAAGCTAACTTTCATTAAACAAGAAGTCTCAAATACAGATACATAACCAAAAGAACCAGAGCTTCATCAAAACTTTATTATGCGGGAGCCTATCTCAACCATCGACCCTAACAAAATACTAAAACTACCTATATATACTCAGAAATGATGCAACCACCAGGAGTGTGATCGAACCACTGCATTAACGTTTTCAGTTGGTGCCTACTCTGTCAGATTGTGTAGGCCCCCTCATGTCAGATGAGAGCCAGACGCAGTTATGTGCTTTACAAGAAAATTTGTCCATAAGGAAGCTTTGGATTGACAATCTGCCTTTACGACTTCTCTTTGCATGTTTTCCATTTATGTGGTGAGATGAGGTTTCAACCACCCCTCTCACTCTCATTAACTACCTGCATCATTATTGAAATGCGGCTTAATGCCTAGGGGGCATCCACACACTGCTCTCATATATGATGCTATATAAACACGTGATTGTGGGGCCACTCAAAGGTGGTTTGGGTTCACACCATCTTTTAGCCCGCAATCCACCACCTTTTTCCACATATTACTTTTTCCAAACCATGACTTCAATTGTGGGACCGCTCAAGAAAATTATCGCCCGAGCATGTCGCGTCCTCGCAATGGACTGTGGCAGTCAATCTTGTGATCTTGGGTGAGGATTTACGATCAACAACTCAAATCTGCCCTATTTAGATCAATGGATCAACTCTTCCCTTTTCGAATCGACGACCGAGATTTGCTTCGAGACTTCGAGATCTGGAATGCTCCTGGAATCTCCATCGCTGACAAAATTCAACCTGTCTGTTTGTATTTTAAGCCCAAAATGAGCTGCTCTACATGCTGCACTCGAACGCTTCCTATGCAGACCATGAACTTGGAAGACCTACTTCCTACATGTGATAACATTTAGCTCCACGGGAGATGGCATGCTCTCTGTGGGGTGCCAAGAACAAGTAGTTCCAGTCGCCTACTGCATTGGGCTATGGAGTCATGCTAAAAAAACACCCCTCTGAGAAATAAAAGCTAACAAGCACACTATCCTAAAAACAAAAACAAAACACATGGGCTCCAAGAGGAGCTTATTTATGTACATACACCTAAGCTAAGTGATTTTTACAAAGCGTTAGGTGAAAGCAAACTTCCACCATAGCCACCTAGACTATCTGGTAATATGATCCTTCTCCTTACTACAGATAATCCACAAAAGGCTAAGGAAGTATGACAAAAAAACGAGGACATGGATTGGAACACTGACTATACCCCCAAATGATGATAAGGTGAATAAATCTGCAAGCTCCAATGCTTTTGGAAAACACAGCTCCATAGATAATCCCACAGGGTCACAAACTTTATAATAAGGGGAGATCAACTAGTAAGAAATTAACCCCTGTCCTTTATTGCGGCTCACCCGTCGTGTGATGTTCTTAGAGTGCATAGGTGGGTGGAGAATTGATGTAGGTTGGCTGATACTAGGTGATACCTGCTTAATTACAGGTTCTAGACAGGAGATAAACTTCCCACTAATCTCCTCCTTTACACGTCGCTCTGTGTTTTCTGCGAGTCCAGGGTAGTTGATTTCCACCCAATGTTTTTCCTTAATTAATAAAGGAAAAGGCTCTATAGTGTGGTCTTGGAAATCTTTCATAACATCATAATCGCCCGTGAGTATTGGTGAAGTAATGCAATTTGAAAATTTTAGAAAATTTGAAATGTATGACTCCATGTATATGGCCATATGATCATGAATAATGTGACATAATCCTGACTGCTTTAGAAGACCAGGTTGATCCTCTGTAAAATTCTCTCTGCTTGCAAATAAATGTCCTCCTTGTTCTTTTGAGACCAACTCTTGATCATCAACAATTGTCGTCTCTTCTTCATAAGAATGGTCATAAGATAAAGGTGTAGCAGGATTTAGAACATCATAACTATGATCAGCCAAGAACATACAATTATCTATGCAATCAACCATTGCTACATGTTCAAAATGTTCTGGAAACTGATCATAAGATTGATATGCGTTCCTGCCCATAGAAAAATCTGCAAATGTTGAAGAACCTGATTCCAACTATGAATCATACCTACGTCCTTGTTGTTGTTCCAGATCTGATTCATATTCACTATCTTCTTGCTCAGAGTCTGAAACATATTGACAGTCTTCTTGCTCATGTACATGAAAATTTTCGAGATATGCCTGCCTATGAACCCACTTGCTAGCCCGAATGTTCTCTTCGACCTCTACAACATCTTCAAACAACTATCTTAACGATGGAGATTTCCTTTCTCTCAGGAGAAGGACAAGCTCTGGATGCTGAGCCATGACATAGTACACCATGGCAACAATCTTTGTGGGTCTTATATCCACATGCATACTATGATAAACATTATAAAACCTCCTGTTGAAGACAACTAAGGCTTCCTCTTCCCCTCTCCTAAAGGCATTAAACTCAAACCATTATTGATCAAGGGATTTTTTCTCACCCCAACACTTTAAAAAAGCATGGCATATCTCAATCCAAAAACCAATAGAACTGGTCTCCAGACATCTAAACCACATAACAACATCTCCAGACAGGGAATGTGAGAACAACCTCATGGTAACATCATCATGAATGATCTCAAACTGATCAATAAAGTTGTCAAAGGCCCCCAAGTGCTTCTCAGCTGTAATATGATCCTCCCTATAAAATCGAGGAAGATACTCAAAGGAATAAGGAGGATAGGGATGCAGGTGATGTGGCAGCCTTAGAGGCTTAAATATCATGTCTCTAATCTTAGCTTGAAGACTTGTGGAATGAATATGGGATTCAACAAGAGGATGGGGAGGTTCAATAGAAAAAACAGGAGGTAATGAGATCTAAGAAGGTTTTGAATCATTTTCAACCTCCTCAAGGATACAAGGGTGATCAATTTCAAGAGGAGATGCAATACATATCTCAATTTTATGAATAGGCTGAGGTAAAGGCACATGATCAACATCTACAACACAAGAAGATGGCATGTCTTCTTCTTCTTAGGATGAATGAATGAAGGAAGGATTATTGTCATCTGAATATACAAAGCAGAGGATAATCCTCTTTATCCATGAAGGGAAAGAGAGAAATGAGTTGAAAAAGAAGAATAGGACTTCATGAAGAAAACTCATAGACTGATACCTGGTCTTTCCCTTCGGTATGGTCATTTTTTGGTCAAAAAGATCCTCCCCAGTGGAGTCTTTGATGGTGGAGTTGCCAGGTGCAAGCTGTAATCTTCAATAGTTCTGATGTCTGATGCACCTTTAGAATCAGAAGCTCTTTGTCATTCTTACCCAGGGAAATTATCTTCACTTTCATCCTCGACAACAACGCCAGAAATGTTAGCACTAGAAGTCACCTTCTGATTGCAGGGGAGGTAAGCCCAGTACCCATCAATTTGTATGTTAGAATGAATAAATTTAAGGGGGGTCAAATGGGTGCAGACTCAAGATGATATCGTTTTAACTCAGAAAACAGGGACTGGCATGCACAAATATGTGAGGTCTTGATTCAACTTCAGTCAGTAAGTTGAGCTTAAGTGTGATCAGAGGGAAGACTTAGTGAGAAAGATGAACGACACTATATTGGGCATTATGCCTTCCAACAACCTAAGGAAGAAAAACTTAGAAAACAAGATCCTCTTGGATTCGAAGTTTCAGGAAACTGAAGAGAAACGAGCATTAAAATAGAATTGCTATCAAACATACATCGCAACACAACTATAACAATCCATGTGAATCCTTCGATCATGGACACTTTCGTATCAGAGGAAAATAAGATGGAAATTGAAGCCGAATTTCATTAAATAAGAAGTCTCAAATACAGATACATAACCAAAAGAACCAGAGCTTCATCAAAACTTTACAATGCGGGAGCCTAGCTCAACCATCGACCCTAACAAAATACTAAAACTGCCTATATATACTCAGAAATGCTGCAACCACCAGGAGTGTGATTAGACCATTGCATTAACATTTTCAGTCAACTCCTGCTCTGTCAGATTATGTAGGCCTCCTCATGTCAGATGCGAGCCAGGCACAATTATGTGCTTTAAAGGAAAATCTATCCATAAGGAAGCTTTGGATTGACAGTCTGCCTTTACGACTGCTCTCTACATGTTTTCCATTTATGTGGTGAGACAAGGTTTCAACCACCTCTCTTACTGTCATTAACTACCTACATTGGGGTTGAAACGCAGCTTAATGCCCACGGGGCAACCACACGCTGCTCTCGGATAGGACACTATATAAACACATGATTGTTGGGCCGTTCAAAGGTTGTTTGGGTTCACACCGCTTTTGAGCCTGCAATCCACCACCTTTTGCCACATATTATTTTTGCCAAACCACGGCTTCAATTGTGGGACTGCTCAAGAAAATTATCGCCCGAGCACATCGCGTCCCCGCAATGGACTGTGGTCTTCGATCTTGTGATCTTGGGTGAGGATTTACGATCAGTGGCTCAAATTTTCCCTCTTTAGATCAATGGATCAGATCTTCCTTTTTCGAATCGATGACTGAGATCTGCTTTGAGACTTTGGGCTTCGGCCTTGCACATGGCACTATAATTCGTGCAATTTTGAAATCTTGAATACCTGGGGGCCATTAATCTGGAATGCTCCTAGAATCTCCACTGTTGACAAAATTCAACCTGTATGTTTGTATTTTAAGCCCGAAATGAGCTGCTCTGCATGTTGCGCTCGAACGCTTCCTATGCAGACCACAAACTTGGACGACCTATTGCCCTTGGCAACTACATGTGATAACAAGTTCCATAGGGTATCCTTTCTGTGTATATATGGAAATGCCTTGTCAGTTGGGTCTAGACTAGGGCCCGATAAGAGGAGTGTTATCCTCTCAATAATTTCCTAGAAGTAACATGTTAAGATATTAATGAGTATATTGTTATATCGACCTTAAGCCTTGAAGAATCTAGTTCACCTTGGGTACTGTTGTAACACAAAAAAAAATTCTTCTATTTTTGTTGATTTTTAATCTTTAAAATTAAGGATTTTTTATTTGAACAATGAAATAAGTTTATATATAATAATTAAAATGTAATGTATAACATTAAATTATTAAAATGTACATATATTTTATTAATATTTTGGTATTATGTGTGCAGATTTAATCGTGATTGGAGTGAAATGAGATCAAGTTGTAATTTGTTTCGGCCCCCATAACTTGCCTGACAGTTAGTGGAGGGGNGGGGGGGGTCCAAAATACAAAAATCATGCTTTGGGGCACACATGACGTGGTGATTGGGTATTGGACCTGCTGCCCCCATGGCTTTTGAAAACACCAAGGGATCCCCCCCTGAAAACCATTTATGTGACGTCATTCGAGGACATCTAATGGAACAATTATGGAGCAATGACTTGGCATCCGATAGAGCATTGACATGGCAGGTGACGTCATATGACTAATGTTGATTTGACATATCGTCATTTAAAAAATACTTTCCAGTTGTCCTTTTTAACCAATAATAAAGTGCCATGTGTCTCAAAGGTTATTTTGAAGATTAAAAGGTTAAAGCTCATGGTTAAAGTGTTAAAGCTAGCTGTTAAAGAGAAGAAAGGGATACATAGTGCAAAAAATGAAAAAGAACATATTGGAGCTATCAACTAGTCAAAGTCAACAAAAAGTAGCATTTCTTCAACATAAAGGAATATTATGGGTATTATGAAACACGATTCTTGCTTTCTTTATAAATATGAAGTCTTATAAGCTCACAAAGTCGGGTCGAACCTTAACCGTAGAAGAACAAGACCTAACAAACCGAGTAGAAGAAGTTTTTGATACAGTATTGTCTCAATTTGACTTATATGAAATTCACCAGCTAGCCTCTAATCATTTTTGAGACCTTAAAGATTTGTATCATGTTTGGCAATATGACCTAACAAAATTCATAGTTCCTCAAATATATCATTCCACCGAATTTGTGTCTTGGTGTGCATCAAATTATGTACCCACTAAAAGGTCTATTATATCTAGAAATGGGTTAGTTTTGTATGTATTAAATGCCTAGTCAATCAATGAGATGTTAAAACTGGTAGAAGTTCCTGAGAGTCAAATTCTTCCAGAAGAAAACCTAGTTGCCAGTTTTAAGGAATGAAGTTCTCAAGAAAGGGATACTTTATTTCAATCAAATTTGGGTAAAGATGCTATTGTACCTGAAAACACCTCCACTTATGAAACCAATATTTTCCTTGAGATTTCTAGACAAGTCATAACTATGAGGTGTTCACTTTTAGGTTATGACCATGAGAAGACTGTTGATGAAGCCATTCTGGGGTTTATGTCCTCTATTTTCCCACCTACTCTTAAACCCCTAGTTAAATTAAATTATGCTCAATATTTGGATGATATTATTCATTTCCAATTAACAAAATTCGAGGCCAACAAATATTTAGATTTAAGTCCTATTTCATATATCTGCTTTTGTATTTTCAAGCCATCAAATTTCAACACCTTCAGTCGAAGACAAAAGATGAAAGGAGTAATCCCTGCTTAGTTATTCATTGGAATTCCTTAGTTATAAAAAGACCTCAAATTGTAGGATTCTATGAATATGTCAATCAGTTTGTGTCCACTACCTACATTATTATTAATGAATAAATTCCTCCAAGAATGTTTCCATAGTTCAAGAAACTTTTACAACTGAGTTCAGATACTAAGGTGGGAGAATGGTATTTGTTCCAAAATCACAGAAAGATCATAGTCTATGGTTTTGAAACTCAACTCTTCTTGTTACCAAATTTTTTGACAATGTGAATTTTTGCTTTGGAATACATAAGACAGAGATTAAATTTTCATTATATTCATTTTACTTCAAGAAACAAAAGGTAAATTTTAAGTTAAAGAAAGAAGTTGGACCTGTCATCATTAATACCAGTTCAACTCTAGAGGTGGCAGAGAAAATGCTCCAGGAAATGGGTTTTTAGCGGGGGGAATCATGGAACTACGATCCATATTTAATAATTACTAAGAAAATATTGGATCAGGGTACTATCCCTTATGTCCATCATAGTAAACATAGATCATAAGAATTGGCAAACCAAGAAACTTGGGAGGATGTTCAAAGAATTCTACAAATTCAGATACCAGATTTAGTCTAGTCATCTCAGCCATCTATAATTAAAACACCACAACAACATGATAAGACCAATAAAAGGACTCATCTTGAATCTTCTTAGACAATTTCAGATATGGAAGAGGAAGAACAACCAAACAAGAAACGAAGAATGGAGGAACGATAAGAGGACATAGACAAGTCAATACAAAATATAAGAGTAGCATCAACATGTGAGCCTATTTTCTCAATTCAATATCTTCAAACAACAAGTATTGAAAGTTCAAGGGCTCAAGGATAAATGAAGCTTCATCAATAGCTTGATCAAAATAAGAAAATAGTTTTTCTTGATTTCTAGAAGGGAAGAATAAAAATATCAAGATTAAGCAGGATATATACCCTTAAATTTGGAGCTAGGGATCTTCATAGACTAGATTATTACCAGCCCTAGATTATGAAAAAGAGGAATTGAACATGGATATATCAGAGCCTAAAGCCCATATTGTGAAAATAACAAATGACTACAAAGCTGCCAAATTTTCACTGAAACTAGATCAAATAAATCTAGTTGACAAAATGGATCTGCATAGACAAACTTAAGAGATGGTATTCAAAGATGTGATGCAGACTTCTCTCTATGTGAACAAATTGCAAATTATGGCAGACAAGATCCAAAAGCAGTTGAAGCAGGAGAAATTAGCTAATAGAACTAAACAAATGAGAATTGATGAGCTTGAGAAATGGATAGTTGAATTGGGAGATAATCCCAAATATACAAAATCAATACAAGCTATGATTAAAACAAAGGATAATGAAATCCTGACATTGACGAAGAAGTTCAATATACCTAATATTGATCATGTTCAAACCCTTGAAGTACATGCAATACAACAAGAAAATGATCAACTTCTACAACAAATAACTCAGATGAAATAGAAAATTAAGTTATATGAACAACACATTGAAGTTTTGAAGAAAGGAAAAGTTAAACATGTATGTCAAGGACCTTCTTCTTCTCAACCTTCAGTATCTACAAATCCATCTGAAAAGTTGGCTAAAACTCTATCAGATTTAAATTTAAAGGAACCAGAAGTTGAGAATTTAAGAAGAATATTTTTTGTACAAAGTGAGGAACTAACTATCTTAAGAGAACAATTGGTTGATAAGGACAAGACTATTGCTAAATATTAGAAGATCAAAGGTAAATTTCAAGAATAAATAGAGCAAATACAAGCTAAGTTGGTTGGTAAACCATATTTGATTTGGGGAAAACATATTCTTTGGGATCAAATTATATCAGAAGTTACTAAAATGTGGGGTTCTTTTAAATTGATGGGAGAGGAACTAGTGTTAGCATATGAAGTAGAGAAAGCCATACAATAATCATTCCAAGAATCGGGCAATAAACCCCAATTAGCTAACAAAATCATAAATTCCTTAATTCCAAATCCAAAGAGAAATTAAGTATTCATGGGGTAAAGGATTGTACTTATTTGGTCATGGAAACAAAAAAAATATTCACAAAGAGAAATTTGGCCCAACAAGCTCAAAACAAGTACAATATAATCAAAAGAAATATTGAACATTTTACCCATAAGTTCATTAATCTTGTACAAATGGGATTGCCAACTTGTTGGGGGAAAAAGGAAATCTTATTTCTTTTGAATCTTATAGGTAGAGTTTATTTAAAGTAAGAGAGAACATTGGTAAATTTCAGGATATGAGTGGAGCACTATGTTGGATTACTGAGAGGGGGGTGAATCAATAATAGAGCAACTTAATCATTTTTAACCATATAATCCAAGTGTTATATCAATGTAGCATTATCATCCAATAACTCCATAGTAAATAAACAATGAACACATGAATAATCATACACATACACAATACACCAATGTTTTACGTGGAAACCCAAAGCAGGAGAAAACCACATAATGCTTTTTCTTATATGTCTTGAATAATTACATTAATTGGAAGCACCAACTTCCTTTGTTTTCGAGCTGCAACTTGAAGGAGGCTCCAACTCCCTAGTTTCTCAGGCTACAACCTGAGGGAAGCTTCAACTCCCCAATTCTATGGCTATAACCAGAAGGAGGCTACAACCCCCTATGTTCTCCGGCTACAACTGGAAGGTGGCTACAACCACCTGTCCTTGCCCCGTCCAACCGCCCTGACGTATAAGTAGAATGATGGAACCACTGTCACACTACCACTGTGAGATATACTGCTGTAAACCTATACCAATCAACCTGTACCATAAACAAATGCATCAAACATGCACCAACCTGTACCATGAACAAGTGCATCAACCATGCACCAAACCTGTACAAAACCTGTACCATGAATAACTGCATCAACCATGCACCAAACCTGTACAAATAACCTGTCACAACAACCTATCACAACAACTTGTCTCATCAATCTTATCAACCAAATCATATCTATTCACCAAGATCAATCACCAAGACAACTCTCAAAGATGTGCATCAACCAACAATAACACAACAACTCATAATCATTACCAAGATCAATGTGTGCTTCTAATAATATACCAATACAAGTATGCTACATCATCCATAAAAAATGTGTCAAAAATACTACTAACAAGTGCCTCCAACCATGTACCAAGTATGTACCAATCATGTATCAACTACTCATCAACTATGACTCATCAAGATCTACCAACATCATCAACTATACACCTCATGTATGTGCCAACTCATCAACTACTTGTCTCAACCATGTACCCAACATGTACCTTAACCAAAAGCCCTCATCAATTTCATCATCCAAATATGATTTGTAACTCTGTGATAGACTCGGTGTATATTATCACATACCTGCAAACCTTCCTTAACTTTCACAATAAGAGACTAGCATTTTCATCAAACTTTTCTTTAGTCTCACATAACTAGTTTGGGATTAGTCAAGAACCATAACTTGAAATAATCATAACTATGTACCTGTAATGAATAAATATCTAAAAATAGTACACAATGTTCTTCAATTTGTTTTATGCAATTTCTCCAGGTGTCACTACTTGTAACTTCTCAGAAAAGGAGTTATAGCAAAAATGGCATACCTTGTTGAATTCTGACTTATTCTAGAGAGTGACCTTGTAGAGCATGCCCTGAACAGAATATTTGTTGAATGGATCTGAAAATGTTACATAGAATACTACAGACTGTACTCTAACCAACACATTTGGTCTTACTGAATTTTTATCTGTTATGAAGAAGTTATGCCATTTTTACCCGAAACACCTGTTTTAGACTAGTTTCAAAACTAGCCACAAACCCTATTTTCCACGGAGTGTAACTCCAAAAATACAACGACCCACAAGATGAATTTTTTACCACAGATACTTGGATATGTTTTCTCAATGGCCTATCAATTTCACGGTCTGAATCATTCTATAAAAAAAGTTATTCTGAAAATGGTGAGATGACCTATAAATAACATACCTTAGAAAACGCCATCAAAAGAATTTATCCTTCCTTGAATCCCGACCTTATTTTCTTCACCTTCCCTCTGAAATTTGGCTTAGATATCCTTTGGTTACCTCAATCACCTATATATATTCAATATGCTCAAGTGTGATGTAAAATGAGAGAGCCTTGCCTCTTATTTATACTCTCCAAGTAGCTTCCTTAGAAGCATCTTCTAGGTCACTTAATCCATTTCTAGGTCACTTAACCTATTTCTAGGTCACTTAACCCATTTATAGGTCACTTAACCTATTTTCCTCATTTTTAAGGTTAACCACTTTCCATAATTATAAATTTTTCCATTACTTTATCATTTAAATATTCCTCCTTGACTTTGTCACCTCACTTTATCATTTAAATAATATTCTTTGATTTTGTCACTTCACTTTATTATTTAAATAATACTTCTTGACTTTGTCACTTTACTTTATCATTTAAATAATAATTTCTTCCTTGCAAGCTCTTTGACTTCTTTGACCTTTTGGGGCTTCAAGCCAACATATGAGGGTCCTCCAACTTCGTAAGGCCATAACTCTCAAACCGTGAGGAGTTATGTGACGTTCCACATACCACTAAAAATAGGATGACATGTACTATCCATATAGAATAGTATTGCTTTCAAATATACCAAAAATCATACCATTATCCATCAAACAAACTTGGGTCCATTACCCAAACCTGGGTTCTCCAACTTCTCATGGCCATAACTCTCTAATCGTGAGGAGTTATGTGACATTCCACATACCACTAGAAATGTAATGACATGTACTATCCATCTAGAATAGTCTTACCTTCAAATATATTAAAACTCATACCATTATACATGAAACAACCTTGGGTCCATTACCCAAACCTTTGTGCTACTAGAATTCGCTACCAGACTTTCTCCAAGGGTTGACATCAATCAGTAAGGGTTGAAATCAGTATACAATATCACTCTCCAATAGTTGACATCAATGACAACCAACAATCCATACCAACTATCCATCAACCTAAGCCAACTGTCTGACACACTAAAGGGTCAAACTACAATAGATAGTTTAATTGATGATTTTTATCTATTATGGCAGATTAATAATTTGTTTTCAACTGCTCCAACTTATGATAAGTACTCCAAATTGGATATTGCTTATAGGAAAATGGTTAGATAGAAATATCCTACAAACGAAGACTGGAAGGTTCTTGTTCAGTTTTCTCATGAATGACTTAGCAAAACAACTCAAAGAAAGAAGAATATATGAGGATTAACATCTAGCAATGGTTTTGTCAACTTCTATAATTGTATAGTCAAAGACTATTTTTGAATGTCGGGTCTAGAAAATAGTTTAAAGTAACCACTTTTGGTTATGATTGAATATTGTATAAAAGTGAGCAAATACTCGATGTAAAGGTATTTTTCCCGAAGAGAAAAGATTGAGGAGCTTAATCAAAAGATGTACTTATTCATATAAAGAGCTTGAAAGATTCATTGTTTTAGTTGTGTTAGTATGTAAATCTCTTGTTTTTATGTTATCTTGTTATTCATAAAGCTTTCATATTCTATGCATCTAAGTTTTATCTATTTCAAAGTAAAATTATAAATAACAATTTGGTATGACAATCGCTTTTATAAATTGATTAAGGATGTTTTAAAATAAATTACAGATTTCATAATGGTACTGTAAGTATTATTGTGACCTTTAATTCCTTGTATAATCATTTATTTGAAACAATAGTTTGAAATATTCACTATTGTTATCGTTAAATATATTTTGGTATTTACTCAGATACATTTTGTTGCTACTAAATTCATTGGTTGTTATTTATTCAATAAATATTCGTTAAGGATACCTCGTTCTCTTTTATTTTATGTTATCTTATTTCTTTCATCCTTTCATCTAAAAGTTGTTAAATTGTCTAGTACATTGAAACATTGCCTTGAAATTTTAGATTATAATATATATTTCTTTTGATGTTCCTAAGCGATTGAATTCATAGAAATTGTTCAACACAAAACTCTGTTCTTTTTTTTTTTAACTGAAACGGTTATGATTATATTGATAAAAGATCACCGGCCTTGCCTGAAAAAAGTACATAGAGAGACAGATCTCAAGAATAGATTCCGATTTATCTTATCGGATTTCAAGTTCAGTTTCCTATGTTTCCAGTTATCCAAATAAACTACATTCCATAATTCCTTAGATGAATAAATTTGAACAGATTGACGGCCTATTAGATCACTGAAGGAACTCTTGGTTATTTTTCTTCCCGGATCGACTTCTGGTCATCATTGGTTGTATTTCTGGTGGTGTCTTTTTCCTCTTCTCAATTGTTGTCCATTCTTCTTTTGCAGATATTGTTGTTGATGTTGATTCATTTATCCCCTTATTTTCCTGGTCCGGGGGACTTGCTTTCTTTGGGGATATCAATGCTGCTTCATCTCTTTCGTCTTTATCGGCCTCGTCTGCCCAGCTTGAAGGAGGAGGGGGGTTGAAGAGTACCTTGCTTTCTATTCTTGTATCAGGAATGTCTGAGTCCTTAATACTTTCTATTCCCGGATCAAGAGAAGTTGAGGCTTTACTCTTCGATTGAGGGRCAATMTTRGAATGGWTCWGAGGTGTCTCYTGAGTAGASGTGCCTTTGGAATCAAGGCTCAGASRGTCTGAATCTGGAGAAGATTTTCGGATGTTTGTAATAATTAGCTGATGATCTTCATTGGAGCCTTCCCACCATGTTGATTTGCGATGTTGCTTTCCCGCTTTCCTATTCCCCTTTGTGCATTGAGCTGCTATGTGCCCTGTTTCGAAACAAGTCCTGCAACACAATGAAATTCTTTCATAGTCTATCTTTTGGGTCCAGGTGTAGTTTTTGCAACCCAAAATAATCTCTGCGGGAAACCCTTTGCTAAAATCCATTTCCACATAGATTCTGGCGTATGAAGTGGTGCTGTGGATTCTAGTTTCTTTACTTGCACAATAAAACTTTCCTAGTGCAGATCCAATATCTCGAAGAGAAGTTTCACCCCAGAAATGCAAGGGAAGATTCGGAAGTCTGACCCAAACGGGAGCGGAAGAAAGAACAATGGTCAGAGGATTGAAGCACGGAGTCCAAGCCATCATGCACAAACCTGAGTTCCCCCAAAACCAGGGGCAAGAGGCTAGGATCAAATCCCGATCTGCTGCCAAATCAAACTCTGCAATGAAGAAACCCTTCGAGCAGGGGTGAATGAAAAAATCTTCCTTGATGAGAGGCTTCCAGTGGGATGAGATCCAGCCATTGAGATCCACAAGCCGCGGCCAAAGTCCATTGAATCGACAGATTAAAGCATTTTCCCGGAAGTAATCTTCCTCGTCTTCAGCTTCCTGACCCATGAGAAGAGAGATTGCTGGAGCTTCCTTTACCGAGCACGAGACAGAAGGGAAGGAGTAGACTGAGGTTTGTGATTTAACGACATCCCTGTAAGAGGTTGGATCGCTACCCAGAGAGTCGGGGCCGAGAGGAGCCGCGCATGACTGTGCAACTGAAAAACTGGGTTGGGCAGAGCCGACGCGTCCTGGTCCGCAGTGAGGGAGAGCCACCATTGAAGAGTGGTTTGCGAGCTTAGAAGGAAGAGCAGCTGCGGCCAAGAGGCCAAGCTGCAGAAAGGAGGCGGCTAGGGTTTAACCCTGGCCGCAGAACCGCCAAGAGCCGGAGCGTCCATTCGTTAGTGGCTATCGGAAGTCCAAAACTCTGTTCTTTGAACATAAATCAAATTCTTATTTTAATTCTGAGATTGAGTTTAACATGGATGCCTTGGCATAGTTTCCTAGCCACAAACATCTCAAGGAACAACATGTACCATCCTTGGAATGAGGGTAAGTTGTTGGCAATATTGTTTTCATCGATGTCAAAGTCAGGGGGAGACTATAGATGTCGAAGATAAAGATTGAAAGATGGAGATTGTTGGAAATATTGTTTTTGGATTTTCGATGCTCAATTTGGATACCCTATCTTTGGAGGATTTTTTACTCTAAATACCTAAAAAAATGGGAATATAGGTTATATGGCTGGAAATTTTATTCCGAGACCTTTCCAATGGTATATGTCACTCCCTATAACTCCTTAGGAATAAGGAGATATGATTTTTTTCTATCAGACAACCCAACTAGAAAGTTTGGGTTGGCCCAACCAGTCTTTACAGGTCGCCCCTAAAAGTGAGCACATAAACACTATAAAATACATTATAGATGTGCGAATTTGAAAAACATCCAAACAAGAAGATCAAGTTTGAGCTGTGCAAGAGGAGTTGGGGAGTCTTTTTGGGGTCTAAAGGTGCGTAAGAGGAGTTTTCTTGGAGTTTTAAGGGTGTGCTATGAAGGACTAAGGTCTATGATGTTGCAAAGAACGTTGTTTTGAGGTTGTGATGCTACAGTCTTGATTGTATTATGGGAATGATGTTATGAGGTTCGTTGGGGCATGAAGGCTAAATTTGACTAGGTTTTGAAGCTATGTCTGGGGTATTGTTGATGTTTGAATCTGTTAAGATCGAAACAATAACCTCACAAGGATATGATTCCCCCCATGTTTTTATAGAGGTGGTACTCCTCATTATTCTTTAAAGATTTATCTTTGGAGATCTTGGGACAAGAATATTAAAATAGGATGGTGCTAAATAACAAACTCCAAATATTTATCATTCAAATAAATGAAAATACCGAAAATAATATACTTGTATCAAGAATTCATGAGAAATGGACCAGGAACCTTCACTCATAAAATAATATATTTGCAGAAATATGATACAAAGATAACGACTATAGAAAATATAACATGAATATCACATCCATCATAGTTTCAAATATTTTTAATAACATTCAAGGAAAGAAAGATGAATGGCCCACATATCAAAGAATTTTAAAAGATTCTTTTCATTGATAACAAAAGAGAATATGGTAGGAAGAACTTCAAATATCCAATGCTCAGAATCAGAGTTTCAAAAGATATAATTAAAGTTTGTCCCCGAAGTAGTTCTTTGGGATTTCTAAAAAAATAATAAGTCTTTGACAGTCTTAGAAATAAAATGCATTTGTCCAAATTTGGATTGGGATTAGGCTCCCGTGGACCTTAAAATAAAGAAAAGTAACATGGACAAGGCTAGACTTGAAAAGAAGAAAAAAAAGAAGGATCAAAAAATAAATTATGCTTTTCTTGGGACAGATACAACACAACTGGATGATTTTTTGAATAGGAATAGAAATGAATTGGGAAGAATGTGATTTGTGTTACTCATTGTGATGGAATCTCCTCTCTTCATTTGCTTTATTATGTCCCTTTTGTATCATCCTTTGCTGTGGTTGTTCGACTAGTACCACCTGCCTCTAACTAATATTCTTTAGTTATCTTAATGAGGGCTTGTTTTAACCACTTTTCAATATATTCTTTCATTGGCGTTGTTATCACACAAGTTGTAAGTTGGGAAAAGCTCGAACCAAACCACAATATGATGACAACTAAGAGAACACCTACTCACTGTCACCTTAGATAGGTATTCTCGTCACTTTAGAGGTGAAGTGATCAGCTCACGGGGGGAATCTTGGGTGACTCTAGGGGGAAATGAGACAGGAAGTGAGATGATGAAATGAATGCCTCTATGGGTCAAGTTTCTAGATGGAAGAATGTTTGAGAATGAGTCTCAGGAGTGGTTTAAGGTTGCCAAGTCCTTGGGTATTTGCTGAGAGTGTTTGTACCTACCCAAGACACAAGAAAATCCAATTGTACGAGCCATATGTTAGGTGGATAAGCAAGTTAAGCTTGTTGTCCCTAATTGCAACAGTCAACAAAAATATATATCAGCAATAAAATGAAGTAACTACTACAGATTTAACCACTTAAAGCATCAAATATTAGTTGAGTTATGAAGCATAAGACATGTAGATAAATTCTCAACACTTTAGCACAACTTTAGTGGTATTAGATGGTTGTAATAATAAAATTTTCAGATTACATTTATGAAAGCCAAGTGGCTGTAGCAGTGATTTGCTACAGAAACAACTTTTAACCACAAAAATAAGCAAGTAATACAACCAAAAGTTCATCAATTAGCAACACAATGAAAATAATGGGTTACTAGCAAATTTCCATTGTCAAATAACAAGTTAAAGTAAAGAAAAGAAGATGATTTGTTGCAGCCCTAATGGCTGTAGATTTCAATGAGTTGTATCTCTAAGAAGATCAAGCCAATTAAGGCACCGTAGTGGCCTCGACAAACTCTTAACATGCAAAAATAATTCCAACTTGAACAAGATTTATATCCCACCAAAACACTTTTACCAAGGAAAACAATTTATTTTCCCAACAAAAAAAATCAGATTAGTTCCTTTAAAATATGGGTGAATGGAGTCTTTAAGTACAAGTTATACCAACAAAATCCTTAGGGGTGTATATCCTCTTACTCCACAGGGCATGCCAATCAAACTAGGGAAAATCTAGGAGGGTGTACACACTCGTACCTCTCTTAGAAACCCTTGCAAAATGACTTATAAACTTAGCAAATACGATGAAGCTTAATGGAGAGTGTATACAATATATGCCTCCTAGGGTTTCAACCAACAATGACCAAGAAAAAGCAAGAAATAACTAATCAATGTAGAGTTTCCTTACCAATTCCGAGAGAGAGAGAGAGAGAGAGAGAGAGAGAGAGAGAGAGAGAGAGAGAGAGAGAGAGAGAGATCAAACCCTAGTTCACCAAGCAAATTACCATCCAAGAGCAAGAACATAAGCCTTCAAGAGGTGAAAACTACTCAGCCTCATCCATTCACCAAGAGATAACACCAAAATTCATTTGCAAGAAAGAGAGAGAGATACCAAGAATGCTCAAATATAGCGAAAATTTCAGCCATTAGTCTTTTCACAAAGGGATACCTATGATGAAAAATGAAATAGAGATGATATTTATTTATACAAATCCCATAAACATAGTTTGTCCAAAAAAATTAGGGTAAAACACAAGACAAGGGGTCAACAACCCTTTTCTTGCCCCTTTGCAAAAATAATATTATTTAATTCATACTTTGCACATAAAATAAACTCTAGAAACATGACACCACCCTTCTTTTGGGGTAACGTTTGGCACTTTTGGTAAAGTCGTTGAGTTGGAGAAGTGAACTTTAGGCCTCCAAAGGCCAATAACCTTCAACCAAAACTTCTCTTCCATGAGCCATGGGTCTCTTCCTTAAAAACGTGCCAAGTGTCCATCATCACCACCAAACCCTAACCCTAGGGTGACATCAAGCCCTCAAAAGGTGTCGTTTTGACCCTTTCAAGAAAGTTGTTTGACATGTAGGGGTTGGGTAAGATCCTCCAAGGTGTCCTCTAGGCCTCCAAAGGCATTCCATCATCATCTGGAGTTTTGGCCCTTGGCATCCAATTTGTGGGCTTCAAGCCTGATGGAAGCCCAATCTAGGCTTGCTCTTCCAAAACTATCCACCAACTAGATCCTGCAAAGACAAATGGATATGCCCTCCAAGGATCTCAAGTCAAATGCATCATGATGAATAAATGAAATCAATAAAAGATCCATCTAAGCATGTACATCAAAACCACCGCATCAAAATAAACCAATGCTCAAAGACCTTATGGAATTTGCCAAGTTTAGGTATGGGAGGGTTGACAAAACGACCTATTGGGTGAATCATACCTCAAGTTTAGGGGTGTTTCCCGATGGTACGTCTTTCTAAATCATATGGATGAGGTGTGATGGATGGGGGGAATACTTTTTTGCATGGGGTTCATGACATACAAGGGGTTGTAGTGTCTCATCTATGGGTGCCTTTGTAGAGGGTGTGTTGCACCTTCATTTTCAATGCAACCTTTTTCCAAGCCCATTTATTTCCTTTTATTCTTTTAAGATGTTGCTAGGTTGAAGCCAAGGTGTGGCTTCTACCTAAGCATGAAAAATTGTGTCCACCTTGACTTTACCCTGGTCACATTATGCTTCCCTAAGTTGAAAACATGTGTGAGGCTTCTACATAAGCCTTAACAACAATGCCCACACATGCTCCACCTTGGTTGGAATTTTTTATTAGTCATTTTTTATAGGTCCCATAAGTTTGTTATGAGAGACATTTCATTATCCTCAGGATCCCTGGGTGAGCATCTAGAAGGTTAATGATTGGATTTTATCTTTTTCCAGCTACAAGCTTCGGGGCCTTCAACCCTGTTATCCCCGATATCTAGGGATAAATAGGAGATCATGTCTCGAGGCCCACAGGTCCTAGACATGAAGTACCGAGAGAAGGATTGACCTGAGCATGGCCCTGGAGGGCCCATTATTCTTCTTCTTCGCCAGATTTGTCCTATCAACAGCAACAACTTCCATCGCCATCGGCTTGGACTTGCATCAGAGAGGACTCTTGCTCCATGAGGTAATTGGTCCGAGGTATCATGGTATGTGTCATGTTTGATAATTATAACCTTCTTGTATATGCATTAGGTTCCTTTCATTTCTGATGACTGCTTGGATCTTACACTAATCCACTTGACCACTGTATGGGTGAATTAATGGGGTGACTTGGCAAGTTCGTATTCATGGGTTTTGGTTAGCCACCAAAGGGGATTTGCAGAGCCATTGTCCGCTGACACCATTATATCATTTTACACCTTATCTCCCATTCATCCATCCCGTTCCCCTAGTCCGGCCATTAGGATGACCTTTGGGGTTACACCTTGTCTTGTGGGAAGAAGCGGCTAAAGGCCCAGGGGGTAAAAGCAGCTGGTAAAATATAAAATCCATAGGAAATGAAACCTAGAGATGCTTCGCCCAGGGATCCCCGAGAAGGCAATAAAAGGCCTCTCGATAAGAAACTAAAGGGACCCTAAGAAAAATAATAAAACAAGACCTAACCAAGAGGATGGGAGGTCTCATTGAGAGCCGGCCCATTATGTTCATAGGTATCCAACAGTATGACATTGCCACCATCTGGTCACCATGCCAGGGCAGTGACCTTTGGTTGCATGGCCAAGGGAAAGGGGGTCTCATCACGAGCCAGCCTTATCATTTATGTGAAGATACCAGTGGGTAACACTGTCAGCTCTGGTCACCATGCCAAGGCAGTGTCCTCTGGTCAGACCTTGAAGTAAAAAAGAAATAAAAGAATAAATGAAAATTAAAGGCAATAAAGGGGATTGGAAAAAATGCATCCATGACGGGTACAACTCACCTCCTACAAAGGCACCCACAGACAACACCTGCCCTTGGTCTTACTGTGACTGGACATCCCTAGACTATATCACCTTATAAAACATGGCTTGAATGATCCTCTAAGGAAACTTTCCTTCTCTTGTGGATATTAGCCCAATAGGTTATTCTGTTGGTTTTCTTCGACTTTGTATAGCAGATATGTGTAATGTCTTTGAGCTCTTAGATGATATGATAGGGATTTCATGCATGTATTTGATAAATTTAATGATGAAATATGATTAACATTTCTATGATACCGAGGATTGATGAGCCCATGGAGGTTGTAGTTTTTGATGTGCAGGACCATACCCGACGGACAGGTGCCAGAGGACCGGTACAGATTGGGATATGATTAGTTCGGACCTCCATGGGGCTGAAGAGCCCATTAGATGGTTGCTGGGATGGAAAAGGTAGGACAACGTTGTGATGAGCCATTGCACGAGAAAGATGAAGGATGTCCCTACCCAGGACACTTTGGCAGATCCCGGCCTAGGGGGGATCACCCACTACAGATTGGACGATTGCTTTTGATGGACGAGACGTCACCTGAGGCAGCTGGACATTTTCTGGAGCATGTGGCAGTGTGCTGGGATCATTTGGCACGTGTGGCAGCTTGCAGGAGCCCTAGAAGGGCCAACATTTTGCTTCCTGGATGATGATCTTGCCCAAAAAGGGCCAACGTCTCCCTCTGAGGGGCTTGGCGTCTCCTATTTGAGCTCATATTGTGACATTTTTAGCATTTAGTGTAAAAAACAGTGTAATATTGTTAGTCAGCCTTGTCGGCTATTTTAATGACCTATTTTTGTAATTAAAGGTCATAAGATTGGTATAAATAGAGGACGTTGGACCTCATTTAAACATAACACAACTCACTCTCTTGTGAGAGAATCATTTTTAGTCTTTTGCTTTGGTATTTTGCTCTTGGAAGTGAGGTGCTACACTTGTGGAGGATCATCTTTGGCATTTTATGGTGTTTTCTATCATTGGAAGGTTTACAACTAGGGTTTGATAAGCTCTTCATTGATTTGTAAGTGTATTTCTCATGCAAAACTTCTTGAATGAATGGTTGTAGGTTAAATCTCTTACATTTATG
>ML790430.1:103955-114756 GCA_009831015.1 Picea engelmannii
TTCATGTCCCCATGATAGAAGACTTGTTTTAGCCATTGATTAAGGAGAATATAGCCTAGCTGTTGCTACACTAATTCCCCTTTTTCTGAGTTAGTTTTGAAACATAAATTGAAGAAAGAAGACGTCCTAGGCCTAATTGAGTTTACACCTAGGGTTTTGACTTTTAGGGTTTTGAAAGGCCTTGCCTTTGCAACACTTTTCATCCCTAGATTTATGTTTTGAAGCTAGTCGTTTTTGCCAAGGATTTTTAAGGAAAGAGGGAGGAGCATGAGGCCTTGCTTAAGCAACACTGGAATGAGCCTCCTCCCCTTAGGGTTTTGACTTCATGGCCCTGCCATTGCAGCACCATCAAGCCTAACTCTCTTGTCCTTGAATTTAGATTCTCCAGAGACCTAGCCCTTACTCCTTGACTCCATTATACCCTAAGGCACTAGTCTAGAAGTCCAACGTTGAGATTCTTGTGTCAAAACAACACTTTTAAACTTCTTAAATTTCAAACCCTAACTAACCCTAACGTCTCACTAACCCTAGACTTATGATGATGTCATGCCTCTTTTGAACTCTTGGTTGATGTAAAACGTTGTGGCTTAGTCATCTGAGTGATAGATATCAGAGTGTTGATAATTTCCATTAGCCTACTTGCAAAATGTTCACCTCTTTATCTACCAAACTAACCCTAGAACAAGGTTGACGTCACCCCTGGTATAGTGACACAACAACCTTTGTATGTGAGCATTTAATGACATTTAATGCGTTGTGTTAATTCCAAGATTGATTGTATACATTGAATGCTATATCATTTCCTGTTTATTGACAAGTTATATTTTAAGTCATAATCATTATTGCAATCATTGACTTCGTCAATAATTACTGCTATCTATGCTCATGCTCATTAAATGTTGATAGTCATTAATATGTGAAGTGCTAACCACTACTTGCATATATTAGTTTTCTTGTTGCTGTGTCTCGCAAACAGGTGCCCTTTCTGTGGTTTATCTTCCTCTTGACTATCCTCTTGACAGTAATCTGTGAAGGGAAAACTCATCTTGATCCTTTCAAACCTTTGTCCTTCAAAACCCTAGATTACTAGGGACGTCTCCCTTGGGTTCAACCACCCTAAATAGAAAGATCCCCCCATCGAGGTGACAGTGGGTGGGGAAACTCCTGTTACGCCAGTTTGACTATTGCCTTTCAAGCTACTTGACCTATACTACAAACTGAGTGATAACAAACCCCTTCTTCCTGTGAAATGGGGGACAACCCCTTCTTGGGTCAGTATAACAAAAAATCCCAAATGGTAAGGAGATGAGGGGATGAAGTGTGGAAAGTGACAAGTATGGTCAGGAATGGCATGATGATTTGTCAATAGGGCCTCCCAGTAGAAAACCTATCTTTAAGGGTGACCCACTTGCTAGGGCGCAATGTCAACCACCAAAGTAAAACATGGCAAAGAGAATAATGTCCAAGAAAACGTTACATAATCAAAAGCAATAATAGATGGAACAAAATCAAATGCCTCAAATATTGAAATGACACTCACCATAATAGCAGGTTTGTACCTCATGGAGCAAGACCCAATGTCTTCCAGAAGCCAACTAATGTGGTGGATACCATCGTGATGAACATGGAGTTGTGGTGGAGAAGTGGGCCTCTGTCTGTGCAAGTGGACACTGTTGGTCAGGCTATCTCTCAGTACTCCATGTCTACAACCTAAGGGCCTTGATACATCGTCTCCTTAGTTATCCCTAGGAGTTGGGGATAACAAGCGCAACATTTATTTCTTGTCTAACTTTGATATCAAATATTGTGCCTTCTAATTCTATTAATTCAAACGAAAGTTGGAGTGTATCTTCAATATCCTCATTTTTATTTAGATAATTTACCAACCAAATTTCGATTTCATACACAGTATACTCGATCATAATATTATTTTTTTCTGCTAATATACCTTTTAATATTTCCATGTGTTCCTCAAACTATTGCCTTGTCATAAATATGGAATTTAAAATTAACTTCGAGTCTTGGACCTCCCCTGTAGTTCCTGCGAGGTCTATTTCAGTAAATTTGTGATATACTACTTCCTTTTTGACGACCAAGGCATCACAATCATCCAATATTTTTTCAGAACTTTTATCTTTCTTATCCAACAAGTTTTCAGTTGTTTTATTCGAGCCGGGGAAGGTAAATCTTCTTCTTTTCTTTTCAATTTGGTCATACCATAAACCTTTAAGATAATTGTGATAACACCATCCTTATAGAAACCTTCTTCATTGTCAAAGTCAGGTTGGAGATATTCTCTTAAATTGTTTAACTTGGAACCAAAGAAAATGATATTATTCCCTACATGCCATGCCTCTACGATAAGGGACATTCTTTTTTTTTTTTATGTTTTCTCCAACAAATCACCTCACTGCAACTAAAAGACTCGATGTTCCGTTTAAATTCAAACGAGGATCGGGTGCTCTATTGGGATTTATCCCAGATTGAATATAAGCAATTGGACTTACAAAAATAGGAGGTGGCATCAAATCACATTCCAATTCTTTAATTTGTTCTTTGAGCCTTGCATTTTCGACCTCTGTTTCATCAATTTATATTTCCAAAGCATCACCAATAACTCTATGAATTTGAGAAATTCTTGATGTTGGGACTCCATTCAGGTAAGGCTCTGTATCTTTTTCTTGGATTCTTTTTCCTTTTGAATTCACATGTTCAAAAACTAACTTCTTCAAATCTTTTTCAAATAATGCGTTATGGAGGGTCAATGATTCTTCTTCACAAAAGACGGGCTCTTGAGTTACCAATTCTCCTGCTACTTCTATGTTCTGTTGAATCCTTTTCTCATCATCTAGAAACCTTATATCCTCGATGTTTGCAACCAACTCCATGTATTCAAGAACAACTCCCTCATCATGTATGATATCCTCTACTCCCTGTTGATTGGTTTACCTTTTTCTCTTACTAGTTTTGGAAATTTGTGAGGTTTTTCAACATTCCTTTTGGGATGATTAGGGTCATCTCCGTCACTTCAATTCTCAAATAAAGAATTTTGCTTCTCTTACATAACAATTTTTGGATTTTGCTTGGATGTGTTGTTTCTCTTAGAAAAAGTTTGAGACTCTGTACATCTTTCATTAATAACCCTTCCATGTTGATGATGTGCTTCATTTGTACTGATAATAGTCTTAAGATTTGCAACTAATAATTCTTCAGAGTTGTTGTCATTATTTTCTTGTTCTCCGTATATACAAGTGTTTATGTATGAAGCATTGAAACCTACAGAGAGCATATGGTTCATGAAATATTGTTGGGGGTCAAACTCCTTCACTTGATTTGCCAATTTTAGATTATATTGGTCCAAATGGGTTACAAATTCATCGATTTTTGAAGCACTTTTCAATGCAATCTTGCCAATTTTCCACGACAAGGGAATGCATTTTATTTTCTTCCTTTGATAAAATAAATTAACCCGAAATATGTATTGTCTACAAACTTCTACCACAAACATCTTATCCAATACATAAATCAGAGGATAGATTGGTGCTTCTCTGGAGCAATAAACTCTGATTTTTCTATATTGTTCATTTGATTCAAAATTTCCCATTTTATCTAAGAATGTTGCTGCCTCCAATGAAAATCTTGAAGTATTGTTTCCAAACATGAGTTTTTTGAAAGAAGATAAAAAGGAATCATAAACTTCATAAATGTGATACATTGGTTTTTGCTTCCATAGAGCAAGATACCATGTGTCAATTGGGTTTGTATTGGAATCAACTTGCCTTAACAAATGCAGTCCTTGAAATACATGACATTATACAATAGCAAAGACCAAATACACAGACATGTAGAATTTCTTATCCTTCTTAAAGTTTGATAACTGAAATGAAATCTTAGTAGATATTATTTTTGACCAATAAATTCTCTTTCCTTGAATAGAATAATATAAAATATAGAGAGCTAAACGACAGAGAGTAGTAGTTGAGTCTTGTCCAAGTACCCTAGCAAGAATCCAAGCCATTTATTTATAATGTTTCTTTAATTGAATAACCTGTATCCTCCGGCATTATCGCCTGGTCTTCAAGACATTGCAACAATAAATCTCTACCACCATTTTTAGACTTGATGAAATTCTTGGCTTCGTCAACCTTGAAGGTTTTTGTTAGCCCTGGTATCCTGAGCATTTAGTTTAAAGTTGATGATGCCAGAGAGATTAGAGACTGTCCTTTCAATTTAATAATTCTTTGGTCTTTCTCATAATTGTCTGTGCACCATGTTACCAATTCTTGTACATCAAAGACCTCTGGAACACATCCTACCTTTCTGATCCCAGATATCCAAATATCATCAACATTCCTTTCTTCAAGCGGTAATGTGGAATAATATTTGTAAACTCTCGCCAATGATATTTCAGGTCCTCTCATGCAAATATATTCAATGTATCCCCATATAAGCTTTCTCTTCTTCTCGTGATCGTTCTTAAGAGTTGGCCAAGCATGCACAATATTTCTGGAATAGTAAGATAATTGTTTTTTCATATTAACTATTGGAGCTCTTATTTTGAAAGAATGATTTAATTTAAATTTATGAGATAGGTCTCGAGAAAAATTCCATTTATAATGGTGATTTAGTATTTAACTATCTATCATTTCACATAATATATGAATTAAATGTTTCTTGGTGAATGCGACAAGGAGCGAGGATACACGACAGAGCAGAGGAAAGAAATATATAGAAAGAGTTAGATGGAACAAGTTCGCTCCCGTGGTTTCATGAAATGTTTCAAAATATGACTAAGTGTAGGAAGGTGGACGGATGGTAGAACGAAAAAGAACTTTTCAAAGTAGTGGAATGAACTTCACTTCCATTGTTGAACTTAAGAGACTAAGTATGGAACATTGAAGAGATAAGTTAAATCTTGAGAAAATGGATAAGTACCAAAAAGTGGACGAACGAAATTGTGGTTACAATAAGTGAATGAATCGGAGAAAAGCTACAACCATGGACCCTTTGTTGTGGGAAAAGTATGAGAAAAAGACTAAGTGTTGGTGTGAATCTTGTGCATCAGAACATAAGGTGAAATTTGGTGATGGTGGAGAAATGGACATGAGTAAAGATGATGATACCAACCCACAAACCCACCATAGATCAAGAATTTTTCTTTGTAAAGAAAAGAAAGAGAGGGTATTAACCTATATACAGGTCAACAGGTCTGAAGCAAGGAGAGGATTTGGAGCATGAAAGTTAAGGGTATGATGATGTTGTGAAATTCATGAAGTATGAAGCATGTAGGTGAAGTTAGAAGTACCTTGTGTATGGAGATATTCGATTGGTGTATATATAGGTCTTACTGAGTTGGTGCTCAATTGAGGAGATTGTTGTCTCTTGTAGGTTGGTGCTTATACAATATCTTGTTGAGTTGGTGCTTAGCTGAAGAGATTGGTGTCTCCAGTAGGTTGGTGCCTACACAATATCTTGCTGAGTTGGTGCTCATTTGAGGATATTGGTGTCTCCAATAGGTTGGTGGCTACAAGATTTGTAATAGTAGGTTGGTGCCTATAGACATTTATAAAGACAATTTTTTGTGGTTTTCGCATGCAAGGGTTTCCAAGTTAAACTTTATGTATTGTGATTTGACTTTACATGCATTTATTGTTTTAAAGTTAATGAATGATTGATGAATGCTGAATTAAAATATAAGTATCTTATACTGATTCACCCCTCCTCTTAGTATAAGCATAAGTTCAACATACGTGTCCAACATGTTTCGTCCATGGGAGATTCACCTTATTGACCAATATCTTATCACGTTTATTCATAAAAGGGGGTTTTTAATTGTGAAAAATAAAGTCAATATATTGTAGGTATTTGTAAGTTTTAAACATGTGAAGTAAAGCAATGCATACATATTCTCAAGAAAAACATAAATTAATCAATGGTTCATACACATAGTACACAAAGATTTACTCAGGAAACCCTGAACCGAGAGAAAACCAACCTTCCTTGGTGTCACACCTCTCAAATATTCATTATATTGATTTCACCATTCAGAATACAATATCTACAATATTTTAGGTATTTTGCAGCTACCAAAACCCTAATCCTTTAATCCTGCCCCCCCTTCAGGCAACGCCTGATGCACGTGTATAGAAAGAGTGACAAGTGATGGGATCATCATATGTAGTCATCAAATATGACACAACCCCCCCACACATGCAAATAATATAACACCTACCCAACATTCTCCCACTTGTTGTTTTCTTTGCATACATGGGGTCACAAGATTACATAGTCAACAATCCATGGCAACAATGCGCATTGTTTCTCTACACTAGGATAACTTCTCTGAGCTCATTGACTTTGTCAATGAATTTGCAAAATTCTTCAAAGTGTTAACCTTCCCCAACAACACCTTCTTGTCTTCAGCCATGTCTCTCAATAAGTGATACTAAACATCAATATGTTTTTTGTTTGTATGATAAGCTAGGTGCTTTGCTAGGAAGATTGCATTCTAACTATCACAATCTAATCTTACTGCTTGTTGTACCAACCCAATACTTGAACATAATCTCTATAACCATACCACTTCCTTTCTTACATGCATGGATGCCATGTATTCAACTTTTGTAGTTGAGAGTGCCATTACATCCTGTCTTTTGCTCATCCAATTGATTGCTCCTTCAAATAGATTAAACACATACCCACTTATAGATCTTTTGTGATCTATATATCCAGTGCAATCTGCATTACCAAACCAATGTTTATATAACACTCTATCGAATCTTGGTCTTCCTTGGTAGCAAAATCTATAACTAGAAGTGCCACACAAATACCTGAAAACCCTCTTTACTCTTGTCCATTACTCCTTCCCTAGTTTTGGCATATACCTTCTCAAAACTTCCACTGCATGTGCAATGTTTGGTCTAGTACAAACCATTTCATACATCAATTTTCCAACCACACTAGCATATGGAACATGGGACATGTCATGTTCCTCTTCCTATGTCCGGGGACCATGATCTACATACAACTTTACAACTACAGGAATAAGAACATTGACCGATTTACTTTCCTACATATTAAACCTCTGCAATATTGTGTCAACACATTTTCTTCGATTCGACTAGAGTTTTCTGTTTGCTCAATCTCTTTTAATCTCCATTCCTAGAATGAAGTTAGCAGCCCAAAGATCCTTCATGTAAAATTTGGAGGATAGCTACAATTTTACCTCGTTGATAACATCCATGTTGATTACTACCAGCAACATGTCGTCAACATACAATGCTACATAAATGAAGTGATTACCAACTTGCTTGGAATATACACAGTGATCAACCCTGCTTCTCACAAATCCTAGTCCAAGGATCTATGTTTCAAACATTTGGTACCACATCCTAGGTGATTTATTTACACCATATAGTGATTTATTTAGCTTACAGACCAACTCTTTCTTTCCCTTCACTGCAAATACCTATGGCTGCTTCATGTAAATTTCTTATTTTAGATCCCCATGTAGGAATGTTTTCTTCACATCCATCTATTCTACTTCCAAATCAAAAGCGACAACAATAGATAAAAGAAATCTAATAGAAGTTAACTTGGAAACAAGAGAAATTTTTTTACCAAAGTCAATTCCCACTACTTGGGGATAACCTTTTGCTACTAACCGATCTTTTTATTTCTCCACTTTGCCTTCTGCATTCAACTTCTTCTTAAACATACATTTGTTGCCAATGGGTTTTCTTCTAGTTGGCAACTCAGCCAGATCCCAAGTCTCATTCTTATCCAAGGCATCCATCTCTTAAAACATGGGGTTCTTCCATAGTTTACTATCCTCTGAATTCACTGTTTCCCTGACAGTTCTAATATCATCATCAGTAATAGATAAAGAAAAATTATCATGAAAATTAGGTGGACCATACCTCTCTGGTTGCCTTCTTTCCCTCACCGATCTCCTCAATA
Source organism: Picea engelmannii (assembly GCA_009831015.1). NCBI lineage: Eukaryota > Viridiplantae > Streptophyta > Pinopsida > Pinales > Pinaceae > Picea > Picea engelmannii. The sequence continues at coordinate 111,915 of ML790430.1, forward strand.
CTTAGGTACGTGGTTCTTCTTCTTTTGCTTTATATTCTTATATTGAGTCAAATTTTTCATCATCCAAATCAAACTCTATTTTCTTAGGTTCTTCTTGCCTTGGTAGGAATTACTGTTTGAGAACATTTTTAACCTTTCTAAAAACAACATCCCGACTGTAAACATTCTTCTTAGTTTTTGGGTTCCAAATCTTATAACCTTTCATACCATATTTATAACCAATAAAGATACACTTTTTAGATTTATTATTCAACTTCTATTTTCCTTTGGAACATGTACATAAGCATCACAACCAAACACTCTAAGATGTTCAAGAGAGGGTTTCTTACCAATTCATACCTCATGTGGAGTTTTTTCCAGCAACGTTGATGAGGGTGATCTATTTACTAGGTAACTTGCAGTACCCACTGCCTCTGTCCATAATTTGTTTCCTAACATGGTACCACTGAGCATGCTCCTTGATTTTTCCACCAATGTATTGTTCATCCTTTCTGCAACCCCATTGTGTTGAGGTGTCTATGGAGTAGTCTTCTACCTTGCTATACCACACTTCGTACATAAATCTTCAAATTCATTCCCACAAAATTCTCCACCATTATCTATCCTCAACACCTTTATTTTCTTCTCTGTATGAATTTCTACCTGATCCTTAAACTCTTTAAATTTATCAAATACTTCAAATTTATTCTTAATAAAATAAATCCATGTGTTCCTTGAGAAATCATCTATGAATGAAACATTATACATAGATTTATGTAATGATGGAACATGCATAGGTCCAAACACATCACTGTGTATCAATTCTAAGACCCCCTTTGCTCTTGTAGCACCAGATGGGAATCTCACTAGATTTTGTTTACCATATATGCAATGTTCAGATAAATCAAAATTCAGGGTGCAATTAGACATATATTCAACCATACCTTTACTGTGTAGTGTTCGAAGGCCCCGTTCTCCAATATGTCCCAGTCTTTGATGCCATAGCATGTTCTTCTTTCCAAGGACAATGCAAATCTTGTTTTCCTTATTTCTCTGCTCAAGGACAATATAATTGTTATACCCACCATTATAAGTGCTTCCCAACAACTTGTACATAGTTCCAAATTGAACTCCCCTCATTAACACTATTGCTCCTCTTACCATCTTGCAAGTTCCCTTTCCCAATAAAGTATCCACATCTGGATCATCCAAATTACTTACAGATATTAGGCTCCAGACTAGATATGGAATGTGCAGAACTCTAGGGAGAGTTCTAATCCTTCCATATTTTAGCAATAGTTTAACCCTTCCATATTTTAGCAATAATTTAACCCTTCCATGTCCCATGATTTTGGTTGTCGAGTCATCTCCTAGGAAGACATCACCACCATTGTACTTTTCATATTCCCTGAACCACTCCTTGTGAGGAGTCATATGAAATGATGCACTTGAGTCTATCAACCATACATCACAATTTGCATGTGTACATGTAGATGCCAAGTAAACATCACTTCCTTCATTTGTGGATTTTTTCATGTCTGTGGAAGAGGCATCATCATATCCCTTTGCTTTATCAACATTCTTAGACGTGCAATATTTCTTATAATGCCCAACTTTACCACATTTTCAACATTTCCTCAAATATTTTCCTAGGGATTTAGATCCCCCCCAAAGGCTTATTTTTATTCTTGTATTGGGTATGACCTCTTACAAATAAATCATTTTCACTATGACTATCCATGTTTTTATGCCTCAGCTCTTTTGATAACAAGGATGAAACTATATCCTCATACTTCAATGCAGATTGAGTGGTACTACCAATTGCTACAACCAGATTATCCCAGGAGTCTGGCAATGAACATAACAAAGTAATTCACTTATCTTCTTCTACAATTGTAATATTAACATAGACAAGTTGACTTACCAGAGTATTGAAGGAATTTAGATGCTCTGTCATGGAATCTCCATATTCCATCCTACAATGATACACATTTTTTCGAAGAAACAACTTGTTTACTAGGGACTTTCACGGATACAAATTCCCCAAATTTTCCCATAGTTCCTTGGTTGTAGATTCCTCAACACTTTCAGTAACATTGAATCTGTCGGGTAGAGTCAAATCGTACTCCTTTCTCTTTTATTCAACTTCTCCCAATCTTCTTTCAACATACCAGTAGGTTGAGTACTAGTAGTTTGTGTACCAGAAGGTTGTGTACCATGATCCACACCAATCCATTGTTCTTTGTCTATAAGAAGGTATTCCATAGCTTAATTTTTGTACCCTTGAACTTCTCAATATTGATTCTAGAATTGTTCACCATTCCCTTTCAACACACAAATCACCACTGCAAAGCTTCCATTGAACCTAGGTTTATGATAGACCCAAGATAAACTCGATCTATCAAGAATGAGCCAAAACCTAAGAAAAAAAGGCATCCCCCTGAAGCCAAACACGTGCTCTGATACCACATGTAAGTTTTAAACCCGTGAAGTAAAGCAATGCGTACATATTCTTAAGAAAAACATAAATTAATCAATGGCTCATACACATAGTACACAATGATTTACAATGGAAACCCTTAACCAAGAGAAAACCAACCTTCCTTGGTGTTGCACCTCTCAACTATTCATTGTATTAATTTCACAATACAATATATACAATATTTTAGGTATTCTGCAGCTACCAAAACCCTAATCCCTTAATCTGAGATTAATTTGGAAAATTGCTAAAAGTAGCAAAAAATGTTAAAATAACAAAAATCGTCCCTTCTGGGACCCCCCCCTTGGGAAACACTTGACACACACATAAAAAAATAATGATAAGTGATGGGATCATCAAACGTATTCGTCAAATATGACACCG
>ML790430.1:122473-160206 GCA_009831015.1 Picea engelmannii
ACACAGTGGCCTCCAAAAGTAGAGTTTATACTAATTTAACAAAAAAGGGCCAAAATGTTGTGTGTCATTCTATGCTATCATGATGATTTTTCAAAGTAAATCTTAATGGAAAAGGCCTCTAGGCCTTAGCTCCTAGACCGCTCCATTCCTTCCCAAACTTCAATCACATTGTTCAAGATGAATCTTATTTCTATAAAGATAGTTTTCTCAAGTCTAATAATTTTTGGAAGGATGTGCTATAATCGTAGGCTAAGGCCTTGGATAGAATTTTATAGGAAACATTCAAGAGAGTTATCAAACCCCAGCTAGTGATAAGCTCAATATCACCACTCTTTGGAATGAAGTTGATTAACACTTTATTATTGCATGCTTCTACCATCTAAAACTCAAAATATTATTTATGTATTTGGAGAAAACCCAGTCCCACAAAATCCCACATGGCTTTGTAAAACTCACGCAATTATTCATCAAGGCTAGAATATTTATCATCAACTATCTCCTTTAGATTATTTGTATGTTCATCTAATGTCATCCCTTTCTCACATGGTCTATGTTTCTCACTTGTAAATTTTGGGGACTACATCCCCACAGGTTTTCATGACCACCCTCTTTTTTTCTACACTTGTGTTTGTAAAACCATTTTAAAATGATTGAAGTATTTGTTGGACTACGATTATCATTAGACCAAAACCTGCAGGCGTTGGTCTCTATCACAATAACCAGAGTTAGGATTCAGGAGAGGGGGTTAACCCATGTCACGAAACTCGCGGGAAGCGCTGGACCCAATGTGCAACAATCTCCCCACAACACATGCCAGGTGAGTATCGAACTTGAGACCTATCACTTTGATACCATTTTTTGGAATAAGATTGTCGTTAGGCCAAAATGCACATGCGTTAGTCTCCTTCACAATCGCCAGAGTTAGGATCCATGAGAAGGGGTTAACCCATGTCACTAAACTCACGGGAAGCGCCAAACCCAATGTCTAACATTATTATTTTTTGGTATTGCCCTGATATTTGATTCTTCCTCCACTCTATTGAAGACTCTTATCCAATCAATGACCTCTTTATAGGCTAGGGATTTGAAGAAATCTTTTGTGGGCATGCATATCATATTTATAAAATTGATAGCCTCAAGATACCATTGATGAGTGTTAAGAAATGAGGAACACTTCCACACTAAACCTAGTAGAAGAGATGAAGAAATATTTAAACAAGAAAGTAAATGACAAAGCAAACACACAGTACACAAAGATTTTACCCTGGAAACCCAAACTGGGAAAACCAACATTCCTTGAGAATTCTTCTCTCTTGTTGTCTTATTCATTCAGAATAAAAGGTTAGATGCCTAACATTGGTCCACACCTAAGACACAATCGACATCATACCTTCTTTCTTTACATAAGAACAACCTTGTAGCCAAATTTGGCTTACATCTGCATGACCAACAACCTCTACAATTATTGATTAGCCATTCTCTTTTACAACATTACAACATGCCTTATTTATAGGCTTTATAATAGGAAAAACCCTAAAGAAAAGGCACCCAAAGACGGTTACAAATCTGTGCATATCATTGGCTACAAATCATGCTAATCTCGAGATTCTATTACAATCGACTACCAACTTGGATTACTAGTCGATTACCAGTCGAACTTCATTCAGTCTTCAGTCGGTTACCACACACCCGTCCATTAACCTCTTTTTGGTTGACCTCTTTGACTTATCGACTATCAATGTTCTGTTCATTCTCTCAACAACTCCATTTGATGTGGAGTATATGGTGTGGCATTTTGGCATGCTACGCCACATTGCTTGCAAAAATAATCAAATTATTTTCCATAGAATTCACCACCATTGTCAGTTTCAACACCTTAATATTCTTATTTGTCTGGTTTTCTACAAGAGACTTTAACTCTTTGAATTTCTCGAAAACCTCTGCTTTCTTCCTTAGGAAATATATCCATGTATTCCTGGAAAAATCATCTATGAAGGAAACATAATACAAGGATTCAACCAGTGAAGGCATTGAAACAGGGCCAAGCACATCACTATGAACCAACTCTAGAATCCCCTTTTCCCTTGTCACTCCAGATGCAAACCTCACCCGACTTTGTTTTCCATATATGCAATGTTCACAAAAGTCGACTTCTAAATTACATTCAAGAAAATCTTCGACCATACCTTTGTTATGCACAACTCAAGGTCCTTTTTCTCCAATATGTCCCATGCTCTCATGCCATATCATGGTTGGGTCAACTTTATGATGACTTGTCAAGTCGGTTTGAATTGATTTAGCTCGAGTTGAGTCGAGTTGATTTCAGGAACAACGATGTTGTTGCATCTAGTCAAGTCTACATTCCCTAATAAATTGTATGGGGTTCCAATCCAAACTCCTTTCATTAAGACCATCACACATATGACCATCTTGCACATATCCTTCTGAAATAGAGTGTGCACCCCTTCATCACTCATATTGCTGACATATATCTAGTTTCTTGCCAAACCTGGAACATGTAGCACACATGGAAGTGTTCTACTCCTCCCATCTTGCAGTATCGTTCAAACTCTTCCTCGTTAGATAATTTTTGTTGTCGAGTAGTCCCCCAAGAACACATCTCCTCTTTCATATTGTTCATATTCACATAACCATTCTCTATGCAATGTCATATTATAGGATTCTCCTGAGTTGAACAACCAAACATCTTGATTCGACTACGTACTGGTCGACACCAGGTACACATCGCCTCCCTTATTTGGAGTTATCTTTCTTTCACTCCACTGCTTCTCGTCAGATCTTGTACTGACTTCTATTACGTTTGACTTGCAGTCCCTTTTGTAATGCCAAACTTTACCGCATTTCTAACATTTTCTTGTCGAGTGAACAATTGCTTTAGATATACCCTTCGAATTAGACTTTCTATTGGAGAATTTTCCTTTATCTCCGTCAACCAGTCGACCTCTCACCATTAATGCATATTTGGTCGATCCTTCCATGTTCTTCCTTTTCATTTCTTCTGATAGTAGAGATGCAACCACTTTTTCTAGAACTAATGTGTTTGAATTTCTCCCTATAGCCACGACTAAGCGATCCTTGGAGTCTAGCAAATAACATAATATGTTAACACCTTTCTCCTCCTTAGTGATTTTAATATCCACAAAAGATAACTAGCTTATAATGGTATTAAACACATTTAAATTCTCAATCACTGAACTACCCTCACTCATCCTCATAAGATACAATTTATTTCCGAGAAACAATTTATTTACCAGGGATTTCAACTAGTACAAGCTCCCCAACTTGCCCCACAGTTTCTTGGCCAAATCTTCACTTGAGACATTCAACAATATCGAATCTGCAAGACAAAGTCGAATCGTACTCCTTGCCCTTCTCTCGATTTTCTCCCATTATTCTATCAACAAACCTGTTGGAATGGTACCTGGACAAACTACTGCCTATTGTTCTCTATCTACAAGGAGATATTCAATTTTAAGCTTCCAAAGCTCAAAATTATGGCCATTTAATTTTTCGATCTCTATTCTCGAGTTGCTCGCCATTCTTTAAGATAATATTTAAATATTTATGACTTACGACTCTTACTGAACCTAGGGTTTAGCTGATATCCAAGATTGTTAAGCCAAGATCTGATACCATGTGTTAGGAAATGAGGAACACTTCCACACTAAACCTAGAAGAAGAGAGGAAGAAAGATTTAAACAAGAAAGTAAATGACAAAGCAAACATAGAGTACACATAGATTTTACCTTGGAAACCCAAACCGAGAAAACTGACATTCGTTGAGTATTCTTCTCTCTTGTTGTCTTATTCATTCATAATAAAAGGTTACATGCCTAACCTTGGTCCACACCTAAGACACAATCAACATCATACCTTCTTGCTTTACACAAGAACAACCCTGTAGCCAAATTTGACTTACATCTAGATACAACAACCTTTACAATTATTGATTAGCCATTATATTTTGCAACATTACAACACGCCTTATTTATAGGATTTATAGTAGAAAAAACCCTAAAGAAAAGGTTCCCAAAGATGATTACATATCCACCTAGATCATTGGCTACAAATCCCATGAATTTTGAGATTCTGTTATAGTCGACTACCAAGTCGGATTACTAGTCATCCACCAGTCGGCCTTCATTTGGTCTTCAGTCGGTTGCCACACACCCACTTGTCAACCTCTTGTTGGTTGACCTCTTTGAATTGATGTCTATGTCTTCGAATTTGACTTTACTTGGTCAAGCCACCTCGACCTTCGACTTGCTGTCAATGTCTTCGACTTTGAGTTTACCTGGTCAAACTACCTCGACCTTCAACTTTGTGTTGATATCTTCGACTTCGACTTTACCCAGTCGAACCACCTTGAGCTTCTACTTGTTGTCGATTAGTTCGAATTCGACTATCAGACAATCCACCTCGACTAGAATTTCACTGCAAATAATATAACAACCAAACAATGAGGTTTGATTGAATACCTTGGGTCTAGGGGGCATCACTCATTTATGCTACCCCTCCCAAGTTGTGATGGAGTATATCACTATTGTATGATTACTTTTAAGACCACATGGGCACTCTCATTGGTGCTATATGTCTTCTTGATTTAATTGTAACATAGATCCACATTGTATTTTCTTGTGGCTATGATGTCTTTGATGACATGGATCCTTTGTGTACTTTTCTGGGGCCATAGTAATGGAGATACATGCACACTTTCCTAGTAAATATTTTTCCCTATTTTCTATAGTTTATGTTGAGGGTGCACTTGATATCCCTTGGTGTAAGATATTCTCCCATGGATGTGAATATTCTTCCCTTGAACAAGTGTGCATCTTTTCTTAAGTCATTCTTCAGTTGTACATCAATTACAATATTGTAGTCTAGTCTTGCATGACAACCATGGAATCATAAGTGTTGCATGCCTACCTTGGAATAATCACCAAGAGGGTACAACACATGTGCATGAGGCTAGGAGAGCGCACCACATGTGCATGCATGAGTGTATCTCAACTCCACTTATAAAAACTAGTTAACTGTTGGTTGCATGGCCAATTATCAAAGACTTGGAGGCAGTTTACTAGAATTTCAGTCAAGTGCACGTCCACATCATCTCTATACCTCAACGTACCAAAGAGATAAAGGCTCTCGAGATCCTACAAACTAGGATCCAAGCACAATTCAAGGGATATATTGAGAAAAGATCTCAACTAGCCCCCAAGACTAGGAAACCAAAAAGGCTTCAACAAACAAATCTACAATAGCAATCTCCTAATTATAATAATTGGAGATGATAATACATATGGAAATTGTAGATATTAGAATCCCTATCAAATTGTTCCCTTTAGAAAACAATATGTTGGCTTGTAGCAACCATCGTAAGCAAGAAATATGTTTATCCTCTCTTCGACAATGAATAAACAAAGAAAACAAGAATTGTAAACTTTCTACAATAGTGCAACAACCATATTATCCGAGCCGTTGATCTTTAATATTTGAGTGAAATGAACAATGTGCATTCCAAAGGTATTGGGATTCATCTTATACAAATGGAGAGTGAAATCATGAGATAACTCCTCAAGCATAATTGAGAAATGAACTCTTACACCATTAAAAATTATCAGGCAACCATTAACACAAAGTTACTTCCATTAAATACACTACTAGAAATTAAAAATGAATAAGGGAAATATATCAAGCACATATAAGAGATTCTCATTGTAACATACCCCAATGCGTGGGTACCTCAAAAATTCATTTTCTTGAACTTCTTTAACCACTAATACCAATATTAATAAATCAAGAAGCAATATGCAAGTGCATGAAACAATCATGAATCATATTAACAATTACATGATCAAGTGTTATTCAATAAAACATTAATTAATCATATGCTCATGCAAGATACAACATTAAATAGATAATTAACACAACAAAATTGAAATACATAGAGAATGGAGAACACTTATTTTTATCAAAAGACCACACCGACAAGATGTAGATGTCGCACTTTCCACCCAACCTTAGGCTATGTTGCACATTAACTCTCTACAATAGGCCACCCCTCGAGCTAAGGATATGAATCCACAATGACGGGTGCCTATGTCAACTTTAATTCTCAGACCAATCCATCTATCAAGATATTACAATTTGTTATATCTTTATCATTCACAACAATCCCATCTTACCAACTTTCTTTCCCCCCATCCCGTGCAACCCAAATAAAGGAACCCCCTTATCTAAAATGAAGTCCCTTAGATTGTTCCTCTTCTTTCTAGGATTCAATGTTGCTGGATAGGAAATAATAATGTTGGAATCTCAAAGTATTCTTAGTTGTGGATAATTTTTACTCAACTTCCACCATTCTCATGCACATAAGCATTACTTTCGTTTTGGAATAACCAGTAGATACCTATAGCCAAATAGAAATGACGCTCCACCTCTAGCCTTTCATTCCCATGCCAAAAATTAGAACAAGAACAGACAAGAATGATTTAGGAATGGAACAAGGAACCCCCAACAACATAAATCATGGTTTTTATAATTGCATGCAATAATGCATCACATGTGTTCCCTAAGAAGCTCACATAACCAATTTTCCCAACTAATTCCAAGATGGGTTTAAAGTAATATTATAATATGCTTAACCCATTTAGCCCCCTCATTTGTGGAATCATAGCACCCTATAACTATGTACTTGTCCATCTATAACTAGTTACATGTTTTTATTATAACTTTTGATGCTATTACATTACTAGGCTCTCTGGCCTTTCATCATGTACAATATACGTTATTAATATGGGGATCAAAATTGGTATATTACATTCCCCCCCCTTATTTTTGGCATTGTCCTCAATGCATATCACCATGAAGATGTACATATATACATAGATTTCATCAAAAAATAAAAAAATATTTGTAGGTATGCCTTCGACATTGCATCTTCCATCCCCCATGTCACTTATTTAGGCATGTAGCAAGTCCATTGGACCTTTACCTTCCCTATAGTTTTGTTCCAGAGCATGATGACCTTCATGCTAGTATACACACCGGATGTACTTGGAAGTCTCCTTCTAGATCCACCTAAATCAAATTCCAACCAATGACATAGTTAAGATCATGCACATACTTTTTCAACAACGATACATGAAATACATTATGCACATTCATGGAAGCAGACAATGCAAGCATGCATGCAACTGGTCCTATTATGTACAATATTTCAAATGGATCACATAATCTAGCTGCTAGCTTGGTACAACAACCCAACTTCAATGAGCTCTTCTTGGACTTAACTTTTTGAAATACATGCTCTCCCACTGTAAATTCTCTAGATATCCTACTTTTATCTGCATAAAATTTTTCTTATCTTGTGTTGCTTTCTGATTCTGCTTAATTTTAACCATCTTCTTTTCCATCTCCTTGAGCAATTCTAGCCCAAGTACTACTCTATTTTCTAGGTTGTCCCAACTCATTATAGTGTTGCAATTTTTTCTATATATAGCTTCAAATGGGCTCATCTTCAATGAACATTGATACTCATTGTCATAGGTAAACTCAACCAAATGAAAATAATCATCCCACTTGGATGGGTTATCCATCACATACATTCTTAACATGTCTTCAATCACTTGGTTTACTCTCTCTGTTTGCCCATCTATTTGTGGATGATATAATGTGCTAAAATTTTGATTTGTACCAAATCCTTTAAACAATCCTCTCCAAAATTTTGAAGTAAACTTTGGATCTCTATCTGAAACAATTTCTTTCAGTACTCTGTGCAACCTATCAATTTCCTTCATGTAAATTTTGGAAATATTAGTTGCCTTATCCCTTAGTTTCACTAGATTAAAATGGATAACCTTTGTCAATTTATCCACCACTACCATTATTGAATCATGTTTCCTTATTTTCCTCGACAACTTAGTGATAAAATAAAAGGCTACCACTTCCCATTTCCACTCCAGAATTGGTAATGGATGTAGCAAACTTGTTGGGTGCCTATGCTCAAAGTATTGGCATAGATAAAAGTATTGGCTTGTTATTGCTACAATTATTTTTTGGTAACCAATATGCCCATCATATGGAACATTATGCATTTATTTTAATATCAAATTCCTTAATTCCAAGTAATTAGGAACATACACTCTATTTTTAATGCATCAATATTCCATCTTCATTCAACTTATACTCTTTAAATTTTTGTTATACATCTTCTTGTTGTAATCTTTCTTTTTCCTATAGGTAATGCCGATTTATAACAACAATATCTAAAATTTAAATCTAATTTATACATACTAATGGTTGTGGCATGCATGATATGTACCATTCTGTTGAGTGCATCAACAACTTTATTCTATTTTCCTTTGATATGCTTGATGTCAAAGTCATACGCAATTAAAAATTTCAACCATCTTGTTTGCCTGGCATTTAAAGTTGGTTGTTCAAACAAATATTTTGGACAACTGTGGTCTGTCCTCAACTCAATTTTCTTTCCCATTAAGTAATGTCTCCACATCTTTAATGCATGTATTATGGAAGCAAGCTCCAAGTCATGTGTGGGAAAACTCATTTTGTGTTCTTTAATATTTCTAGATTCATAACTGTTGATCCACATTCGTTGATCAACATTTACATGATTTGGTCTATACCTAGTCATTTTTTGTTTCTATTGTATATCCTATACTTTGTCATTTTTCTAAAAATGCGGGTTGAAAGAAGACTACCACTAGGTCCGTAAGTCACATACCTAGTTTCTTTTTCACCACTCCACAACTCTAACACTTAGATATTTCTTTAGTTACAAGAATCATGTTGCGGAAGACTAAGCCATCCGTCATCCTACAATACCTATGTCCTGCAACCCGTAAACCTACAACCTCCAAAAAGACCCTTCGCAGTTCCGCATCACTCACAATGAACCTCTTTCGATACTTAATCGATTTTTTTTTATTGCAGATGCATGATTCCTTCCCTCATCTCCACTTTTCAATCCCTAACCTACAGCCCCGCATCCTGCATTTTTGCATCCTTCAAAAATGACCATCATGTTAATCACTTTGCACTCCCATACTTAAGTTATTTTGCATTATCACAACACAACATCAACTTTCCCAATGGAATTTATTTCTCCATATCCACATCAACCATCACTCGTATGAATTGAATACCATTATTGACATGATTTTTGTAAAAGCTCTGCCTTAAATCTTAAATAAAACTGTGCTATTGAAAACTTCAAACTGAGAGCTAAATCATTTGATAATCAAGGTAATACGTGACAAATTAAATAAGGAATTAAATCCCCACTGTGAAAATATTGTATTGACAAAAGCACCACCTATTCATGCAAAATAATCTTTGTAAAATATGTCAAGTAAAAGGAAAGAGTTATACTGTGGGGATACTATTAACACCTCAATATGAGAAGACCGCCAATTTTAGCGGTCAGAAGCCTTCAAGTGGTACTCAACTCTTCCACCCGAGGAAAATAAGTTGAACAAAGTCTAGACCTATGGAATTGCATTAGTTGGATGCATGCCAGAAGTATCTGACTTCAAAGAATTAGTTCTCTGGAGCAGTGATAAATTTGATATTGAGAGAAGAGTCATCCATATACGGGGAAAGTCACTAATTTCTTTGGCACCTTCAGTTTTCAGAAGAATGTTAAGGCTGCCTAGACCCACTTTGAAATTCAAGAATTTTGAATCCGATGAAGTTTTAAAGGCCAACAACGGGGGAACAAAACTCACGGGAACCTTTCTTACAAGTCTGACTAGTGATTCTAATTCTACACAAGTTGAGGTATGTTCTTTAAAATACCCATACAAAAAATTTGCATGGATGTTCTCTAGAATAATTGGACAAGAGTCCACAGCCTTTGTCCCAAAGTATATTGTATATATTATGTATCATTCCATTCATAAATATGTTTTAGTTGATGTTGTAGGAAAATTCCCCTGCGGACAGGTGAATTCCCTATTGGATCTTAGACCCCTATGACCAAGCCAGAAAATTGATAACTTTGAACACAGACTTTCCTTTAAACATAGCTGCGCTAGTCAATAGAGAAGAGGAAGAAAGTATGAGTACCTTTTTACGAAGTTTGTCCTCGCTCAGTCCAAGTTGAACTTGATCTCCAAGTCCTTTAACGAGTCCTACAATCCAATAAACATTGGAGGCAAAGCATACTTTCTATTCTACCATGATTAGTTTAAAGCTAGATTTATCCAAAAGACAAGCTCACGCAAATGTACACAATCTTGAAGGAAACAGGCCAAGCACATGTATTAATGAGAACAAAATAAGGTGCTTACAAAGTGTAGATGCAGATGTAGCAACCTCACCAAGCTCTCCTTGTCCAACCCCTTACTCGAATGATCCACAGTCAAAATGACAATACTTTTCACTATTTATTCTCCCCCTTTCACCATGAGGATGCCTCCTTATATAGGTTTTGAGAGGCTTAACCACCTTAGATATTCTTGGGATAAGTTGAGGATATTACTCCATCAGTTGTGGAACTCCCGTTAGATCTAGCCTTGGACTTTGATTTGAGCCACATTGACTCAGATATTTCTCAGCTGTCTTTAGAGATAAGGGGGATTTGTCCCCATGATTTTCTCAACAGCTCGACGCTCCCTCAAAGTGGGCCAGAGAGTGTTGCAACGCTCCCTGCTGAGAGGGAAAGGAGCGCTAACGCTCCTTGCAAGTGGGCAGGGGAGCGCCAATATCCAAAAATGCTTTTATGATGGTAATTTCTCAGGGTAAAAGTTTGTACTCTTCGCCAAATAATATATTTCCTTCTTTTAACCAGTCTTAGAGGATATCTCAAGTGTTCTTATGATGTCATCCGTGATGCAACACAGGTGATATGACCATATGATTTTTGTGACACTACACTTGTGACAAAAGTACGACACTTGTGACACTTTCAATAATGACAATGAGATATCATCGAAGTGAGTAATTTTGACGTGCAACAGATTGCCCCCCAAAGTGCGAGGTTAGAAGATGGAAACTGATGATTGAAGTACTTTGTAGACTTTTCAAAGCAAGGGTATGGACTCAGAGAACCTGATAGAAGATGCATACAACCATCAGACAAATGTTATGACATGTTTCAAACCCAAGGCATGCATACCTATGCTTGAGTGATAAAAGACTTTCAAGGTATGGACACCATAAAATACACTGTAGATCCATAATCATATTGACTCAATAGGTATAGCCACCAAAGATACAATGTGGATCTATACTTTCATGACATGAACTGATCGTAGCCACATAAATTACACAGTGGATCTATGAGAGGACAAAACATAGCGACAGACTAATACAAAGTGGATCTACGTGACAATATATATATATATTAGTGTACCCAAATGATCTCCTTCGCAACTTGGGTAAAGTAGATATCAGAGAGATCACTCAACCCAGGGTCTTCTTACCAATCCTGATGTGGCACAAATCTAACCATGTGAATAGATGTTTGGATGTCGAACATGGTAGAAACCACTTGATTACTGGTCAACAAGGTAAACCATTAATAAGTGCGAGGGAAATCACCATTGATGTCAATGAGTCCCAAGGTACCCTAGTACAATTCAGCGAATGTGAATAGATGAGTTGAAGTTGAACACTCGTGGAATCATCCGATCAAAGGTCAATGATGTAAACCCACTGTTGGAAGCGAGGAGGCCTGCCATTGAGGCATGCAGGTCCCAAGGTACTAAATGGTTTCTAAGTCTAAGTCCTGGATGATGTGTTGAAGTTGACAGGAAAAGACTCGTCGAAGGAGGGCCTTGATGTATCCCCCATCAATGACACGAAACTGACATAGAGATGTAAGATGGTGAATCAAATGAGTATGGACTAACACAGGTATTGAAACTGGAAATTTGTGATGGTTGACTCTCGAGGCAGATACTTCCCTTGAATATTGGGGCAGAAATGTTAGAAACACATCATGGACCAAAACATGATGCAGTGGATGCTGTGACTTTCATCAGGTGACCCAAAGGAGTAAAGAAACTCAGAGGATTGGTTCAGTGCAGATGTTCAGTGGGTTAAAATGTACTTAAATACAATGTGTCGTGTTCAAGGGCGACTGTAAGAGTGACCTGTGATGTTTCCAAAATCTGCTTGGCTTTCTTCCTTCAATTCCCCCTCCCATCCAAATAGATGAGTACCTCTTTTTATCTTTACAAGCTTGAGGAGGATAACAAATCCTCGATATAACTCACCTTCAGTAAGTTCCTCTTCTTTTGTTTAACGAACTGGAAGAAGTAAGGGTTCGGTCCCAAATGGGCCCTTTAATGTGTAATTTTTTAATGAGTCCAGAGAAGGCAAACTCGGTTGTTTTTCATGTTTAGAGAGTCTGAAAATTACTTAAAGATGACTCCAGGGAGTTCCTTTTTCGTATATCCTTACAATTCCGAAAAAGAGATAAAAGTCGACTCGGTTATGTTCTCATGTTTTTTTGAGTGTGAGAAGGAACTAAGACCATGCTCGTCAGTGTGACAAGGTTATATGGAACAAAACTGCTTCGAAACCTGTAAATGATGACAAATATGCATTCCAAGGTATCAGTGACATCTCCAAAAATGATTTAAAAACCCAAAATAGACTATAGGTTAGCAAAAAATGAAGTCTATATCAATGAAATAAGGTTAAAAAATGTTTTTACCATTTCATTTGTGCCAAAATCTTCTAGCAGTGGTAAATTTGACTTTGGAGAGCGATTTTGAAGTCGTTGGCATTGGAGCCACGATAAACCGTTTCTACTTTTTTCTGGATCAGGTTGGTCCTTAACACCTTCCAATCATTTTGTACAGTTTAAAAATTCATTTTAGGTAACTTTTTGTTTCATTTTTGATGCCCTAGAGAGCCTTAGGCGTCGAAACAAATTGACGCTCCCTCAGAGGGCTGAGGGGAGCGGCGACCATGTTTTCGGTGCTCTGGTGTGCACTCCAGGGGAGCACTAGTGCTCTATGCATGCATTTAGGGAAGCGTTGGAGCATAATGAAAAAATGAATTGATTTTTAAGCTAAAATTACCCAAAAGATTGCTATAATGAGATGATTAATGGCTCTTAATTGATTGTGATTACAATTTGTATTGATAAAGCCATGATTCAGTGGAAGGAGTGTGAGCATGAGCTCGATGACATAAATGCATTACAAAACCCCCAAGCGAGGGCCGTATTGAGGAATTGTGGCCTCCTCAAGTATTTTAAACTGCAAAAGATGAAAAAATAAGTCCTTTTACTTGAGTATATGATTGGGTTGTGGAATGACGTCGAACAACCATTTCAGATTGGGCCACAATTGCTCAACATTGAGCTAGTGGACATATATTTTTTGACCGGCCTCTCGAAGAGAGGGGCCCCTATCATATTATCCGGATAGCGGGCAGTTCCAGTGCCTAACGAAGAGTGTGTGGCAAATCATTGTATTCCAAGATCGCGATTGGTTGGATGCTGAATCATGATTAAAGAGGTTAGAGATTTGCCTCTTCGATCCATTTTGTTTTCCATCACCAATTTGGCAGGTAGCACTAGTGCACATTTGGCTTCAAGATATCAAATGGCTTATTCTCTACAATGCGTGGAGCCAAGGTTGTTTAACTGGAGCGCAACTTTCCTTCACAATGTGAAGGATCAAATTTCAAGATGTAGGACGGGGAAGCATAAACAATTTGGGTACGGTTCCTTTTTGGTTTCGTTATTCTTAGAGCGAATCCCACAGATGCAACTGCAGATCGAACTAGTGGTATGATCGACAGGTGAACCACACATGGAGCGCTGGACGAGTTTGTCCCCAAGATTGGGAACCGACTCATAATTCAAATTCACAGCTGACTTCTTTGCTCGGCTAAGATGCCAATTGATTGTTATTGAGGACTTTCCGTACGTCGGAGTAGATTTTTGGGGTAGCATGGACCTGGTACTTTCATATGGAACAGACTGGGATGCGTTAGGTATGAAACCAAATACCTTGTCAAGTGTTTTTTGATTTTAAAGTTTATATTATTTTTATGTGTACCTAGAGGGGTTTTTAACAGATGTATTGTTTCACCATGTAGATAGAGGTGCAACACGTTTGATGGAGATGCCGACACTGGGGTGTTGCAGAGATGCACAGATAGCTGTAGAGCATGAGGTAGCAGTTGGGGTCTCCGTGAGGTTGAGAGAAACCTCCGTGGTCTTACGATGGGTTTCCCTTCTCTCAGGAGGCAAGATGTACCCATGCATTTACAGAGAGATACAGTGAGGGTTCCCAAGAGTCTGAACTACCGGCTTAGACGAGTGGCCCATGTAGTAGTGTGCTACTTAGAGCACAACGTGGTGTAGGAGGACTAGGATCCTCTTTATGTTTTGTGTAGTATATATGATGATTTGATGGGCATGAGGGCCCACATTTTTCCCTTCTATGTACATTTTTGATGTAACCAAACACTTTTCTATCATGCAGTATATATATACATATTTGAGTTTTTGTGGAGCCAGTGATGTTTGCAAATAATCTTTGTGTGATGCGTTTATTTTACATGTGATGTGTTTTATATGATTTATTTTCTTTATAAAAAATCCATCTATGCACGAGATACAAATCCATAATATAATTTGCTAGCGAATCCAAAGTTGTGTTGAGTCCTCTTGGTATGTGTTTGTATTCTATAAATTCAAACATTCTTTCAAGACGACGAACTCATAAATGGAGACGCAATAGGATAGGATTGCAAATGGCGTAGAACCGATCAAGCTGACAGAACATGAGTTGAGAGTCTAGGTTAATGATTATGCGAGATATACCCAGGGAAGAGGCCCCAGTTCAAAGTCCAATGATAGCATGATATTCTGCCATGTTATTGGTTGTCGATCCTAGGCAAATGCCTCTTGAAATCACTAACTCATTAGAGTGGTAAATGACCCAAGCTACAGAAGCAATATTTTGGGTGTGTCGACTAGCACCATCCACAAACACAAAAAAGATAGGAAAGGAAGATGCCATCTGTGCATGCATTCACAAGACAAAGTATAAGCGATTGAGACAAAACTCATACACGTAAGAGAAAAATACACACCAAAACTAAAGTACAATAGTGTACAAAGAACACATGCTAGATGTTCTATGCATAGTACTTTTTAAGGTAAAGCCCATTTTGGGGTTCACCAAGAGAGATTCCATCGTAGTCAACTAGGTCATAGGCACCTCTGTGTAATATGCATTTCACAATGTAAGGACCATGCCATAGAGGTTCTAACTTGCCTGTACCTAACTTATCGTGAGCTGAGCCATAAACGAGGACTAGGTCTCCTTCTGCGAAAGTACGAGGATGGATAGATTTTTCATATTGACTCTTCATTTGTTTTTGATATGTTTCGTTAACGAGAGCAACATCATGACATGTTTCATCCAACCTAGTCAGATATAGGAAACGTTCTTCTTCAGCAGAAGTGTGAGGCAAGAGTTCTACTTTGATTTTCAACGAAGGAATTTTGCACTCGATTGGTAATACTGCTTCTATGCCATATACTAACTGGAAATGAGTGAATCCAGTAGCAGTTTTCACTAAGGTGCGGTAAGCCTAGAAAGCGAAGAAAAGTTGTAGATGCCAAGATGTCTTGTTTTCCCCTACCATACGTTGAATCACGATTTTAAGGACCTTGTTGATAGATTCAACTTGTCCGTTTGCTTGAGGATAGTAAGGGGATGAGTTCCCACGGTGAAAACCCAACTTGGCATGTAACTCACTCATCATCTGGTTTTGAAAGTGTGAACCGTGATCGGTGACAATTGCTTGTGGAACACCAAAGCGAGTGATGATGTATTTGAAGATGAAAAGAGATGCATTACGACCATCATAAAGAAAAGTAGGCATAGCCTCAACCCATTTTGTGAAGTAATAAATGACAATGATGATATGACCATGCCCCCTGACTGAGGTAGGCTTACACTGCATAAAATCAATGCCCCATTTTGCAAAGGGGATGATGGTGACAACAGGATGCAGCGAAGCAGGGTGGGTGCATGCCTTTTTATGAAAAACTTGGCAGGGTGAGCATTTTTTGACAGCCTCAATACAATATTTGAAAATAGAAGGCCAAAAGTAACCGACACATAAAATTTTCTGAGCTGTAGTCATCCTAGAAAAGTGACCGCTACATGCTCTAAGGTGAGAGTCATTAAGGACATGTTCAACCTCATCATGAGTTAAACAATGTCATAGGATAGTGTCAATACCATGACGATACAAGGTTTCACTGATGATAAGGTAGCGTTTATAATGGTGACGAATACGACGACATTCTTCACGAGAGATATCGGGCTGAAAATGATGCGTTTGAAGATAAAGAAGGATATCTCCATACCAAGGATCAGATGTGCTAATGAGGAACAAAGATTCATTGAGGAGATAATCTTGGGGCTCAATATCTTCATCAACATGGGGAAGATCACAGTTAAGTTCTGCAAACACCAAGGATTTTTTAGCTTTGGACTTGGCAAACTTGAGATTGAATTCCTAAAGAATAACGATCCACTTGGAATATTTTCCCCCAAGGACTTGACGTGTAAGAATATGATACATGGGTTTTGAGTCCGCGATGACTGTGGTAGTGCGTAAAAAGATGTAATGGAGAAATCTCTGAACAACAATGACGGATGCCAAAGCCAACTTTTCAACATGCGAATATTAGAGCTCGGGACCAGATAGAATTTTTCTCAGATAGTATATTACATGTTCCTCACCGTTAAGGTCCTCTTGAACTAACACCATAGCGATAGTGGAAGTAGAGGCTGCTAAGTAAAGGATGTGGTCCCGTGCATAATTCAGAGAATGCAACAGAGGCGTATTGGTCAATGCGTGCTTAAGAGCATCAAAAGATCATTGAGCAGTGTCATCCTAGATGAAAGGAGTGTCTTTCTGCAACAATCACATAAATCCTTTGGTAATCTCAACGTAGTTACATATAAAACGACGAAGAAAGTTTGCTTTCCCCTACAAAATTTGTAGTTGGGTTAGATTATTGGGAGGAGGTAAAGCAAGGATAGCTTTAATCTTTAAAGGATCCACCCTAATCCCGTCTTTGGAGACAACGAAACTGAGGAGTCGACCTGATTCGAAAACAAAGATGCACTTGTGTAGGTTCAAACGAATACGGTAGAACCAACATCAAAGAAAAATAGCCCATAGATGACCAATATGGTCTAATCAACTCGATGAGTGGGCAAGTAAATCATTGAGGTAAGGTTCCGCAATATGTTTGATATCGTGGAAAGCATATGACATGGCCTGCTGGAAAGTAGCACCAACATTTCTAAGACCAAATGGTAGTTTTCAATAGGCAAAAGTTCCCCACGGGCAGATGAAGGCTGTCTTATGTTGATCAACGGGTAGAATGTCAACCTGGTTGTATCTTGAGAATCCATCCATGAAAGAGAAAATAACGTTGCCAACGTAATTATGAATGATTTGGTCGATGAAGGGTGTGGGGTAATTGTCTTTTGGACAAGCCTCGTTAAGATCCCTATAATCAACATAGATGTTTCTTAGTGACTAGAACAATGTTAGAAACCCATTCCATCAAGGGGACAGGATAGATAAAGCCATATTTTAACAGTTTCTCAACTTCTGCCTTTATGGCTGCGATTTTATTGGGATGAACTGGGTGGAGTTTCTGTCGGACAGGTTTAAGGCCTGGGTAAGTTTTTATTCATGTACACAGATCGAAGGATTGATCCCGGGCATTTCCTCATAGCTCCAAGCGAAGACATCACATAATTCCTTAAATAAAGCGGTGTAAGAAACCACTTCCTAGAGTGAACAATTAGCACTGAGATTAATATTTTCCACGATACCTTCCTTGATCGAAATATCAATAACGTTCGTAGAAGAGATGTTGCCTAAATTCCCCTCAGAGATAATATCTTGAGTAAGTATAGGATATTGTAGAGAATCAACAACATCGGGTGGGAAGATAGAGTGTATACCTTCCTGAATTGCTTCGAGAGGTGGAAGAAAAGAGGATCGATGATGGTTGCCATCCCAAGGTACTTCGTCAATGCTAAGCATTTCCATAATGCATTCACCTGAAGGAAAAATATGGGAAATGTAGTCAAAAGCAGAAGACAAGGAGTTCAACCAAGATGGCATCAAATAAGTGTCAGGTGCCAATAGATGTTGTTCATCCATGGAGGGAGAGGTGGATTGAATAGCAACGTATGAAGCCTCGGCTGGAATAAGTGGCATAACATCACGTAGTGCATCAAACTCTAACGGACTAGGCACATGCTAAGGATTAGATGATTCTAAATACTGATAGGCCATAGTCAAAATCATATTGATTGTGGAAATATCTCGTGTAGGAGGAGGAATTGGTGTAGGGAAGGTTCCCGTCAAGGAAGAGTCTTTTAAAATACCTACACCAACACTTTCATACGTGATCTTGTGATCTCCCAAGAAAGGAATATTGTTGGTGGCGAGAGCGCGAGCTTCAGGTGTACAATAATCTAACCGATCGATAGTGACAATTTTTCCTTGATGAGGGAATTGTACACATCGAAACACTGATGAAGAGAAGACAGTCATGGCATAAAACCAAATTCTTCCTAATAACAAGTTGTAATCGAGGGGAGCATCGACTACCTCGATGTCAACAAAGATAGTTTTGCCGCCCAACTAAACGGCCAAGGACTGCAAGAGTCCGTGAGGATGAAATCCTCACCCATAGAAAGCGTGCAACATGGTAGGGGATTGGTTAAGTACGGGTGATTTTAATCTTGTCCAACAAGCTAAAGACATGACACACATGGAAGCTCCCTCATCCAAAATAGTGTGGTGAATGTATTGGTTGTGAACAACAACATCAATTTGAAAAGCGAGTTGGTGAGAAACTCATGACTTAAAATTGTCCAGGTTAAACATGATATTGTTGGATGACTCAGGATCAATGATGCCAATGGTAACCAAGAGCGTTCTACATCAAATTGGGCAATGTTGTAGAACTTCCAGCGTAAACATAACACAAAGTGCTTGAGCCAAATCTTCAACAATGTTGTAGTTTTGGGCGGCACACGAATTAGGATTAAAAGTAGATTTATAGATGATGCTCTTGGGAGGGCGTAATATAGATTTGAGCATAGGTTTCTCTATATGAAGTGACCCAGATTGAGGACTAATAGATGGAGGAATAACGAAGGTAGGAGATGGATCTGGTAAAGAACCGTTAGTGACCTTTTCTTTGTCAGGTTCAGTTGGTGTGTCGTATGTCGTAGAGTGAGTGGTTAAATCAATCTGATTGAACATATAAATATGGGCACTTGTTGAGGCTTCATCATTAGGAGGGTGGATAGAACTGCCCCCCGTGGGGGGGAGTTTGAGAAACCATGGATTGCTACTGAGGAAAAGGATGTGTTAACACGACAGGCTGGGAATTCCCTTTGAAAAGTTTTTCAACTTCATCGCGATGTGGACTGTCTCGGGTGTAATGATCGTCACCACAAATAAGACATGGGAATTTTAGTTTCCGCAGTGGTTTCTTTTCAGTAGTAGGCGATGGAGTTTGGGTTTTGGGTTGTTCATTATTATTATTCTTTTTGGGTTTATTTTTTGTCTTTTTCTTACCTCCAGATTGTTGTGAAGGGGCACATTGAACTGCATTCACCTCAGAGACTTGAGTTGGGAGGGAGGTAGAGGAGAGCGAGGTCGAACTGAGAACGAACGCTGAAAAAACTGATTTATTGTTTTGGTTGACTATGATGTAGATTGGGTTTTGACGGTGCCGATAACTCCATCTGTATGTGACATGGATGAGGGTTTGGATGGATTGGTAGTGGCACAGGTATCATTTGGAATCAACTCATACAAAGTACCAGATTGTGAATAAACCAAATCCAAGTACCGAGCCCAGGCAATGGCTTCTTCCTCAGTGACTACATCGCCCATGGCGACATCATGAGCAACCGGGGGTAACGACGATTTAGTGAACCATTCTGTCAATAATTGGTCATGAATGATTGATTTGATCAACCTTTGCCGTCGTCTCCACTCATGAATGTGATCAGAGATATGCATAGAGTTGGTCTGACGAAGGGATGTATAGAGTTCAGTACCCGTCTCATAATGGATGGGTAGTTGAAAGTGCGTGAGAAAGGACATGGCGAGGGAGTTGAAATCTTGAAAAGAACCACGTGGAAGTTCAATGTACCACTTGGCTGCTAAGCTCGTAAGGGTGTGCTAGAAGAGACTTAAATGTATAGAACCATCCATTAATGAGTTTGACGAACACCATAAATGGAATGTCATCACATGGTTATTTGGGTCTTCTCCAGGTTTACCGTCAAACTTTGGGATGTCGAAAGGTAATTTAGCAGGAATCACTGGCCAAAAAGGAAAATGCAGTATGGGATCGTTGGTCAACCGAGACAAGTCTGGGAGATGCAGAGTAGCAAGGAAGGGTAATTGTCGGCTAACCTAAGGGTGATACTGGTGTGGCATAGGGACACCAGTAGGGACATAAATTGGTTGAGATGGGTAATTGTATCCAGTAGGTCCTCCTACATACGGTTGTTGTTGACCAGGATAAATAGGATTCAATGATTGTTGAGGAACATTCATGAGTGGGGGAAAACCCGGTGGATTTTGAGGACTATAAGTGGGTTGATTTGGTTGCGGGGGATAAATAGTTTTCCCTTGAGGGGGGTAAACAGTTTTTCCCTGAGGAGGATACACATTAGCCCCATGGGGAGGATAAACATTATACCCTTGGGGAGGATAACATTGTTGTCCTTGAGGACCCTAGGTGGGATTTGGGATGCCCAGATAAGGTTGTCCATTATATAGTCCAGAAGGAACATGATTTGACATTCCTCCTTGTGGGTTATGGTATGATTTCCCCCCAACATAGGGTTGATTGAACCTACTTCCTGAAGATACTCCCCAGGATTATGAAGGGTTTCCAACAAAAGAAGGTTGCCCCTTGCCATAGGTGGATTAATAATCAGGGCTTGACTAGTAAAGGGAGGTTGTCCTCCGGAAGGAACATGAAAAGGTGTTTGTCCCCCCCGGAGGGGTAGGCCCACTATAGGATGGTTGTCCTCCAGGAGGGATCGGTCCACTAGATGGTGGTTTCCCCCGAGTCGAGATATGTCTCGTAGTTGATTGTGTCTATCTAGCAAGGGTTTTCATTCTCTGGTGCAAAGACGCTCCAAAAGGATTCTGTGGAACATGCATAGTTGTAGAGTGAAAAAGTGTAAAGCTGGGAGTAGCAGTTGAAGTGCCTTGGGTATGAGTAGAGGTGATGACTCTAAAATTAAGATGGACTTGTGCTGATGTAACAACATGATCAATGACCTATTTGATGGGGTGATCAATAGTTTGACCGGATGGTCTTGCCTCAACAACAGGAGCGTCATGAGGATTAAGAGGTTGTCGAATGTATTCAAAATTCTCATAAAGATCACGTCCCAATGGAGTCCTCCATATAGAATGAGCAGGTGTGTGATGTGTATCTACTATGATAGTAGGACGAATGGGGGTCCTATAGTCATCACCAAAAATTGGTTCTGTGGATCCCATATATGTCTCAATAATTGGCCTCTCAGGAAAACATGTGACCTCTTATTCTATAACATTACCGAGTGAGTCCAATCGAAGCAGGAGTGGTTCAATAGGAGCTGTTGACACAGGTGTAGTGTGAGGAGTGGGATTTTCAACTGTAACCAAGGCTCTTTCTGAATTTTCTAACAGAAGAGTAGCAACACTCCCAACGTCAGATTGATTTTCTACCTCTCCACGATAGTTGTCTTCTGATGAGTTAGGAGGTAAGGGTTGATAGCCTTCTTCCAGAGGCAACCCTTGCATCTTACGTGATCAATGAAGACCTTTATCATCTACAGGCTCAATTTTGAAGAATTATTAAAAAACAACACACGCTAAAAAATCTAGGAATACCAACAAGCAAACAAACATTCTTTCGATGACCGTACTAGTTGGTGATGAAATACAACATCGTGTGATCAAGTCAAGAAGGGGATAGGATATGGGTGGGTGGAACAGTTACTATGGTGACCTGCTTAACAAACTTATTCCTTGGTGCAAGCTTCCACACAACAATCGTGGATTTACCCTCCAAGGAGCCCGAGTGAGTTTGACCACCGTATGTTCTAGGTACAGTGAAGACTTCCCTTCACCATCACCTTATGTAAAGACCCTAAAGATTATGGCTACTAAGGACACCAACTTGCAGTCAGCCCCTGGGCGGGTACAATCTACAGTTTAGTCCGAACATATGGGAAGGATGACAAGTCTGAAATCCTTCAAGAGAACTGACGACAAGTGGACCGGTAGAACTCCAGAGGACCTCGAATGAATTCAGAATTCATGAAGCATCGAGACCAAATGAAGACAATTGAACCTCAAGAATAACTCCTAATATATGATCTGACTACTACAACCAGTCAAACTACAGAGGGATAATCTCCGTAGCTCTCCTGAACGCGACCTCGTGCATAACTCCTGTGTGAGAGGAGGATCCCATAAAGATTATACAAAAATTGGATTTACTCTCCCTATCACAAGATGCTAATGTTTGTTTTGAATGCTTTGGAGAGTTAACTCACAACCTAATCCAAATCACTAATCCTAGTCTAATGTTGGTGGAGGAATCTAAAAAGAAAAACTTTATAGATCAATTTTAATTAGGGTTAATTTTGTGGTTTTTCTTTACTCAGAGGTGAATGAGAGTGAAACTAATGATATTATGATTCTAATCCCAGAAATGCATAAGAAAAATGATAAACAATCTTTTCTTTTGAATGAATTTCTATTTAAGGGAAGGAGAAGAAATTTTCTTTTCACTATCAAACACTAAAATGTAGAAACTTCATGCAATTGTTCTCAATGAAGAATCCAATTCAATGCTAAACTATTCAGAAAATGATCCTAATATCCAAAATCCAATCGTGAAAATATATCTCTTTGTTTAAATATGAATTATAATCAATTTAATTCAAAGCTTCTTATGCTAACCAAATTTCTTTCTTTGCAGGTTGTAAGCAATTGGAAGCAAACATCATAGAAACAAAAAGCACACTCTCATTATGATCAAATAAGAAGCAAAATTAACTCACAGCCTAATCCAAATCACTAATCCTAGTCTAATGTTGGTGGAGGAATCTAAAAAGAAAAACTTTCTAGATCAATTTTAATTAGCGTTAATTTTGTGGTTGTTCTTTACTCAGAGGTGAATGAGAGTGAAACTAATGATATTATGACTCTATTCCCCAAAATGCATAAGAAAAATGATAAACAATCTTTTCTTTTGAATGAATTTCTATTTAAGGGAAGGAGAAGAAATTTTCTTTTCACTATCAAACACTAAAATGTAGAAACTTCATGCAATTGTTCTCAATGAAGAATCTAATTCAATGCTAAACTATTCAGAAAATGATCCTAATATCCAAAATCCAATCGTGAAAATATATCTCTTTGTTTAAATATGATTTATAATCAATTTAATTCAAAGCTTCTTATGCTAACCAGATTTCTTTCTTTGCAGGTTGTAAGCAATTGGAAGCAAACATCATAGAAACAAAAAGCACACTCTCATTATGATCAAATAAGAAGCAAAATAAAGCCAAACTTTCAAAAAGAAAAAAAGAAAATCAAAACTCAAACAAGAGTAATTGTTTGGAAAGATAACTCAAAGACCAAATGGAATCATACACAGATCTCTGAACCTCCTTGTAACAACTTTCATGCAATTAGATAAATGAGAAAGTATCAAACCAACTCCAGATCTCAAAGAGGAAGAGTGATTCAAAACAAGGAAGAGTGATTTCAATATCTTTTAAAAACCAAACAGAACATCAAAAACCCTTGGAAATAAAATGGTTGCAAGATTTACAGAAGACACATCCTGATAGCAACAATCTCGAGCAGATTAAAATACCAAAAATTACACCCAAAAAGGTATCCCTAATTTTTTTCAAAAGATCTGAAAATCGATGCTCTGTAAAGAATTGCAGGGGAGCGCTAACGCTCTAGATGTAATGGTAGGGGAGCGCTGGTTTATGAGATTTAAGAGTATCGACCCAGAAATCAAGAAACTCAGGAAAACTTGAAAAATCAGTGTGTGTAGGATGACTTCAAGACTGACAATAGATCTAAAATCTAGAAAAACACAATGAATAGGATCTAAAGGTGGGCAAAGACTAAAACAAGACCACGTAAGGAAACCAAAACTGAAAGCTTCGATCCCAATGGAGTCTCCAATTTCTGTTGTAGGAAAATTCCTCTGTGGATAGGTGAATTCCCTCTTGGATATTAGACCCCTATGACCAAGACAAAAAAGTGCTAACTTTGAACACTGACTTTCCTTTAAACATAACTAAGCTAGTCAATAGATAAGAGGAAGAAAGTATGAGTACCTTTTTACGAAGTTTGTCCTCACTCTCCAAGTTGAAATTGATCTCCAAGTCCTTTAACGAGTCCTGCAATCCAATAAAAAGTGGAGACAAAGCATACTTCCTATTATACCATGATTAGTTTAAAGCTAGATTTATCCAAAATACAAGCTCATGAAAATTTACAAAATCTTGAAGGAAATAGGCCAAGCACATGTATTAATGAGAACAAAATAAGGTGCTTACAAAGTGTAGATGCAGATGTATCAACCTCACCAAGCTCTCCTTTTCCAACCCCTTACTGGAATGATCCACAATCAAAATGACAATACTTTCCACTGATTATTCTCCCCCTTTCACCATGAGGATGCTTCCTTATACAGGCTTTGAGATTCTTAACCACCTTAGATATTCTTGGGATAAGTCGAGGATATTACTCCATAAATTGTGGAACTCCCCTTAGATCCAATCTTGGACTTGGATTCGAGCCAAAATGACTCGGATATTTCTCAGTTGTCCTTAGAGATAAGGGGGATTTGTCCCCATGATTTTCTCAACAGCTCGATGCTCCCTCAAATTGGGCCAGAGAGCATTGAAACGCTCCCTTCTAAGAGGGCAAGGAGCGCTAGCGCTCCTTGCATGTGGGCAGGGGAGCGTCGATCTCCAAAAATTCTTTTATGATGGTAATTTCTCAAGGTAAAAGTTTGTACTCTTCGCCAAATGATATATTTCCTTCTTTTAACCAGTCTTAGATGATATCTCAAGTGTTCTTATGATGTCATCCATGATGAGACACAAGCGAGATGACAATATGATTTATGTGACACTTGCGACACTTGTGACAAAAGTGCGACACTTGCAATAATGACAATGAGACAATATCGAAGTGAGTAATTTTGACGTGTAACAGTTGATTGGGCCCAAATCATTTCAAATGAAGTTTCTTTTAAATTGGGAGGTATTAGGAAGACCATGAAATTTTACATGACTTCTTATCTAGTGTATGCTATAGTTCATTTCCATATTTTTGAGGACTTTCCTAGAGCTAAGAATGTAGACTTCAAAAAGGATCCAGTTTCATTCTGGTATCCAGTGTTATGGAAGTACAAGGCTCCATACAAATTTTATGAAGTACAAAATACATTCTTGTCTTCTTTCAAAAATTTAATTCATAGTCTCGTCTCGTCCATATTGTCACTAGAAGTTGCATCCTTTCTGCCAGTGAAAGTAATTTTTGAGACTACATAAGATTTTAGGGGAAACCCTCTCTGTCACCATTCTATGTTTTTGACAAACTCTTCATTATTGAAGTATGCAAACAATACAAATATTGGGTGCACTTATTCAATGAAAAAATAAAAAGGAAATTCATCCCTTTACCATGGAAAATTGGTGAAATTTTTGTAAAGAACATTTCTCATTTGGATGAATTCACCACTCAGTTTGACCTTTTCAATTTAAATGAAGTTTAGGCAATTCAGGGTTTTGACCCTTATAATTTATTTTCTGCACACATGTTTACAATTGGATACAACTCATCATTTAATAAGTATGTTGAACTATAAGAAGGAGGGGGAGACAATAAAACCCTCATGAAGCCTCTCCTAGAATAACCCTGGATGATATTGATGCATTGGTCAACACTAATGAACACTATAAGAAACATGGGCAAGATACGATAGGTAGAAACCCATGATCACCAATTATGTTTTAGAAGAGTACCTTGACAAAAAGAAAACCTTGTAATAATGCTCAAGAACATAGAAAGTCTTCCACTGCAAATTCAAATGATGGTGGATATAAAGACCCTTCCAAAAAAGTGGTTGAAAAATCACACACTGTTCATGTATCTGTAAAAATAAAAAGAGAAGTTCAGAAAGAAGGATAGGAGGTACCTGAAGTTGAACTTAGTCCCAGAGGTATGGAGGTTGACAAAATTATAGAAGAGCCCAACTGGGTTGAACATAGAATGATTGAGAGCGAAATTATAGTTGAGGAATTGGATTCCGAGGAGGTAGAGGTATTTGAGGAGGAATCTGTCACTTTGCATCACATGACCTACAAAAAAAATTCTAAGAAGTTGTTAATTGAAAAAATAATTTTGAAAAATGAAAAAGGTTTATGAAAAATGGAAATTAGAGATTGATTTTCAAGGGGTAAAACCCTCGAAAGTCATGGAGTTTCATGAAGCAACTTATGAAGCTTTAAAGTATTTAATTGATGAGATAGAGAAGGAAAACCTGATCTTAAAAGAAAAGTGAAAGAATTGGAAAAAGCTCTGCTTCCAATGCCCTTCTTTGTCGAGCTCATTGCTAATATATAACCATTGTACAGTCTCGAGGATGTACCAGAAACAAGCTCCAGGTTAAAATGTTCATTAAGTTGATTGAAAACTGTAAGAAAATATATTGGAGATAACATTAAGAAAATGATAACCTTGATCCTTGAAATATGGGATTTAGCAACAAGTTCAACTACTCTCTCAATAAGGGTCTTGCATTTTAAAGAATATCTCCAAAAGGACCTAGAAAATGATGAATTTTTTTACGAAGAAGCTATGGGTACATTTTCAGAAAAGGTCTTAAGTTTAAGTGATATTCATAGAAGAGAGAAAAATCTTCCTTCTAAGGCTTGTTTGAAACAATTAAATTCTTGTTAGTTGAAGAGAATTAAGTAGTTGCGAGAAATGTTGTCTAAATGTGATGTCATAAATACCAAAAGAGGTGATCTATTTCCAAAGCTTGTTGATCTAACGAAGGAACTAGAGGGCCCACATTTAATCATGGATTCAATACTCTTATCAAAAGAGAAATTACAAGAACAACTGAATGCCCTAAATATTTCTTAGGCTAGTGGATTTAACGTCTCAACTCAATATTCCAAAGAGGAGGTGGAAAAGTGGTTAATCTAGTATGCGAATAAAATTGAAGATATTGAAGACACACTTCACCAATTGAGCTTTGATATTAGAGATCTGGAAAATAAATCATTTGAAACCAAGACTAGGAAAGAAACAAAAGTTGCTCCCATGCAAGATTATATTGAACAATGGTTAAGAAATGCCTTGGGGAAGATAACTAAAATAGATAAAAAAGAAGCTGATAATACCATTAAACCACCTCTAGCCTAG
The DNA here is from genome assembly GCA_009831015.1 of Picea engelmannii. Classification (NCBI taxonomy): domain Eukaryota; kingdom Viridiplantae; phylum Streptophyta; class Pinopsida; order Pinales; family Pinaceae; genus Picea; species Picea engelmannii. The sequence goes on from ML790430.1 coordinate 150,032, forward strand.
CAACCTATAAAGGACACATCAATAAATAGATAGTGTCTTTGATATTCCATCATAGTAAGTCAAGTAGTCATATTGTTTAGCTTTCAACTTTCTTTCTTTCTCAGCTAGCAGTCATCCAACCTTTCTTTCATGATCTGTGAATGGTAAAGGTCAATTCCTAATTGTATTTTTCTCTTTTCTTCCAAGTATTTTCGTTTATTGGTCCATGGGAGCCCCATATGAGTCAATTTAGGAAAAACAAAAACAATTAATTTCCTTGTTAAATTTTTTTACAAACATCTATTATTTTTTTAGGTTCCGAGAAAACTATTTGGGACATTACATTAGTGATTTCTCATAATTTTAATTTTAAGCATGAGATTTCAAATGCGTGTCTATCAAAATATTTTTGGGTCTTAATTGAATGCTCATTTAAAGTTCTCTACCATAGGTGGTCCTTATATTCATCTTCTGCTAAATGATGTGTTCTATATTACTTTATGCTATGATGGAAATGCCATTGTGTGAGATTACTTATTCTCTTGGTTTATAATCTTTTATTATAGTGTGAATATTTATTTCTCGGAGATACCTGGTTCTTTCTCAGGTATTCTTTGCATGTGAATATTTTCTTCAAAAATAAGTCCGGTCCTTTCTTAGGCACTTTTTATATTCCTATATTTTATTAAAACAAAGAGGAGTACGACCTCTCTAAAAACAAAGGGCGATTTGTCCTTGTGATGATATCTTAAAGACCTTAAACAATCTTTTAGATCAACATTTTTGGTGACCATACTAAGGACAAACAAAAGGTTGGTTTCGAATGACTCAACAAGATCCAAATCAACCTGAACTACAAATCAGACCTAGAGATCAAATAAATATTCTTCATTAGCTATATGACTTAGCCATCACAACAAAAAAAAGTCAAGAAGAACGTGGGAAGATCTTTCCCATGAAGAAGAAATAGTTATTGCTCAAAGATAAAGAAGTCAACAATAAATTCCTAAAAGATGGAACCGTATGAAGGTTCCTTGACAAGAAGTAAAACCAAGATTCTTGAAAGTTATCAAGAATCCCAAGATTAAATATCCGAAGTAATAAGTCTAGCAACCATGGGCAATTGAGAAGAGAAAAACAATGAAATTCCTAATAATTAAAGGAGAGAAAATGATAGACAAAGAAATCCAAGAAGGAGAGCCATATCCATTCCTCTAAACTTATAGGGAGAAAAACATTAGTTTCCTACTCTCCCTCAAGTCATTTTACCTGTCTTCACAAGCGATGGGATCATGGGTCCCAAAAATCATATTGATCAATTTCTTACCATCTGTGACATCCATTTGATTAAACATGATGATGTGATGGTGAGAGTATTTCTTCAAACTTGTATATGCCTAGCCTACGACTGGTACCTTTCTCTCCCAACTCAGTCAATTGTCTCATTTGAAAATATGGAAGATATGTTTATGAGCATTTATACCCAGCCAATAAAAAATCATACTTTACTCACTCAGTTCATTGGAATACATCTTGAAAAAATGAAAGTATCAAAGATTTTAACTTACACTTTTTCAAGAACCTAAATCAAATTCTAGAGGAAGAACATCCAAACACATCTGTTATATTTGGGTGTTATAAGAATGCAATGACATTGAATGTCAATTATGCAATAAAGGTTTCACAAATAAACACATTAGATGAAACAATGACAAACATAATAGAGATGGAAGAATATATGCTCTAGACTAATGTGTATCCTGAAATTATCCTTAGAAAAGCACAAAGATAGATGACAAATTTATCAATACCATATCAAGTCCCATATACCTCAAGAACGATTGAAGGAGACAAAATTGGAGGGGGAATTTTGCAAGGCCAACCCCTAATGTAAGAAATAGTCTTGAAGTTTGTCAAGACAGTCATAAAAAAATAGAAATTGCTCAGATGAGCGGGACCATTTGACAAATGTAAAATGAGATAACTCAGCTCAAAATAAATTAAAATTCCATTCCACCACATCAATATGTGAGAAATTTGCTGCAAAATCAAAGAGAAAGAAATGACAGAAATCTAAGAAATGAATAACACAGACCCAAAGCACCATGAGTCCCAAATACAAATGCAGTTGTGTTAGAAGAAATCATAGAAGAAGAAGAGTTTATTCAAGGCAATGATCCATTCAATCAAGAATCGATCAATGATCAATATCAAATATTAGAATCAATCTAGATGGAGGATATTTCATCATCTTTTGAAATGCTTGATGAAAAAAAATATTATGATTATTCAAAACAAGACAATGTTATTTAGACCAGAAATTAAGAAAACAAATTCAAGCCCAGGGATCAACCTGAAAGAGAAAAAGAAAAAGCTAATGCTCTATATCCAACAAGGCAATGACTGGTTGATAATCAACCCAAATCACTAGAAATGACTTATAATATAATATATGACTTGATCAAACTTTGGATCAATCTACCATTCATGGAGGTAGTCAAGATACCTCACAAAGGGAAAATATTTCGAAGATTTTGGATGATACAATTTCGTCAGGTCCAAGGATAGAAGCAACTGCTATGAAAACAAAACACCAACAATACTTTATACCAGTAAGACCAAGAGGCAAGGTTCCACCATTTTAAATATCATTGGAGAATCATGATTTTACATTACACAATTGCTTGGTTGATAGTGGAGCCACTGATAATATCATGCCATTATCGGTAATAGAGGCTCTTGGAATGGAATGCACAAAGTACTATGATACAAGTGCAAGTATTTATGCCATTGATTCTAGAAAAGTACCATCTTCTGGAGAAATCAAATATTTGTGTGCATGGATATGTGTAGCACTGCACATTAGAATAATGTTTAACATAATAGTGGTTGATCTTCCTCCAGCATATGGTGTTGTCCTTGGAAGATATTGGTGTTTAATGATCGAAATGTACATAATGAATGATGGGAGTTGTATGATGAATCCAAATAAATATGGAACGTTGATTAGAGTACCAAGAGAACAGAGAAAGTTATTATCATTTAAAAAGAAGGAAACTGAAGTGATGTAGAACTATATTGATTCTAGAATTGGAAATTACGTTGTCTTAAATACAAAGCAAATGAATTTTCCCAAACAAAATGAATATGACACCTTTAAAGGGTTATGGGAAAAATCATTTGATGGTGCATGTTCTAAGTCTGGCATTAGAGTTGGAATTATTTTTAAAAAATTACATCATGTATTTATCCACATGCAATTAGACTTGAGTTCCTTTGCACCAATAACAAAGTTGAGTATGAAACATTAATTCAAGTATTGGCTCTAGCACTTCAAATGAAAGTCAATTATTTGGTGGTAACCATATATTCAAAATTGGTCATCAATCATATCTGAAAAAAATCACAAAATCAAGAAGGAGAAATTGAAGCATTATGCAAAGAGAGTTTTGGAAATCATAAATTCATTAAATTCCTTCAATATTACTTTTGTTCCTCGAGAGAAGAATACAAAATTAGACTCATTCGTAGTAGAAGCCTCTCTTTTCAATAAAGACGATTCTCAAATCCCAATACTTTTCATGTCAAAACAATTTTCCGACCATCAATACTTGATAATGAGGACTATTGGAAAGTGTTTGAAAATGATGAGCATATTGTAAATTTTCTAGCAGACCTAGATTCAATATCATTTGATATTCCATAAGGAAGTTAAAGCAATCAAAAGGATAACCATGATTAGAATAGTAATGTCTTTCCAAAGAATTATGTTAGCCTTGAATCTCTCTTCACAAGAGATGTAACATCCTTGTTTTCAAACCCCAAACTAGCGATGTGTATGCTAAATGTACTATGTGGTCGGGAGCCAAGCGATGTATATTGTAAATATGATGTATGGCTGAGAGCCAATATGTAAACAATGTAAATTGAAATATAATGAATGAGACGTATCGCTAGTTGTAGATAAACATGGATAGATATTTGCAGGCTAAGTATCCATAAGAGAGGGTATGGGTCTAAGGGGGAGAGTTACCCATATCCATTAAACCAAAACCCATTTCCTATTTTTCTCTAAATTATCCTAACCATGAACCTTACATTAATTGTTGAGTGTTCTAGAGCCCAATCATTAAATTCATGTAAGAGGGGTTGCTATGAAAGTCACTTCACATAGTTATTGAGAGCATGGGGGATGAGTATAATCATCTTGGGGAAGAGGGCAAGTCAAGCAGGAAAGACAAAGAGAGAAAATTCGTATGGGTAGGAGATCAGAATTATACATTCACGTTTTTGGATAGAGAGTTGTTTTTACATGGAGTTTTTTGGCCAACAATGGAGTTCTGAGTGTGGGAACTTGAAGGTAGTTGTTGTGGACATGTTTGACTGCTATTTGAAGCCATTATTTCATGGAGAAAGAGGTTGTGTGTCTGGGAGTGACGAGCTGTTTGAAATTTGTCCAAGAAGCATGCGTTTTGGTTGATGGGAAAATTTGTGTTGTAACTGTAAAATTCATGAAGTCCCAACAAGTGGAGTTCATGTCCAACCTATGTTGGAATCCCTAAAGGGGAGTGGAAAGGCCTGAGGGATTGTGATTAGTGAAGGGGGATTCCATCCCTTGGGTTGTGCAGATTGAGGGGAAGAGTGTTGGTGGAATGGAATTAATTGCTAGTTTGACTGTTGAGAGGGGAACATTAACCAGCCTTAGGTACCACCTTCTCGTGTGGATTCATAACCCCTAATAGTGGGTGTCTTTCTATTTAGAACTGGAACAACAAGGCTACGACTAGGAGGAACATACGTCCTTTGGAGCAGGTTGCACATTTCATTAAGATAAGTGTTCTTATGTGTTGTGTTTATTCATGTTAATTGTTGATACAATTGTTGTTCAATTTAATCTGAGTTATATTTGGTTATCATTCCTTGTTGTGAGCATAATGATGCATTTAAATCCTTGTTTATATTGTTCAATGATGTTGTATTCTATTTAGTTGTTCAATGCATAGTTAAACAATTATATTTACATTTTTAGGCAGCATAGATAGTTACATCTGAATGAATGTCATGCTGAGTATATTTCCACATATAGATTTAGTAACTCAAAATTTTAACGGGTCATTTTAGTAGTTACGTGATCCAACTAGGGGCTGGGTACCTTACAAAGTGGTATCAGAGCTACTGGTTCAACACTGGACCTGTATGGGCCAAGAACTAGCACGGATTTGAGTAAATTCGATATTACATACATTGGTCTGTGCGAATTCGGGAAAAATTGGGAGAAAATCATAGTTAAATCCCCAAATTCGTGGTCAAGATTCATGTTAAAATGAATCATAATTGTTTAAGAGAATTTAATGAATTTAATCTACAAGTTGCAGAGCCGAATTTGACTTAAAATGGTTGAGTTTCAAGTTTTAATGGCCGTTGTAGAGTTACGGGTAGTTTGGTGAATCGACGATCGAGATCTCTTTGGATCTCGAGATCGATGGCTAAGATTCGTCATGATAAATTTACAAATTTATAAGTTATTGAACATTTTGAAGGTCAAACAAATCAACGAACGAGATTCAATTTCAACGGTTGAAAGTTGAAGGAAATCGACGGTCCAGATTCACCTAGATTGTGCTCAAAATTTTCTAAGTGTTGGAGTACATCGAAATATTTCGCTGACAGTCGATGGTCGGATCAACGAGATTTGTGGAGGTTTGAAGTTCGCCAACCAAAATCGTTGATGGTCGACAGTTGAATCAATGAGTTTGGCGAAGAGTTGATTTTGGCCAAAATAAGTCTATGATCGCCGACGACCGATGGTCAGGGATTGGCAAATTTTGGCCAAAATTCCTAAGTGTCAAAATTTTCCAATGAAACTTGTCGATGGCCGATGGTCGGGGATTGTCAGGATTTGATGAAATTTTCAGGCATCCAGAGAGGATAGCTGATCGCCAATCGCTGATGACCAATGGTTGGGGATAGATAGAATCTGATGAGGGTTTCATGTGTCGAGGGGGACTATTGATCGTCGATGATTGAAGAATCGGGGATCGATGGATTGTAACGAGAGTTTTCATTTGTCCAAGAGAAGTGGATGATCGTCGATGGGGGAAAAGAGAATGATGACATCATCATCCACGTGTCATGCCATGTCAACATCCATGTGTCATACCACATCACTCAAGTCGACACCTCAGGATGATGTGTCATGCCACATTGACATCCACCTCTCATGCCACATCAGCATTTTCCACGTCATCTAATTGAAGTGGCCGGTGGTCGATGGTCAGGTCGATCGATTTGGGGAAGTGTTTTTGACAGTCATCGGGGATCGTCAATCATCAATGGGTTGATGCTTAGGTGTCAGTTGAATTGGTGAGGAGTTTTCATTCACCAATGAAGATGGTCTATGGTCGACAGTCGAATCGACTAATTTAGAGTTGTGCACAAATCGGTTGTCGGGGGAATGGGCCGACGACCGACGGTCGTGTCAACAAATCAGGAAAAGTGTGGTGCGCGCCCAAGGGAGAATGTCAGTCACCGATATAATATGTAACATAGATTAATGACTCAAATTCCACATGATTTTAGATCCACAATTTATATTTAAAAAGCTGTTACAGTAGTAAAACCGTTGAATTTTTAAGAATCTTTCGGGTTTGCATAGGTCACGAACTTGCGATTCGATTTTGGGACCCTAAACGTTGTTTTTAGGTAGTCTAAACCCACAAGAATAAAGTGTACCAAGGTAGACTTTGGCTCTACAGCTCAAATAAAATAACTCGGAGAGAGCTATCAAATTAGTTAAATGGTTTGCAAAATGAAGCTCGTATGAGGAAGTTACAACCAAAACATTGAGGGTAAAATTTTGGCGCCAAAGTTACTTCTGAAGGGAATAAATCCATGCTCATTAGTCCATTTGGAGCACAAGAGCAGTAGATGGAAATATTATGACCCAAAGAAGCCAACAATGGAGTTAAAATTTGGTTATGGGTACCTGAAAATGTGCAGGAAGAGAAATAAGGCACATGTAGCATATAGGGATAAATTGGGTAAAACAACATAAATTCTCTAGACCATAACTTTCAACTAGGATCTCGGTTTTGAGAAAACAAATAGTCATTAGAAATGAATTAAAGAGTACAAGACATATGGGAGCCCATAATTTTGAATTGGACATTATATTTTCTTAGAAAGTGATAAAAGAGAGTGTTGTAGCAGTAAATGAGAGGAAATTACAACATGTGGAGGTTGTAACTTTTCACTCAGAACTCATATTGAGACATGAGTACAATTGTTGTAAAGTTGTCTCGGAGAGGAATGAATTTAAAGAATCATACTTGGGAGTAGTGCATTAATACTCTTCATAATTTAAAATGAATAATGACATGTAATCCAATTAATAAATATTTTTTCAATGTGCTTAATTCTAACAACAAATATTGCATGCACATTCTTGCAGAATTAAAGATTCAGAAAAGTAGACTTTAGTTCCTACATGAGAATTAGAGATATGGAGGATGATCAAGGATCTTATAGCCATGAAGTAGAAGTTATAGGTCTACATTTCAGCATGGGTAATATTGAGACCGAGTTTAATGGAAGAAGAGATAGGCAAGAGCCTGTAACTATGAGAAGCCTACAAAAAAAGTGCAGAGCTATAGGGCTGATAATGAGAGGATCATGAAGGCTCAAGAAGAGATACTTAAAATCTTGAATATATTGCCAAAAGTATTCATGCACAAGGAAAGAAGATAGTGCCAAACAATTGGAGGTGTCTGGGTCTCATGATAGGAGGAATTATCATGGGGGATATAGATGATCAAGGAGTATTAGTAGACATCAACATCATCATTCTCCAGGGCACTCGACCAAAAACAAATATGCACGTTCAAGGTAAAAAATCATCCCAAGTATATCGCCTGTCAGGCATAAGAGAAGGAGACATGGGTTAGATAGCTTGCAAGGGGAATTGAGGAAAATCAAGCCACCATCATTTGATTGAGAAAAAAAGAAAGGTGAAGATGCAGAAGCATGGTTGATGGGAATGAGAAAATATTTCCAATTGTATAACTACTGTTCAAATGTGGAAGCTACAATTGTAGCCTACCATATTCAAGGGAAGGCATCTATGTGGTGGGACCGACTAAAGCATGTTAAGCACCTTGATGAAAAAATAATTTCTTGGAAGCAATTCAAGAAATATTTTTAGTAGCAGTACTTGTCAGAGCAATATTATGATAAGAAGATGCAAGAGTTCTTTGAACTCAAACTTGGGAACATGACCATGGATGAATATGAGAGAAAGTTCTTGGAACTTCTTAGGTATGTGAGCTTCATCAGAGATGAGAAAGTCAAAATTCAGATATTCCCGAGTGGGCTTCCATTCTTTTATGAGGATAAAATTTAGTTTGATGAGCCCAAGAGTTTAGAAGAAGCCATAAGAAAGACCAATTATTTGTATGAGAAGAATAGATGAAATACAACTTTCTAAAGGGCTTGGAATGACAAGAAGAAAGGAAACATGGATCAAAGGAAGACAAGATTCAAGCCACCTTTCATGAGGAATATGTTTCAATCATATCAGCAATGGAAACCATATCAAGGTGATCAAAAAATGACAGAGTCCTTGGAAAAGAGGCCAAGGAAGCATCACATAAAGTGTTGGGGATATGAAGGAGATCACATGTAGAAAGATTGTCCTCACCGAGGAGATGAATACTTTGCATAACGTCAAGGAGGAGGAGACAATAGAGGACATGGGAAAAAGCATGCCAAGGATCTATGCAACCTTAGACAATAGAAAATCAGAGTATCAATCCCACATGATTGAAGTGGAAGGTAAGATTGATAATCAACCCATAGCTATTTTAATTGATTATGGAGCTAGTCATAGCTATATAGATCCAAATCTAATTGAAAGATTTAAATTGAAGAAATGTAAGCATGAAAAGTCTTGGTTAGTTCAACTAGCTACTAGAACCAAGAGAAGAATTAATGAGTTTGTTAAAGAATGCCCTATAAATATGAATGGAAGTAACACAAAGGAAAATTTTAACATCATACTAATTGGGTCTTATGAATGCTTGATTGGTATGGATTGGATAGAAAATCATCGTGTTGTTTTAGATTGTTATAACAAAGTGTTCACATGTATTCATGAGGAAGGGAATTTAAGGACGGTGCAAGGTATTCCAAGGCCTATATCTGTCTGAGATATTTGAACATTGTATCTGAAAAGAGGTTTTAGAAAAGGGTGCCATATATATGTAGCCCATATGGAAGAGCCAATGAAGGACAAGGACCCAATTCTTGAAGATTATCCAGTCTTGAAAGAGTATGGATATGTGTTTGAGGAGTTGCTAGGATTTCCACCAAAGTGGGATATAGATTTCTCAATTGAATTAATGTCTGGAGTTGCCCCAATATATAAGACTCCCTACAAAATGAGCACGCTAGAGCTAAAGGAGTTGCAAATGAAACTAGAAGAGTTGTTAAAGAAAGGGAACATATGCCCAAGTGTTTCTCCTTTAGGTGCCCCAGTTCTTTTTGTCAATAAGAAAGATGGAATGCCAAGGTTATGTATTGACTTCAGACAATTGAACAAGGTTACAACAAAGAATAAATATCCTTTGCCAAGTATTTATGATCTATTTGATTAGTTGAAAGGAGAAAACATATTCTCCAAGATTGACTTGAGGTCAGGCTGTCATCAAGTGAGAATCACAAAAGAAGACACCAAAAAAATAACTGTTGGTCCCCTGTTTTGACCATGTTCTTTGCCCATACTACATACCATTGACCTCCAATTATATGCCAGTACCACCCTTTTTGACCCCCTTTTGCTATAATCAACATCCCTTTCCCACTCAAAGGGGTCACCTAAGGTATCTTTGAAATTCAAGTTATTATTATGCATTTTTAATACTTTAATTTGATAAATGAGCTAATATCACTTGGGTAGGTACCATTGCTATTCTTGGCGCAGGGTTCCGGTACCAGGTACCAACTCACACTGTAGCGGTACCAGTGGAGCGGTTCGAAACCGATGCATCATGGCATGCATTATGGTTCGATGAAGAGATAGCAGAGTCACAGGCCAGCTGGAGCCGTTGCCACAGAGTACTCGAGAGCGTGATGATTACCTTGGATCGATTATGCTTCAAGTGTTCACACTTCGTGACACTACGTGTCACGAAGTTGTGAAA
>ML790430.1:160306-282760 GCA_009831015.1 Picea engelmannii
TTTATTTTTAGGATAGCATTCGAATAAAAGACTAGACGCTTGCCTGCACATACTGTGTATCAGCTCGAAGTATACCAACCCTGGTTTGACAATTTAGTGATTCAGGACACTTAAAAGCTACAATTTAGCAGCCTGACAATAACCTCTAGGAAAAGGTATGGACTCTATGATTTTGTGGTGGTGCCTTTTAGATTGACAAATTCACTGACTACATTCATGTGTCTCATGGATGGAGTGTTCATATATTTCTTGGATAAGTTTGTAGTTGTATTCTTGGATGATATTATCATATATTCCAAGACAAAAGAGGAACATGAGAAACATTTGAGGATGGTGCTACAAGTGTTGAGAGAATACCAATTGTATGCAAAATTGAGTAAGTGCACTTTTTATCAAAAACAAATCCATTATTTGGGTCACATTTTTTCAGAACAGGGCATAGCTGTGGATCCAGAAAATATTGAAGCAATCAAGAGTTGGCCAGCGCCAACAAATATTTTAGAGGTTAGATCATTTATGGGTCTAGCTGGTAACTATAAGAGATTCATTGGAGGATTCTCCAAAATTGCACACCCAATAACATCTTTTCAAAAGAAAGGAGTAAAGTTTGAGTGGACTGCTAAATGTGAAGAAAATTTTCAGTGCTTAAAGGATTGATTAACCAGTGCACCTATTTTGAAAGTTGTATATCTAGATGATGATTTTATTGTGTGCACAAATGCATGCAAGGAAGGGCTTGATGGAGTCCTTATGCAAAATGGACATGTAATTTGTTATGAGATCAGAAAGTTGAAGGATCATGAAATAAATTATGCCATACATGACTTAGAGATGGCAACCATAGTACATGCCTTAATGATGTGGAGGCATTACCTTATGGGAATAAAATTTGAATTGAGAACAATTCATAGTGGTATGAAATATTTGTTTGAAAAACCAACATTAAATGCTAGATAAACTAGATAGCTGAACTTTATGAGTGAATATGACTTTAATATCAAGCACATAATGGGAAAATAGAACAAGGTGGCTGATGCACTCAACAGAAGGGTGCATAAAATGCATGTTGCAGCCATTAGTATGTACAATACAAATTTAAAACATATAATCCTAGAGGATGTGTTTACAACAAAATGACACACAACATAAATACAAGGATCACAATCTAGAAGATGATGGAATCCTCTTATTTCAAAATAGAGTTTATGTTCCCAATTCTCAATAATTGAGAAATTTAGTTCTAAGGGAGATGCATAATGTGCCATATGCAGGACATCCATGATATCATAAAACTATTACAACTATAGGAGGTCAATATTTTTAGCCTAGTATGAAGAAATACGTCATTGATTATTTGGCTAGATGCATGGAATGTTAGAAGGTAAAGGCTGAGCATAAACATTCAACATGTTTGCTACAACCATTTCCCATTCTTGAATGGAAATGGGAAGTCGTTACTATCGATTTTATTACTAAATTTCCTAGGACACCCAGGAAACATGATTCCATCATGGTAGTGGTGGAGAAACTCACAAAGGTTGCACATTTCATTTTAGTAAAAGTAACTCACAAGGAAACCAATATTGTAGAAATTTACATGAGAGAAATCACTAGGCTACATGGTGTGCCTAAGGTAATAGTGTCGGATCGAGATCTCAAGTTCACTTCTAATTTTTGGAGGGGATTGTTTAAAGGATTTGGGACAAATTTAAATTTCAATACAACATATCAACTAGAGTCAAATGGGCAAACAAAAAGAATTAATAAAATAATTGAAGATATGTTGAGAATGTATGTAATGGACACACCTTCTAAGTGGGAGGACTATATCCATTTAGTTGAGTTTTCATACAACAATGAGTATCAAGAATCATTGAAGATTAGACCATTTGAAGCATTGTATGGCAGAAAATGCAACACACTAGTAAGTTGGGACAACCCCGAAGACAAAGATGTGATTAGGCCAGAGTTGTTAAAGGAAATGGAAGAACAAATGGTAAAAACTAGACAAAATTTAAAAATTGCAAAAGATCGACAAAAGAGCTATGTTGATAGAAAAAGGACAAATAGAGAATTCAAAGTGGGAGAGCACATGTTTTTAAAATGTAAATCCAAGAGAAGCTCGCTGAAATTGGGAAGCTTCCCAAAGTTGGCAGTGAGATATTGTGGGCCTTTTGAGGTGATAGAAATGATAGGACCAATTTCATACATGCTAGCATTACCTGCATCCACGGGAATTCATAAAATGTTCCACGTGTATTTATTAAAAAAACATGTACTTGATCCTAATCATGTGATTGATTGGAATGTGATCCAAGTGGAACATGAAGGGGATTTCTAGGTTGAACCAGTGAAGATCCTGGACTGGAAAATCAAAGTGCTTAGGAACAAAACCATAGATTTGGTAAAGGTTTAATGGAATTGTTACAGTCCTAAAGACGCTATATGGGAGCACAAGGAAGCTATGCAGGAAGCATACCCTTAAATTTTTGAAAATTTTGAAGAAAATTGAATGAACATTTATACATAAGTGAATGAAGACTTCATTTGGCAGCTAAAGTTCTTGGAGCCACAATTCCGAGATTTCTTTTCCAACCAATGTATGGGTTGAGGGGAAAGGGGAATTGTTGCGTGATTCATTAAGTTACATAATTATCATGTATCTTGATGCAATTTTTTTATATATGTCAATGTGTAAACTGTATGGTTATGTGCACTGGAGACAATGCAGTTAGTACGGGGAGGGGAATGTAACATCCCCATTTTCAAACCCCAAACTAGAAATGTGTAAGGTAGATGTAGTATGTGGTCGGGAGCCAAGCGATGTATATTGTAAATGTGATGTATGGGAGAGACCCAATATGTAAACAATGTAAATTTAAATATAATGAATGAAATGTATCGTCAATTGTAGAGAGACATGGATGAATATTTGCGGGCTAAGTATCTGCAAGAGAGGGTAGGGGTCCAAGGGCGAGTGTTACCCATATCCATTAAACTAAAACCAATTTCCTATTTTTCTCTAAATTATCCTAGCCATGAATCTTCCATTAGTTGCTGAGTGTTCTAGAGACCAATCATTGAATTCATGTAAGAGGGGTTTGCTGGACATTGGGTTCAACGCTTCCCATGAGTTTTGTGACATGGGTTAACCCCCTCTCATGGGCCTAACTCCGATGATTGTGGCTGAGACTAATGCCCACAGGTTTTGGTCTAACAAGAATTGTAGTCCAACAAATGGTATAAGAGCGACATGTCTCGAGTTCAAAACTTGTCCGACATGTGATGGGGGGGATATTGTTGGACATTGGGTTCAACGCTTCTCGCGAGTTTCACGACATGGGTTAACCCCCTCTTGTGGATCCTAACTCCAATGATTATGGAAAATACTAATGCCTATGGGTTTTGGTCTAATGAAAATCGTAGCCCAATAGGGTTGGTGTGAAATCCACTTCCCATAGTTATGGAAAGCACGGGGGATAAGTACAATCAACTTGGGGAAGAGTGCAAGTCAAGCAGGCAATAGAAAGAGAGGAATTTCGTATGGGTAGGAGACCATAATTATAGATTTACGTTTTTGGATAAAGAGTTGTTTTTACATGGAGTTTTTTTGGCCAGCAATGGAATTCCGAGTGTGGGAACTTGAAGGCAGTTGTTGCGAACATGTTTTTTTGTTGTTTAAAACTGTAATTTCGTGTAGAAAGAGGTTGCATGCCTGATAGTGATGAGCTTCTTGAAATTCATCCAAGAAGCATGTGTTTTGGTTGTCGGATGAATTTGTGTTGTAGCTATAAAATGCCTAAAGTTCCAGCAAGTGGAATTCCTATCCAACCTATGTTGGAAGCCCCAAAGGGGAGTGGAAAGGCCCAAGGGACTATGAGCAGTGAAGGGGGATTCCATCCCTTGGGTTGTGTAGGTTGAGGGGAAGAGTGTTGGTGGACTGGAATTAACTGTGAGTTTGACTATGGAGAGGGGGACATTAACCAACCTCAGGGACCACCGTCTCTTGTGGATTCATAGCCCCAACTCGGGGGTGTCTTGCTGTTGAGAACTGGAACAACAAGGCTATGATTGGGAGGAATGTTCGTCCTCTACAATAGGTTCCACATTTCATTAAGATAAGTGTTCTTATATGTTGTGTTTATTCATGTTAAATGTTGATACAATTGTTGTGCAATTTACTTTGAGTTATATTTGGTTATCATTGCTTATTGTGAGCAAAATGATGCATTTAAATCCCTCTTTATGTGGTTGAATGTTGTTGTATGTTATTTAGTTGCTATATGCACAATTAATCAATTATGTTTACATTTTTGGGCAGCATAGACAATTACATGTGAATGAATGCCATGCTGAGTATTATTTCCGCATATAGATTTAGTAATAAAAAAGTTTAATGGGTTGTTTTAGTAGTGACGTGACCGAGCTGGGGACCGGGTACGTTACAAGAGATGAACAAACAAATAAAATGATCGTTGTGGATGAATATTCCATTAGGAAAGTGCAAGAGATTCATAAAATTAACATTGGTACATCTGATACTCTCAAATGCGTAAATCTTGGTACAAGGTGTCCTATTGAAGAAGTTTAACAATATACTCTTCTTTCAAAGAATTCCAAGATATCTTCACATAGAGTTATGATGATCTAAAGGAGTATGAAAAATATATCTTTCATCAAACCATACCGCTCAAAGAAGGGTCAAAACCTTATAAGCAAAAATTAAGAATGATAAATCCAAAATTAAATCCCTTGGTAAAAATGGAGCTAGAAAAATTGAAAAGGGTTGGCATAATTTTTCCAATTATGCACTCAGAATGAATTTCAAATCCCGTGGTGGTTAGAAAGAAGAACAACTTTCAAACCCACTTCCAAATATGGAGATGTTGCTACAACAAGTTACTAGTTCTACATTGATGTCCATGTTAGGTAGATTTTCTGGGTACAATCAAGTCCTTGTGGCTAAAGAGGATAGATCCAAGATTGATTTCATTACACCATGGAGAACATGTGCCTATGTCTCCATGCCTTTCAGTCTAAAAAATGATGGTGCAACATTTCATAGGGCTATGGACCACGCCTTAAGTAATTTAATAGGAAAATTCATGGCATATTATCAAGATGACCTAATTGTCCATTCAAAATTAAGAGAACACCATTGAAACATCTTAGTCAAGTCTTTCAAATACGCAAAATGTATGGCATATCCCCTAATCCAAATAAATGTCTATTTGCAGTATCAGAAGGAAAATTGTTTGGTCATATAGTGAGAAAATAAGGCATTTATATTGTTCTCGAGAGGATTAAAGCAATCAATGGATTAAATCCTCCAATATCTCAGAAAGGGGTACAATCTTTCTTTGGAAAGATATTTTTTGTATGAAGATTTGTTTCGAATTATGCCACAATTGTAAAGCCAATCAATACATTAGTAAAGAAGGATCTAAAATTTGAATGGACTCAAGAAACTCAAAAGGACTTTACAGTCATTAAACATGCCATTATTGCTTCTCTTGTTCTCATTAGTCTCGACTTTGATAAATACTTCATTGTACTCATTTTCCTCTAAAGAGACTATTGGCTCCATACTTACCCAGAAAAATGAAAAAGGGGAGGAACTCCCAATTGTTTTCATGAGTAAAACCTTGCATGACTATGAACTAAATTATTCCATGATTGAGAAGCAATCCCTTTATTTAGTCAAGGCGATTGATTAGTTTAGGACCTACATTTTATCAACTAACATTATTGCTTATGTATCCCCTGTCAAAATGTTGCTCAATCAACAACTCAAAGAAGGGAGATGGGAAAATTGGTTGGCCAAGCTTCAAGAATATGATTTAGAAATCAAGCCTCTAAAAGCTATTAAGGGACAAGATCTATGCAAACTAATGACTGTAATTGAAGCTATAAACATTTCTTCTCCCAATACAAGTGATGCCACCATACAAAGTTCAGCTCTGTCAACATCTAAGTGGTATAAAGACATAATTTTTTATTTGAAATTTGGGTAATTTTCTGTCAAAATGTATTCTAAGGAGAGGGTATATTTAAATATGAAGACCAATTAGTATGTATTAGTCTTAGGAGTTATTTTATGAATAAATTTTGATGGAATTATGTTGAGATGTTTAGATAATTTAAAGGCCAAACAAATATTACAAGAATTCCATGAAGGAATTTGTGGCCGACACTCTGCACTTGTTGTGAATACTCACATAATCATTCATACTGACTATTATTGGCCAACCATGTTCAAAGACGCTTATTCAATAATTAGAAAATGCCTCTCATGTCAAATTTTTTAAGGAAATATGAAAAGAGCAATAATTCCACTACAATCTATATCAGTTGAAGAACCATTTGCACAATGGGGTTTGGGTGTAATTGGTTTGATTATCCCAAAATATAGTAAAGGACATTCTGCTACTGACTATTTTACAAAATGGAAAGAAGTTATAGCCTTGAAGAATGTTGATTCTAAACAATTGATTTCTTTCTATCTTGATTTGGTGTCCTTGAAAATTCATAACAGATAATGGTTAGATTTTAATTGGATCTAAATTTAAATTTTTTTGTGGTGAATATGGCATCAGCATGGGACAATAATCCAACTATTATACTCAAGGAAATGGTTTGGCTGAATCAACTAACAAACATTGATTCGAATTATCAAGAAAACACCACTAAAAGGAGAACACCTTCTAGCATAGGTTTTTGCGAAGGTTTTTAGTGCAACAAAATTTGGATTTTTTTTCAAAAAAACCTTTGCTACAACTCTATTGACTATGGTGGTTTTATCATAGGTTTTAGCAGATGTTCTATATAACCAAAAAAATTTGGGTGGGCGGAGGTTGTAGTGGAGGTGTTTTTTTTTTTTGGTACGTTTCTTGTCAAAACGAACCGGTTCTATATTCAAACACACACACTGGTATGTTAATATAGTCAAACTCACAGGTATAGTAATATAATAAAAATGCCCCAGAACTAAATATAATAAAAAATGCCCCTGTGCATTTATAACTAATGCGCATCGGTTCCCCCTTTTTCGTCATATGCAGAGCACCAATGCTCTTATAATTACTACACATCGGTTCCATGTTCTTCTCTTATGATGCACTGGTGTGCTTCAATATTTTTCCACCTCAGTGCAATCAAGTTATAGATAGCACCAGTGCGCTTTAGGATTATTATGTACCGGTGAAGTTAAGTTATAGTTAGCCCCGTGCAATAATGTTATTCAGAGACCCAATGTGTTTAATATAGAATGCACTCCAGTGCTTCTGTAATTAGTATGTATCGATATGTCAACAACATTAGTCTTAGTATGCTTCAGTGCGTATAATATAGTAAAGGCATCGGTGCCTAAATAATATTTAGCTGAACTGTGCATATAATAATAACGCACTGGTAGGATAATTTTTTTAGCATGCCGGTTAATATTTCAAACATGAGCACCGTACAATTTTGAAACGATAAATATTATTCTACGTTATATCATTTATGGAACAATGCATTTTCTCAATAGTACATGCTAGTGCATTATTATAATTATGTTCCGATGTGTATGATTCCTCAAAATTCACCGATGTCTATATTATGGCTCTAGTGAGTTCAAAATAATACAATGCACTAATATGTATATATTTTAATTCATTGTTTTTACAAATTTTCAATTAATTATTTCAAAATCAAATTTATATATTTTTTTCCACAGAAAAAGCGTAATTTTATTCATCGGAAGAGAACCAAATTACATTTTGCAGGTGCTTTAAATCACATCTCTCATCTATGGATTAAATATCCAAGCAAACAAAGGCTAAAAAGCCATATGAGAGATTACATCTTGAAGGCATCAAGCATCAAGCATGAAAAATGCAATACATAAATCCAAAAATGAAACAAGAATCAGCTAAAAGTCATAGCCCCCACCAATAGAGAAAAGCGTCGAGAGAAACAAACCAAAAGAAGACCCCAGAAACTGGATAGACTAGGTCAGAGCGGTATAGAAACCACACACCAAATGCACCAAATAGTAGATAGTACCAGGAAGATTCAACTCCACAAACCAATCGCAAGGGAGAGGCACAAAAAACCGCACGCCCAATAGATGGACCTCAAAGTGTTCACCCACTACCAAATCAACACTGTACGCCCATACTAAGGACCTCAAAGCACATGCCTCACCAAAAATACGATAAGGGGTGGAAAATAGAGCACCAACACCCAACACATCCAGACCCCAATCTATGAATACATTAGACTCTGAACATACCAAAAAAATGGGAGAAGAGAACTGCAGACTACAGGAAGCAAACCCCCAAGAACACCCTATGGAGAGAAAGAGAACCAACCAAGAAAAATAGATGCGAGACAAACCAGGTTTGAGCGGCATATAAACCTCTAAAAAAGGAATAGATATTCCAAAACTACCTGACCCACCGAAAACAATATAAGAACTTGGAAAAAATTATTTGAACCTAGAGCCAAGAAGCAAGGATATGTATTAAACCCTAACAACGATCTTGAAACAAAGAGGCATAGCAAGAAGTAGGCCCATAAGGGATGGGGGGGAGCCCCACAAAGAGACGACGCCACAAAATTGGTGGACACAGCCGATCTTGGCTGCAGAGAAGAAAAGAGAGAAAAGAAATGAGGGAAGGGAATGATTCCACTGCCAAAACCCTCTCAACCGACTGGAAGATCTTCCGCACTAGTGAGAACAAGAGATCGAGCTTACACTACGACACATCAACTAGGGCATGAAAAAAGAAGACCGAACCCAGGCAAGGAGGGAAGCACATGCACCATATAGAAAGAAACGATAATGCTCACAGTAGATCCCTCATCACTCTCGTTCACCAACAAGTAAAAAAATGAAATCCAGGCAGTACCATGCCCCGGAAAATCTAAAGACAAAGACTGCTGCTCCATCAAACCAACATGAGTACAAAGAGATATCGAGAGCCACGGTTGGAAAAGCTCCACACTAAGCGAAAGGAGGAACGTCTGGTGATAGAAAGAAGGGGGTGCAACAAGGAGAAGAGGGGTCTGCGGTTGAGGAAACCCTAGCTATAGACCCCAATCGAGAATCATTCCCTCTGTGTTCAAAATCAAATATTTTTTATAATAATATTGTTTAATATTTATGTTATTGCATTAATGCGTTATGCAACCAATTTAACGTTTGTTATTTATATCAATGTAAATCATCCACATATTATTTATTCAAGAATGCAACATTTTACAACATTTGACAATGCAATGAAATAAGAAACCCATTTTATTATATATGAATAAGAGACCCATTATCATACAAAAAGGGACAACGTACATGTCTAGTACAATAATCAAATTGCAACCAATTTGTAATTGTTAGTCTTATTGGTAACATGTCCTCATGAAATTGGGACAATATGTCGAGTACATTAAATAAAATCCCTAATTTTCAAAGACAAATATTCCAAAACATACAACTTGCAGTAACATTCAATTATATTGATTGTCATTCATTAGTTGAATTGTTGACATTGATCGAGCTGCGTGCATGCCTCATTTATTCATCATTTGTATGTGATATTGTACTTTGGTTTTTTAACAAAATGTTTTCTTGAGGATCGACTTGTTTTTTATGTTCTACCCCTTCCTTTTCCATCTACAAACATAGAAATAAACTATAACACACACACACACATGATTGCATGAATAAAAAAAATATACCTTAGCACCAAGTCTTTCATAAACAATACACATTCTTTCGAAGCCACACTTCATGAATTCTCTCAAAGTCTCCTCTGATGTCAAAATTCCATAATTTGTTTCTTGCATGTTTAATACGACATGACAAAGCATAATCAATATAATCAATACAAAGTTTTCTTGTTTTTTCATTAATTATAAAACAAGGAAAGTTAAACAACATAGTTACTTACAAATTGTTCAATTAAACTCTCATTCTTCAACATATACTCACAACCCATACTTAACCCAACTTTTATCAATTCATGGGTTGTCACCTCTTTGTATGTTAGCACCTAGTAGAAGACTGTAGATTTTAACCTTGTACAATATTTTACTGCAAACAGATTTTCAATAAAAGAACATAAAAGATACAATGAAAAATGCACACATTACATAGAGATTTTTCACCTGGAAACCCTAAACTGGGAAAACCAACATATTCTATATTCATTCACATGATACATTGTTTACAATACCATATACATATAGGAGCCAATGACATCCAAAACCCTAATCCAATGACCTGGATTAGTCAATAAACCTAATTCCTTAACCGAGAATAGAAAACAATCGGTGAAAAACCATGTGTCGAAAAACTGCCCATAAATGGACACGAAAACCGAGGAACACCAAAAAATTAACACGAAAATTGAGGAACACCAAAAAATGAACACGAAAATTGAGGAACACCAAAAAATTAACACGAAAATTGAGGAACACCAAAAAATGAACACGAAAACTGAGATTTTTTTTTTTTTGGAGGCGCTACCCCCAAACCCCCATGTAGGGGGCCTCCACCCTCTTGCAACCCCCTAAGGGGGGGCCTAGTGGCCCCCCCTCTTACCCCCTGTGCGCCTGGTGCAACGTAGACACTAGTTCTAGTTGTGCAAAGAATATAACACATATCCAACATTATCCCACTTGTTGTTTTCTTTGCATATAGGGGGGTTACAGGGTTACATAGTCAACAATCCAGGGAATCCTCTACACCAAGAGAAATTCTTAGTGCTCACAAATTTTGTTAATGAATCTGCAACATTCTTCAAAGTGTCCACCTTCATCAATAACACCTTATTTTCTTCAACCATGTCTCTCACAAAGTGATATTGAACATTAATATGCTTTGTCTTTGAATGATTATCCAGGTTCTTCACTAGAAAATTGCACTCTGACTGCCACAATCTATCCTTACATCCCTTTTTACCAACCTAATACCTAAACACAATCTTTGTAACCATACTGTTTCCTTGCTTGCATGAGTGCTTGCCATGTATTTAGCTTCTATAGTTGAAAGTGCCACTACAAGTTGTCTTTTAATCATCCAATTGATTTCTCCTCCAAACAGGTTAAACACATACTCGCTTGTAGATCTCCTATGATCCATATCTCTAGTCTAGTCTGCATCCACAAAGCCATGTATGTCCAACACTCTGTCCAATCCCGATCTTCCTTGATAACACAATCCACAACTAGTAGTGCCATGCAAATACCTGAAGACATTCTTTACTGCTGTCCAATGCTCCTTCCCTGGTTTTGACATATACCCACTCAAAAATCCCACTGCATGTTCAATGTACGGTCTATTACAGACCATTTCATACATCAAACTACCAACCACACTCACATATGGAACATGAGACATGCCCTCCTCCTCTTCCTATGTATTGGGAGATTGATCCACAGATAAATTTACACCTACACGAATAGGGACCTTGACCGGTTTACATTCTTGCATATTAAACCTTTGCAATATTATCTCAACATATTTTCTCTGATTTAACCAGAGTTTCCTATTTTTCCAATCTCTTTTAATTTCCATTCCCAAAAAGAAATTTGCAGCACCAAGATCCTTCATGTAAAATTTAGAGGACAACTGAGTTTTCACATCCTGGATAATCTCCTTGTTGTTTCCTATCAACAACATGTCATCCACATACAAGACCAAATAAATCAAATGATCACCAATTAATTTAAAATACACACGGTAATCCTTTTTGCTTCATGTGAAGCCAAGTCCTAGCATATAAGTATCAAAATTTTGATACCACATCCTTAGTTATTGTTTTAAACCATATAGGACCTTTTTTAGCTTGCATACCAACTCCTTCTTTCCATTCACAACAAATCCTTTTGGATGCTTCATATAGATTTCTTCTTCCAGATCCCCATGTAGGAATTTTGTCTTCACATACATCCGTTCTACTCAAAATCAAACGCAACATCAATAGATACAAAAATCAAATAGAAGTTAACTTGGCAACAGGAGAAAAAATATCACCAAAATCAATTCCCTCAACCTGGGAATAACCCTTTGCTACTAACCGAACTTTGTATTTCTCCATTTTTCCTTCTACATTCAACTTCTTTTTAAATACCCATTTGATGCAAATGGGATTTCTTCCAATCAACAACTCCACTAGATCCCAAGCCTCATTCTTATCCAAGGCTTCCATTTCTTCAACCATAGCCTTTTTCCAGAGTTTTCCATGCTGTGAACCCACTGCCTCCCTAATAGTTCTAGGATCATCACGAGTAATAGACAAAGGAAAATTTGAATAGAAATTAGATGGAGTATACCTTTATGGTATTCCTTTTTCCCACACCTATCTCCTCAATACTGGAGTATGAGGATTTTCTTCTTTTGATTCCTGTTCTTTTGTAGAGTCTGATTCATCATCCTTTGCTCAAACTCTATTTTCTCTGGTTATTCCTTACTTAGTAGGACTTCCTATTTGACAACATCCTTCATTTATATAAATACCACATCTGGGATATAAACAACCTTAGTTTCCGGGTTCTAAAGTTTATAACATTTGAGACCATCTTTATACCCACTAAAGATACACTTTTCAACCTTCCTATCTAGCTTAATCCTGTTTTCCTTTGGAACATGAACATAGGCCTCACAACCGAATACTTTGAGATGTGTGAGAGAAGGTTTCTTACCAATCCATACCTCTTGTGGAGTCCTATCATCCAGTGTTTATGAGGGTGATCTGTTGACTAGGTAACATGCAGTACACACTGTCTCTGCCCAAAATTCTTGCTGTAACCTAACACCACTGAGCATGCACCTTGATTTTTCCATCAGTGTCATGTTCTTCCTTTCTTCAACTCCATTATGTTGAGGTGTATATGGAGTAGTCTTCTTCCTTTCTGTAACACACTTATTACACAATTCTTCAAATTCATTCCTGTAGAATTCTCCACCATTATCTATCCTCAACATCTTAATTCTTTTCTCTGTTTAATTCTCAACAAGAGCCTTAAACTCTTTAAACTTGTTGAAGACTTCATATTTATTCTTGAGGAAAATATCCAAGTATTCATCGAGAAGTTATCTATAAATGATACATAGTACACATATTTTCCTAATGATGGAACCGACATAGGTCCAAACACATCACTGTGCACTAGCTGTAAAATTCCTTCTGCCCTCGTTGCACCAGAGGGGAATCTTACCCAATTATTCTTCTCATATACACAATGTTCACATAAATGAAAATCCAGAGAGAAGTTAGAGATAAATTCAACCATACCTTTACCATGTAGTAGTCGAAGACCCTTCTCTCTAATATGCCCCAGTTTTTGATGCCACATCATAACCTTTTCTCCAGAGAATGTAGGATTTTTTTCTTCTTTTGCTCCAATATCAAGAACAATAGAACTATTACACCCATCACTAATATTGCTTCTTTGCAGCTTATATAGAGTTCCAATATGAACTTCCTCCAACAACACCATTGCTCCTCGAACCATTCTGCAGGTTTCTTTTTCAAATATTGTTTTTACCACTGCATCGTTCATTTTTCTTACATAAATCAAATTTCTGGCCAATCCTGGGATGTGTATAACACTAGGTAGTGTTCTAATCCTTCCATCCATGAGCCTCAACTTGAATTTTCCTCGTCCTATGATTCTGGTTGTTGAGTCATCACTTAGGAAAACATTACCTCTATCATAGATTTCTATGGGGAGTCATATGAATGGATGCACCCAACTCAACCAACCATGCCTCATGATCTGCATGTGTGCTTGAAGAAGCCAAGTACACATCCCCTCATTCTTCCTTGAGGGTCTTTTCTTATGTAGAGGGAGAACCTTCAGATCCCTTCACTTTCTCAATGCTTTTGGATCAACATTGCTTCTTGAAGTGCCCTTCTTTTCCACATCTCCAACTTACCTTTACAAAATTTTCGAAAGATTTAGATCTACCCTTAGACTTAGATCTCCCACTTGAGGACTTAGATCTATTTGTATCTTGGGAGCGTCCTCTTGCAAATAATTCATTTGTGATCTATCCTTCCATGTTCTTCCGTCCCATCTCCTTTGACAACAAGGATGAGACCACATCATAAAAAATCAAGGTAGTTGTATTACTACCTATGGCCACAACTAGACTATACCAGAACTCCGGTAAAGAGCACAATAAATTGATACACTTATCTTCATCTGAAATTTTAATCTCAACAAATAATAACTGACTTACCACAATATTGAAAGCGTTCATATGCTTTGTCACAGAGTCTTCATCTCTCATCCTCAGGTTATACAACTTCTTCCGTAGGAACCATTTATTTACCAGGGACTTAGACTGATACAAGTTCCCCAACTTATTCTATAACTCCTTGGCTATAACTTCCCCTAACATATTTAGTAATACTGAATCTGAGAGACATAATTAGATTGTGCTCTTCGCTTTCTGCTCCAACTTTTTCTAGTCATTTGTTGATGTTCCTGCAGGTGCAGTACTTGGATCCACCATGATCCACCATGATCCACTGATCTTTGTCTACCAACAGATCTTCCATATTGAGCTTCCAAAGCTCAAAAATTTGTCCATTAAATTTCTCGATCTCTATTTTTGAACTACTCACCATTTTTTTTCACTTGAAGAATTAATACCGCAGATCTCCCACTGTAACAAGGCTTATCACAGTTCCGAGCCAAACCCCTGACCACAAAGGCATCCCCCTTAAGCCAATAATTTCTCTAATACCAAATGTAGATTTTAACCTTGTACAACATTTTACTGCAAACAAATTTTCAATAAAAGAACAAAAAATATACAATGGAAAATATACACATTACACAGAGATTTTTCCCCTGGAAACCCTAAACCAGGAAAACCAACATATTCTATATTCATTCACATGATACATTGTTTATTATACAATATACATATAAGATCCAACAACATCCAAATTGCTAATCTAATGATCTGGATTAGTCAACAACCTTATATCATTAACTAGAAATAGAAAACCATTGGCGAAAAACCACGTGCCGAAAAACTGCCCATAAATGGACATGAAAACCGAGGATCACCCAAAAATGAACACAAAAACTGAGGAATTTTTTTTTCGGGGGTGGTACCCTCGAACCCCATGCAAGGGGGCTCCACCCTTCCACAACCCCCCTAGGGGGGGCCTAGTGCCCCCCGCCCCCACCCACCCACCCACCCACCCACCCCTCTTACCCCCTTACGTGTCTGGTGCAACGTAGACACTAGTTCTAGTTGTGCAAAGAATATAACACATATCCAACAAAGACACCCATGGACAAGTGTAAATTACTTATTTAAATATAAATATCACAACAAACATGAAATCTTAAGAAATGTCGAAAATATAAATACTCACAAATTTTGCGATCAACCATTTTATTCCTCGTCGTCTTGTCTTATGTGATGAATGGATTCTATTTGTTTTGGTTTTCTGCAACAAAACAATTGAAAATTAGTATTTCACGTAATACTTAAATTCAATGTACATAAAAGAATAAAAAAATGATTACACACCTTTGATGCACATTGTGTATGGGATGGCTACTCTTGCGAGAAAATTATGTTCATTTCTTTTAACATCTTTTTCTACACTTTTTTTGGACATCCCTATCGACATGTTTTTATTTTCCCCTTGTTTGTCCCTTACAATTTTCAAAATCTAATTGGAAAAAAAGATATAAAAATTATTATTTAAAATAAAGAAAAGAACTCAATGCGTATATAAAGATAATTCACATCGGAGTCTTAAAATTTTTTGTATGCACTGAAGCGTCATACATACATATAAGCACCAATATAGTATAACCATGTTGTTGCAAAATTGAAAATGTTTTACAATTTTTTATATTTATATGGTGCTTTATGAATTAAGAAAAGCACGGCTTCCTAAGTACTATTTATTACGTATCATTGAGCAATGAAATAAATTTAAGAAATGACAATTTCCATTTTAAACAATGATTTTTCCATTTTAAACTCAATCATGCACTTTGTAATAAATGCACCCTGGTGCGTGTTTAAAAATGAATTATATTTTTTTGCTAAATATTTAAAAATAGTGTTATTTAACTACAATTATTTTCTATGTATTGAAGTAAAGGTAAAAAAATGCATTAAAAATGATATTTTCCACTATATTTAAAAAGTATGGAACCATAAATTAATTAAGGACACATAATTATATGAAAAATCTTAATTAAAAATAAATAAATGGTGTACAACATTTTTAACATTGGATGAAGCATGGAAATATGATTAAAAACACCATTGAACAAAAAAAAATAGAAAAGTTTGAAATTAGATGAAAAAACACTGTTGAGAAAAAAAAAATAACAATTTGAAAATAAATGAAAAAATAAGCATTTAAAAAAAAGTGGAAATCTTATGTATCAGAAAATTTAAAATATAAAAAAACAACCTAAAAAGGGAGGGGGGTGCTACCGGTAGCACCATTTTTAAAAATGGGGTAAAAAAATTGACCCCCCAAAAAATTAGAACTCTGTAGAGTTCTCGTTAATTTGGTAACTATGTTAGGGTATGTATGTTGAATTCATGATTCTTCTAGTTCTATACCGGCATCGGCAAAAATATGCTATGCCCTCATAATTTTATGGAAATTAATGATGCATGTGTCTTTTGTAGTGTCATTATCCTTTGTTCATGTGTGATTGTGTGAACCATGACTTCACCTTGGACCTGCGACGTGCCATATCAAAGTTATCTCCATCTGTATGTTGGATCACATTAAGGGACATTCATATGGCTAACATTCCATGGTGGCGCTGAGAGATAGTTGAGATTGTTTGTATGTTTGAGAAGGGACTGCCCATGATTTTATGGACTTGCAAGTCCATCATCTAATTCACCTTCCTAATGAGGTTGAATTAGTTGGGGTGCTCTCATGTCGTTGGATGTTCTTCTTAGAGAGGTACATGAAAAAGTTGAAGGGGTTTTTTTGATAAAGGGAAAAACCGGAGGGCTCTATAACAGAGTGATACATAGTATACGAGTCAGTATATTATTCCAGTGAGCACATCAAGAAAATTGGCGACATGAAAGGGGAATTCATTTGGGACAACCATCAAGATGAGGACAAAAGGGAAGAGGAGCTACTCCAAACGAATGGAAAAAGGTGCTTGATAAAGAGTAAGTCAATTATATTTTGTCAATTTAGTACAGATAAATTGTTTACATTGAAGCTAATAATATATTTTTCATCCCATGCTATTTGTTTTGAATTATTTTATACATCAACGAATTTAGAAATTTTCATGCCATCAATAAATTCGTTCTTTAAGTTGATAATATATATTTGTTTTCATGCTATTCGTTTCAAATTTTTGTACACATCAACGAATTTTGAAATGAACGCCATCAATAAATTCATTCTTTACAATGTGGAGGAAACACGACCATGGGTCGCGTTGTATGAAGAGAAAAGAAGGAAATGTAACATTGATAGGAAAGCATTTAGACGGTTGAATGGTAGAAACATGCCTTATCCTGATCATTTAAAAGAAAATATGCCGAAAATATGTCCCAACAATTGGGTGTCTGACCAGATACAAGAGAAATATGTAGTCTTGGGTCGTAACCCACATGGAGAAGATATGGATGCACTAAACATAGGGATCAGGTGCAACAACTCTGTAATAACCTCTCTAAGTACCACATTCTATTTATAATATTGCACATTTGAATTGAAACATATATTATGTTTTTATTAATGCTTCGGTTAGTAGACATGTGACACTGTCCTTTGTTCACTTTTTTACAGGTGCATTTCTACCCATATATGTGGGCATATGGACATCATTTTCACACTGAGTATGTTGATGAAGGCCACATCACACAAGATTGTGGAGTGGAAGTCGAGTTCGACCAATCTAGTCATGCTAGCCACCATGATGAAAACCTGATAGAGGGGAAGTTAGGTTACATTGGAAAGGTACAAGAGATCATGCAAGTGGGCTTCTCATCATTTTAATGTGTTATTTTTTGTTGAAAGTGGTGGGATAGCTTCAACTGGAGAAATATAAAGGAAGATCGTGATAGTGGGATAATATGTATTAACTCTAAAATTTTTTGGGTTGAAAGTAAGGAGCCTTATGTTTTCCCAAAACATTGCAACCAAGTGTTTTTTCACCGAGATGTGTTGGATGGGGATTGGTGGTTTGTACTTAGACATGATCCGAGATCTAAACATATTTTTGAGAACAACAATGTTACAATGCCAAGTGAAGAAGATAATCAGAGTGATGACAATGAAGATTGATTTCATGTAAATGATTTGTTTTGACATTTATATTGTGAATGTGTCATTTTATTATGGGTATCTATAATGGACAATTATGTTTCTTTTTTCCTTTATTTTATAATTATGTTGGATATGAAAAGTTAACAACCATTAACAACCACGATATTGAAAATACAATAGATAGACGTACAAGCATAAGATTTGGTTTTGATATATTTTTATTGTTATATTTATTGTTTATTATAGCAAATTTATGTTGTATTATATTAAAATATGTTTACGTTAACCTTTGAATTGCTAAGCATTAATTGAGATATCACAAAGTTGGTGGAATACAATAGTAAATATCTATTTTAAATTATATTTTATTTAACGAAAAAATGATATTAAAAAATATTCAAACCTCAAAATTTGTATTGCGTGAGAAAATGAAAATTTAAATAAATATATACTTACTTTCATGGAACTTCTAAGGACAATTCCAAAAAAATAACTTTGTGCAACATCTATAGTACTTGTGGTGTACTTGGCATTAGCAACTTTGATGGAAGTCCCCACCTTAACTAGTGCAACCATCATGACCTTCATCTATTCCACTCCATTCTTTAGTTTTATAATGATGTAAACTTATATTAATAATCCTTCTCACATCATCCTTGAAATAAGTGACAATGTAGGAAGGACATGTAAATTCTAAAAGAGTCTTTTTCTAGAGTCTAGTTAGAATTAAGAATTTTTTTAATGATCCATACTTATCTAAAAGTATAGAATCCTTTGTCAATTTTACTAATTATTAAAATACTAATTATAAAATGTTTGATGATATTATTTTTTAATAAAAGATTCATAAAGTCTGTATTAGAGTAAAAAATTGTGAACCATTTCATCGAAACTGTATAGATCAAAATGTATTATTATTCTCTATATTTATTATTTTAAATTTAATTGAATAAATTTCATATATTATAATAGTTGGATAATATAAATTTATAAAATCTTTGGAAAAATTAAATATTAGTAAAATATAATCATTGTATTAGTGTCTTTGCTACCAGAGGTAGAGCCTCTATCAAGAAAAACTATCTCAGAAACAAATGTCAACATAAGTGCACTATCAAGTGTCTCTATATCAATATCATGAATATGTGCATCAACAATACCCAATGTGATTATAATGTCCAAAGCATTAGAAGCTTGTGACACATGTGGAAAAGGAGGAGGAAGAGGGGGATCGATGGATGATGACACATATGTACTAGGAGAAAGATAATGATCAGTGGGTGGTGACACAGGTGAAGGAAGAGGGGGAGGAGGGGCAAGAGGAGGATTAGACATTGATACATGTTCAAATCCATGTGGAGGGGAAACGGGAGGAGGAGGAGGATCAGATGTGGATGGACGATCAATAAACGTTGCAACCAACTCATGTGGAGGAGAATCAGGAGGAGGAGGAGGATCATACATGGGTGGACGATCGATAGATGTTGCAACTGATACATGTGGAAGAAAATCAGGAGAAGGAGGATCATGTGATGGAGTAGAGGATGTGGATGGCTTTGATGATGAGCCAGATGTAGTGTGATAACAAGCACCGACTCTCAACGTATCAATGAGGTTGACCGTGTTGACGCTTGAAAGCACAACAATGAATACTATGCTCGCAAATGATTGCAAAGATTTATTATTTAACTATATTAATAATATACTAGTAGGTGGGACCCCCTTGTTTAACTTATGGCACTATGTTGAAGAAGCGACACTTATATTTTATTTGCCTATGTGTTGGTAGCGACACCATTTTCTACAACTCATTTTCTTCAAATCATGGTTAAAATGTTTATGGTAATATGTGGTGGATGGGTGATTAAAACATGGATATGAATTGCTTTGATGATCCCTCAAGAAATATGGTTATGCTGGCTTTTGGATGAAAGAATTACACTCTAGTTTTATTTTTGATATTGTATACTATTCATGGAAAAAGTTTGGGTGATCTCGACCCTTGCTACTATTGTTATGCACATTGGTTGAATTGCAATTGGGTTGTGTTCCTAGCAAGTTTTCATTTGAGAAAATTTGATAGTGGCAAGGGGTGGCACACTTTGGACTATCGCGCACTTCGCAGAATGCAATATGGAAAGTTGGATACTTGGTTGTATTAATGGTTTTGAATGTAGTGGTATGGTGAGCTGGCTAGTGGGATTGGATTGTAATAAAATATGAATGAAGAACTAAAGGAAGAAGTGACGTGTAGTAAATGAACATCACTCAAACTCCCCTTGAGCCCATCACCCTAGTCATTCTTACATTTTTGGCTATGTTAGTTGCTGATGCTCCGCCTTTCCCGGTCGTGGAGGAAGTATACAACCTTGGTTTTTCTCCTCGCACAATCTTTTACAGGTATGGGATTTTCTTACTTTTTCATCCATGAGAATTGCTTTGCCTTTAAATCAAATGTTGGCTCTAGTTTCTCTTGGCATGTGTAATTCTCAAGCTATTATGATGTTTTTGGAACTGTGTATTTATGGTTTCATCCTTGGTTTCCTATGGTGGTTTTTCTGAGACCGTTGGCATTTAAAATTTGGTCGCAATGTCCTTGCTGTGTGTAATCATTCACAAGGAATTACCAAGTAAAAATTTGTGGTTCAACCTGCTTTGCCTATGGTTCTGTATTCGGGTTTGGCCTCTCTGTTGAAATGGGTTATTTTAGTCAGCCTAACCTATGGCTTTGCGAATACCCCACCTATAGATTGATGTTACTGGTCTCTGTGGCTAGTATACCCACACCTTATTTCGACCATGTGGATGTTTATGTGAACTATGATGAAGTATTAAAACATTCCATGCCTTGTCAATGAAAAAACCATCAGTTGTTAGCTTGCCTTCTTATGACCTCACTGTCACTGTTGTGTGGTGAACATTATACAAACATTGCTTACCCAGATTTTGATGGGAGCACTAATTGTGTCATTTTGGTTGGGCACGGGTTTTTATTTGGTCACTCACTATGCTGTGTTGAAGGAAGTGTTGGGTTCGCTTGTTCTTTGGAAGTTATAGTCTGTTATACAAAGCTCATGAAGTCAATAACAATGTTGTGAATTATTGTTATATTATGAAAAACACTCTATGGCGTAAGCTTTCCGTGCTATGCAACTACCAAACCCTCTGGTTGAATTGACCCATTGTCTCTACCACTTACTGTCATTGATATATCTTGAACCCTACACATTACAATGAAAGCATTGTTTAATCCAGTTTGAGTTGATGAGAGCACTGTTCTTGCTCGATTACTTGGGCACGATTTTAGTTGGTTCCTTGCTTGGAAATTGTGGAAAAAAAGTCTGTACTCACCTATTCATTTGAAATTACAATCCGTTGAAGCTTGTGTTCCAAATAATGAATGTTTTTTTCTTGGTTCAATCATTATGTTGATTGTTAAAAAAAAAGGGGGCACCTGTGTTCGAAATATTTGATGCTTGAATAGAGTAATAATGCCCAGAATAAATTTAGAAGAAGTTGCATTGAACGATGGCTAGATTAATGCTGGATATGAGTTTGTTTGGGAACACTGTGCATGACCTTGTTGGATTTAAAGGATTATTATTGGGGTTGATGTTATGAATCGTGGCTCAAAGACTATTGTTGTATTCTTGTAGTGATTTTGATGTTGTTCGTCATGTCTGTCATATAATGATAATATGGTTACAATGGTTACTGCGATTAAATAATTCTAGGCATATCAAATAGTTTATTGTGTAAAATAATTTAGAGGCCAACAAGAAAATTTGTCAAAGAAGGCATCATTTTGGATTATTGCTTTGGAAACATAACACTGGTTAAACTTCAAAATTATGGACAGAGATAAATTTTGATTGCATCTAAGGTAGCATGTTTTGATTGTTTCACTTGAACAATATCCATATTGATTCCCTATCTTTCTACCATTTTTTCGCTAAGTACATCCCCTCCACGATCCCATTTTCACTTATTGCATCCTTGTTCTATGATATAAATTTTAAAAGAAAAGGTCTATGTGGAAGCAAACGAAAGATAACATAGCAAGGGTTGATGAATGATATCCTTGATATTTTTATACACACTTAATTATTTGGTTAATTGTTGAACAATATTCGTATATTGATCCCCTATCATTCTACAATTTTTCGCTAATTACACTCCCTTCATATTTCCCATGAACCCTATCATTCCTTGTTCACATGGCAATTAATGATTGATGTGTTATGGATGGATTTGCATGTATATTGTTTCAATTTTAGAGTCAACTTTTGATTCATGTAAGCAGAGTGTCATGTATGGTTTATTAAAATCTTCATTACTAAGAAACTGTTGCTATAGGATGATTTTTTTTAGTAGAGGCAACAATGGTCAAAATAACAAAGGCAGGGGAAATTGGAATCGAGGCCATAAGAGGCCTATTTTTTCTATCCATTTTGATGCCGATCTGCAAGAATTGAACCAACTGTTCCAAGCTGGGTTCTTTCATTGGGTTTTCCATGGGATAATGCACCCTCAACCAGAAATCCCCCCTTTCCAACCTCCTCAGAATATCCCCGACATTCTCATTCCTCCACATGTGTCTTTGTAGCCCGAAGTCCCCACAAATGACGGTTGGAAAGAGATCATCAACCAGCCTGTCTCTAACCATCGTGGTTGGCCCATTATGTCATTGCCTTTACCACCACCTGTTAATCCCAATGTCCAAATTTTCCATGCTGTTTCACCATTTCAGTCTTCACATGCCAGTAAGAGATTGAAAACTGATTTTCCCCAACCTGTGCAAGACAAGGGAAAAGAAACTGCCTCCCCTTCTTCTCCCACCACTGATTCCTTGAAATCTATGTCTTCCCGCCTTCATTTAAAGGATGACTTCTCCCATGTGATCAACAAGATACAATCCCAAGGGTCCAATCAACCACGAGCTACTTCAGAAAAGTCTAAGGGAAACAACAATGAAAAGAGGAAAATTGCCTCAAAAAGTGGCAAATATGGTTTTTAAATTATGTTTTATATGATTTCAGTTGATGAGGACAATGCTTAATGGTTTCAACATTTTTGGACAACAAGCCCTGTTTTTGATATTTTGTGGATAATGTGGATATATATTCTTTTTGGATATGATATAAATTATTGCTAATATTTAAATATCCAATTTAAAATATATTCAAGGGAGTTACAAGGGTAGGATATGCTCAAAATGATTATCTTTTGTGTGTTATATTTCATGAATTAAAAGGAAGAAATGACATGAGTCACAAGGGGTCCCACGTACCTAGTTATTATTAATTAAGACCCTTAACTATATTATTATTATTTATTTATCCTAAACTGATTAGTTAAGTTAAATCAACTTAACTAAAGAAAGTAGTTGAATTACTTCAACTTATTGGGAAAGAATAAAAGATCAATGAGAAGAAGAGACAAGAGAAGAATAGAAGGAGAATGCAAGACTAAGGTTTGCTCTTTAGTTACATGAGATAGTTTCATTTTTCATTCATTTTTGAGTTTATTTAAAGCTTAATTATCTTCTTGACAACATTCTCTTATTGTAGACAGTAAGGTTCAAGACTGAACCACACCTTTCAAATGCTTTTTTTAGAGGTGTTGATCCATCCTTGATAGTCTATGTATTCTTGTCTGTTTGTGAATTAAGTTTCAGGGCTGATAAAGGATATCTTGCATAGTCAAAATGGAAGCAGTTTGTGGAAAGCTAATCCAGATTATCAATTTCAGTTTTACTTTACTGTCAGAGTCTTTTTGTATGGTGTTCATTGGGGATCTCTAAATCATACTTTGGTTCATGCCCTCGCAGGGGTTTTGTAAAGAGAAAAACACTTTTGGTATCTCAGAATGAAATAAAATCAGATTTCTATTCTATCTCATATATGTGTATTCGTGACTTGGTTACTTTTCACTTTTTGATCTCCATGTTTACTTTATCACAAAATTTGTTTACATTAAAATAGTTTTTAATTTTTTTTTTTGCAACATATTTAAACTATAAATTAGCCTCAATCCTTGTAATTAATACTTGTGGATTGAGAGAGTATTTTGAGGCTATAAACCCCTGGGTGACATTCCCAACTATCTTGTCCTAGCCAGGCAAGATCTGAAAATGATCGAGTAAGGTAATTCATACCTTTTCCTCAACAAACCGCATCAACAATATGACACATCAACATTGTCATGTAACGAGGAAAATACCTCCATATAGTAGAGAGAACCTCTACCCATAATATGTCTCTAGGGGATACAAGTACCACTCCGTGACTAGTCATGACATGACATAAATCATTTGCCACGTATAGCCGGACTCTCGAATTTGGCCTGCGTGGTATGTGGGGTCTATGTACTACTGGAGGCTGCTCCTCTGCCTCCATCACCTCATCCTCCTGTTGGGGAGGCACATCCCCAACATATATGCCAATATCTACAAAGAAATAAAGAACAATTATAAGATAATTGAAACAACATGTTACAATAAATTACATGTGGATTAAATAAGACACAAAAATATGCAAACAGATTGATGAAAACATAATGATAATATTACCTCTATCATTTGGTGGCTCCTTTTCTATAAATCAGATGTTTGGACATCCTCTCCAATCTATCCTCGCATACGAGTAGTCTACAATATCAAGGACATTATCATCCTCACTAGACAATAAATCAATAACTGACCTTCCCACCATAGTAATGAGATACTCGGACTGACCCCTCTTAGGCATCAACTACCCCCACATTTGCATATGCACATCAAACATAGGCTCAATAGGAAAGCAGGGTATCGCTGGCTGAGTGGTATGAACCCTCTCAAAAAATAATGTATAAAACTCAGACGTGAATGGGAAGAATCTCATCTGAGACAAAATATAGCGACAATTATCTAATGCACAACAAAAATATCTCAAAAAAACATCCACCCACCTAATAAATTGAGGCTCCTGTAATAAACTATCTACATAATACAACATAGAGCAACTAATGTGCTCCCCATCAGAGCCATACTGTGTTAGTGACGAGAGCATATAACACATGCACCTAACGTCCTCTCTCTCAAATTCACCTATCAACAACTAACCACCTTTAAATTGGAGCTCCAAAGCCAAAGGAATATCGAAATTAACATATCTTTGCAAATATGCCAGCTACGTCTCTCCTGCAACACTAGGTGGTAGATCAAGGAAATGGGGCAAATACACCCCCCTCCTAGACAACCCAGTGATGAAATAAACATCCTCCTCTATGGGATGATACTACACATTTGGATGAACCTTGAACCCCTGTCTCCCATGATCCCATCGACGGATCAACTGCTGTAACAATGCATATTTTTTTAAGGTTTAAGATAATATTGGGTTTCTTTTCAATTCACTAGATAACCATAGCATAGATAGGATCATTGAGAAATACACAATCACAAGAGACACATTATTTATTCTGGGAAACCCTCATGGGGCAGAAAACCCAACAAAAAAATTATTAATATAGATAGCCAATACAATGCCAAAAGATAACTCAAACAATACAGAAAGTCCTCTCCCAAGAATGCTCCTCTCTCTCTCTTCCTTCTTCTCCAATTGCAGCTCCAAACTTGTGCTCTGATGAACAAGTGAGTGAGTGAACAAATGAGGCGCTGACCTCTCTTATTTATACAATCTGGTAGGTGTTGAACTGAGGTGCCTTTTCACTAGCAAGGCCGACTTCTCCTTTTGGGTGGTTAACCATTTTAATATATTTTTGGGGATGACTTCTCATTTAGCATGTTATAATTAGGGTTTGACCAATCCGCAAAAGGGGATTTGATCTAATGAAAAATACATCAATAATAAAATAGAATACTCTTTATAGTTACAATATTTCAACACTCCCCCTTAACAAGAAGGGTATTCTACAACAACATCAGGCGAGAGAGAGGTAAACATCATCAACAACATCTTGGAACACTGACTGGCATATCTATAAATCATCGAAAGTTTTTCTCACCATCAATATCATCATTCATAGCAGGGAGCTGGAATGGCATCATCATCCTCATCAACATGAGGCTAAGGTAACATCATCATCATCTTCAGCACGAGGCTAAAGTA
Organism: Picea engelmannii; assembly: GCA_009831015.1. Taxonomy (NCBI): domain Eukaryota; kingdom Viridiplantae; phylum Streptophyta; class Pinopsida; order Pinales; family Pinaceae; genus Picea; species Picea engelmannii. Next base: position 186,702 of record ML790430.1, read on the forward strand.
ACATCATCATCTTCGGCATGAAATATGAAATAACATCATCATCATAATAATCATCTTCAACAAGGAGCTGGTGTGGCATCATCATCATCATCTTCAACAAGAAGCTGAAGTGGCATCATCATCATCATCTTCAACAAGAAGATGAGGTGGCATCATCATCATCAACATCAACAAGAAGATGAAGCGGCATCATCATCATCAACTTCAGCAAGAAGTTGAAGAGGCATCATCATCATCATCAATTGCATCAACATGGATTAGTATAACACTAATACATCATCATCATCAATAAAAGCACAAGGCTGATACAACATCAAAAACAACAATATCACAACAAAGAGGCTGGAGCATCATCAACAACAACAAAATCACAGTACAAAGGCTGGAGCAACATCATCATCGACACTAGGCTAAGAGTCTTCAGCACAAGGCTAGCATCACAACACAAAGCTGGCTACATAATATCATCAACACGAAGCTGGCATCACAACACGAGGCTGGCACATCATCACATCACGAGGCTGGCACATCATCACTGACACATCATCACAACAAAAGGCTGGAATGTCATCATCACAAGGCTGACATCACAACACTTAAGCTGGCACATCATCATAGCACGAGGCTGGAACATCATCACAACACAAGGCTGACACATCATCACAACATAAGGCTGGCATATCATCAACATGAAGATGGAATCACAACACTAGGCTGGCACATCATCACAACAATTAAGCTAGCATCACAACACTAGGCTGACACATCATCACATCAATTAAGCTCACACATCATCACAACAATTAAGCTAACATCACAACACTAGGATGACACATCATCACAACAATTAATCTGGTAAATCAACACAACTCCCCCTTTTGAGGGAGGTCCTTTTGGACTATACCAAGCTTATCTCGAAAGTGCTCAAACTTTACATGAGATAGAGGCTTGGTTAAGATATCAACAACCTGTTCATCCGTGCTAACATATTGGAGTTTTATGGCTCCTCTCTGCAACATATCACAAATGAAGAGATACATGATCTCTATGTACTTCGACTCATCATGGAACACATGGTTCTCCATCATTTTTATATAACTTGGTTATCACATAGAATCATGGTGGCTTCCATCTCTAGATCAAATAGATTGGTCAACAACATCTGAATCCATATGGATTCACAACTGGTAGAAAATGCAACAATATATTTTTCTTCCACCGTGCTTGGAGCAATACTGAATTGCTTCCTACTCTACCATGAGATCATGGCCGACCTCAGACTGAAACAACATCCTGAAGTGGTCTTTCTATCAGAAACACTTCCTGCTCAATCTGAATTGGTGTAACCAATCAGTCTGAAGTCAAGATCTCTAGTATAATAGAGACAAAAATCCAATGTACCCTTAAGGTATCTCATCATATGTTTTGCAGCAACAATGTGAACATGTCTAGGTTCTACCAGATACCGACTCAAGGCAAAACATGTATCTATCTTGTTATTCATCAGATACATTACTGAACAAATAATCTATCTGTTCAGGGTAGCATCAACCAATTCTAATGAGGTGTCTACTAGGAGCTTCAATTTCGTTTCCATGGGTGTGTTCATGGATTTACATTTCAACATGTCAAACCTCTTCATTTTAACTAAATAGTTCCCTTGGTTAAGGAAGATCTTCTCTGTGCTCTGCCAAAGTTCAAGACCTAAGAGATAATGCATTTAGATCTTTCATCAAACTCTGTAGCGAGCTTCCTCTACAATCTATGATGATATTTTCTTTATCTTGTCAAGAATACATCACCTACATATAGTAGTAACATCACTGGCTCATCATTCATAACCTTGAGATAAAGGTTATAATCAACTTTACTCTTTGGTAACTCCCAACCTCTTCAAGAAACTGTAAATCAAGCTCTAGGAGCTTGCTTGAATACGTACATAGCTTCCTTCAACCTGTAGACCCGAGTCTTTCTATCTTCAATATTCAAACCAAATTTTCACATTACATTGTACCAATCTGTTACACTTGCTCAACTACAACTCAATCTGCACAAACATGTGCTAGCTCTATGTGATTTTTGCAAGGCATTATCTCTTTCACTAGTTGAGAGTATGTCTTCTCCTCTTTCTGCAACTATTCCTTCTGGAACTGGGACTCTACACCTACTCTAAAGCTTAGAATGGTTGCTCCATTCTCAATGTGACTACTGAAATCTGGGAGTAATTCCTCTACTCCATGATGGCAACAACTTCATCTAAAATTGAGAGTGGCTCAATAACTGATACTGAAGATAGCTCTTCTTATTTTATGGAGGTAACTCTATTTTTCATTGTAGTCATGTCTCCATGACCCAACTAATGTACTGCACCAATTGCCACTCAATTTTTAAATATGGGGATTGCTCCCTCTGCATCTCATACTATATATGAATCATGGTTGTTCTAGTTGTATTCATAAATACTGGAACTATTTCTTCAATAAGTTTCTCGTCATAGTCTTCTCCCTCTTGCTGGGAGAATTCTCTGGACACACATCAGGCTTTGAACATCTGCAACATGATTGATCTGTATAGATCAATATTGGAACTCAATATTGACTTCTCTTCTAGTATCATAGAAGAATCCATATCCTAGTCTTTTTGACTGGCTTCCTTCTCTGTTATTGAAACAAGGGAATCTTCCCATGAGATTTCATATCTCCTAGAAGTTTCTGAAGCTACGATCTAGTCTTCTCATGATATCTGTCCCCAATCTTGTAAGTTTTCTCTTCATCTGATCCTTTTTGATATCAGGCTTACTCACGATTTCTTCTGAGTCTACAAGGACTTCATTATCTCTTATAGGGTATAATTGGTGTTGAATACCAAGTCTAAATATGAAAGACAAAGTCAGGCTTCAAACAAGATTTGCTACCCATTCTAATGTTCGGTTATCTTTGGAGCCTTCTGCTCCTTTCAATCAATATTCATATGAGACACTCTGAATCTCAAGAGATAGCTTCTTCTTCGTCTTCTTTGGTACATGAGTGTATATGGTCATGTACATAGTCTGCTTCATGTCTCATATAATATGTTTCCTTCAACAACCTTCACCATATCTTCCTTAGGGTTATCACCTATGACCTGAAACAAGGTCAATAAGCAAGAATAATACTCTTTTGATAATAGTAAATAAAACAATAGCATGAATAATCATCACAGTAGCTCCTTTAGAGCTATCACTTGAGACCTGTCTGAAGTAAAGATCAAAATTAAGAAATACAATATGAAATGAGGTCAACACTCTTATAGTGTTGTGGTCAAACATTCCTCCATGGCAACCTGGAACTAACAAAAGAGATTTCTCCTAGAGGAGATGTTAGTTTGTATCAGGCAAATGATTACATTAAGAATCTATCTCAATATGCTCACATGCTACCAGGTATAGTACTTTTCAAAGACTAGTTATCAACTTGTCATGTGCAACTTTGAATCTTATCAACTTAATTAATCAAACCTGGAACCTGGAGCCTTGTCCTCAAGAATGAGTGTGCTTCTTTTCTTCAAAGTCTTCTTCACTCAAGATGACGAGTGATTTCTTCAACCTGTCTTCTTGTACTAAGACAATATGCTATCTTGACAGAAGGTTGGGTTAGAGAATAAACTCTGTGATCTTTAATTTTGATCAAAGGTTAGTATGATGGTCATAGCTACAACATGAAACACTGATCAAAATAATGTCATAACAAATAGATGCATATATGAATAATCACACTTGGGTTGCATCATTCCTTTGAATGTGCTCGATCTTGATATCATTCTAGATCTATGGAAAGAGATCCCTTCTCCTACAAATACCCTTTAAATCTTAACAATTTAAACATATGTGAGTACATACCTCTGATATCATTTGTAGGCAGTGGCACCATCTGGTAGCAATGACTATGATCACCAACTCTTAAAAACTTCAAGGGTGACTGCAACTAGTACTACGACTGATACTTCAACTAGTACTGCAATTGCAATTGATACTGCAATTGGTTCTGAGACTGCAACTGCAACTTAGGGTTTTGTGAGGAAACCCTAATTTTTCAAACTTCAAATTTTGAAATTCTGATCCAGGGGATAGATGCGCTGAGTTGAGGTGAGTAAGCTGGTGCAGTCAGATTTCTGAAAATCCAAATTTTACCCCGTCAAACTTGACCAATGGATTTCTAGACTGGTGCTTCTGGTTTTTTGGTACTTTTGGTTTTCTGGTACTTTGTGAAAACTAGGGTTTCACTTTCCAGGAGATCTACCCACTGAAAAGGTGCGCTGAAGGTGCCAAAGAATTCCTTGGGTTAGGGTGCACTTTTCTAGATGGTTTTGAGGCTGAAAATCTTCTTCAACAAAAATCCCTAATTTTCATTTATGACAACAATGACGTTTTTCTTCTTCTTGTGAAATATGCTCTCTTCAGCTTAGCTCTGATACCATGTTAAGGTTTAAGCTAATATTAGGTTTCTTTTCAATTCACTAGATAACCATAACATAGATAGGATCACTGAGAAATACACAATCACAAGAGACACATCATTTATCCTGGGAAACCCTCACGGGGGAGAAAACCCAACAAAAACTTCCTTAATATAGATAGCCAATACAATGACAAGAGATAACTCAAATAATACAGAACGTCCTCTCCCAAGAATGCTCCTCTCTCTCTCTTCCTTCTTCTCCAAATGTAGCTCCAACTTTCACTCTGATGAACAAGTGAGTGAGTGAACAAATGAGGCACTGGTCTCTCTTATTTATACAATTTGGCAGGTGCTAAACTGAGGTGTCTTTTCACTGGCAGGGTCGACTTCTCCTTCTGGGTGGTTATAACCACTTTAATACATTCTGGGGCCCTACTTCTCATTTAGCATGTTACAATTAGGGTTTGATCAATCCACAAAAGGGGGTTTGGTCATTTACAATGCCCGACATGATCAATCCACAAAAGGGGATTGATCTAATGAATAATACATCAATAATAAAATAGAATACTCTTTGTAGTTACAATATTTCAACATATTTCCCCCTAAGGGATCTTCCCTTTAGATAAAACTTTAGGAGGTCAATATCCAACAAAACGTCATGTGTATGCTATGAAATAGGGTGAGGGTAAGCCTCCCTATCCCTCTCCCTGACCTCCCACTCTCACACAAAAGAATATGTCTCAGCCTATCGCCACCCCGCCTCCTCTTGATCTCATCGTCGTCATCTCTGATTCACATAAAAATATTGTTAGGCACATATATAAAGATAAAATAAATTGAAATTATAAAACAAAACATATATAAGTGACATGTATTTAAAAAAATCCATTTTTTTTTGCAAAGAAATCTTTAAAATAAATCGGTGCGCCCCCAACAGTTCATACGCCACGTGGTCGGTGCATTATCTCAAAACAACAACACCATTAGGCGATGCGTCCCATAGGACTATCTGCACCGACGAAGTAATTTTATCATTATCGGTTCATCTCGTTAACAAATACACACTGCAACGCTAAAATTTATAGTGTACAAATCCACGGTGCCCTTTGTTAAACTGACTGCACTGGTACGCCATGTCTACTAGAGCATCGACATGCTATCTATCGATGATGTTGTCTTTATGAGAGTGGTGCGTTTGATGGAATGATGGGAAACACTAAGCTAAAATTCATTATTTTAGTTGAAGCCGTGCGACAAGTTACTATTAACTCACCAACACCATCATGATAGTGAAGCACCGATATTTTTTACATCGATGCATTGTAAAGGATAGAGCACCAGGAATGAGGCATCCAATGAGACACCCCACTATGAAAATTTGGGAAATATATGTTCTGCTGCATTTCTTTATACAATACTGATGCATTGGATTACAATGGTTGAACTGATATGTTAAATTTTAGAAATTGTTATGTTAGTAGTGTCGTTATTTAAGTGAAGTGTACCGATGGGTATTGTTAAATGAAACATATGCGATTTATTCAGTGCATGTATGATTTTTATAAAGTATGGCGGTGCATTTGAGCATTGATGTGGTGAGGTGTTATGTGTTTGGTTCACATCGATGCAACTGGTTAAAATTTGTGCATCGCTAGATTAATTTTTCATATAATGTTGAGCCAACAGTACGGTTAATGAAGTAAAATGTGCCAGTGTGGGTAGAATCCCATTATGCACCGGTTTCGGGGAGTTCTGAAGTATGCACTGCATTGTAGAGGATAGATCACTGGGAACGATGCATCCAATGAGACACCCCACTATGAAAAATCGAGCAATATATGTCTTGGTGCATTTCTGTGTATAACACCGGTGCTTTGGACTACAGTGGTTGCACCACTACATTAAATTTTATAAATTGTTATGTTAGCAGTGTTGTTAGTTGAGTGAAGTATAGTGGTGTGTAATGTTAATCAACAATAGAGTGATTTATTCGGTGCATGTATGTTTTTTATAAAGTATGGTGGTGCGTTTGAACATTGATGCACCGGGGTATTATTTGTTAGGTACACCATGATATTGTTGGTTAGAATTGGTGCATGACTAGGTTACATTTTATATATTTTTGAGATAGTAGTGTGGTTAATGAAGTGAACGATGTCGATGCAGGAAGAATCCCATTGTGCCCCGGTTTCGGGGCGTTCCGAAGGACACATCGCTTTGTTTCTAATAATTGATCATGATGCACTTAAGTGAACCACACTAGTGCGCACATTTATGTTGCGCATCAAAGGTGGTGTTCACTGTGTGTTTAAGACAGTAAACACCGTTTCGTGGTGAGACAAACCGTTTAGGTGTACCATGCAAAATTGATTTTTTTTTATAGAAAAATTTACAAATTTCAAACGAAATTGTAATTTTGAATGAAAATACAAATAGGAAGGTAATAAATAATTTACCTGGTCTCGTTTTTCCCGAGGAGGCATGGCTGTACCGTTGAGATGAAATGAAAATTTGTGGTAATTTCCAAAATTTTGAAATGTGTGGAATCCACCAACAAAGATATTCAAGTCGGTGTAGAGCACCAAAAACATGGCATCTTAGGAAGAAAGGTGAGCATCGATGCTTGCTTGAGAGTTTGGAAGCACAATATGCACTGTAAAAATGAAAATAAGTTTGGTAATTTTTTATTTTATTTTCCTTACTTTGGTGTGCTTTGGGAAATTTAGGCACACAGGGGCGTAAAATGCAACAACATCAGTGTGATTTATTCAGTGCATATAATTTTATTATAAAGTATGGTGATGTGTTTAAACATTGACTCTCCATGCCATTATGTTTTAGGTATGCATCAGGGCGATTGATTAAACTTGGTGCACTGCTAGGTTAAATTTTATAAATCATTGAGATATCGATGCAATTAATGAAGTGTAACACACCGATGTGATTATAAGCTTGTTTTGCACCAATGTCGAGACGTTCTGAAGAACACAACACTTCATTTTTTTTTTAATTTATTGTAGTGCACTAGCTTGAACGATGCCGAAGTGGACATATATAGACACACTGGAGGAGGTGCTCATTGTAGCATTATGCTTCGGGTACGCCCCAGGGTGATTGATTAAACTTGGTGCACTGCTAGGTTAAATTTTGTATATAATTAAAATGGTGGTGCGGTTAATGAAGTGTAATGCATTGATGTGGGTATAAGCCTAGTCTTCGTCAGTGTCAGGGCATTCTGAAGGACACACCGCTTTGTTTTTTGGTAATTTTTTGGTAATTTTGGTGCACTACCTTGAATGAAAATGGTGTGGACATATATAGATGCACCAGATTTGGTGCTCACGGTGTATTTAACACAATAGCATCACTTCAGGGCGAGCCAAAACGTTTAGGCGCACCACACAAAATTGAAAGAAAAAAATGAAAAAAAAGCCCAATTTCAAGCTAAATTGTAATTTTGATTGGATGAAAATGAAAATAGGAAGGTAATAAATAATTTACTTGCTCTGTTCTATATCGAGGAGTCATGGTTACACCGTTGAGAGGAAATTAAAATTTGTGGTAATTTCCAAAATTTGGAAATGTGTGGAATCCAACAATGGAGCTATCCAAGTTGGTGTAGAGCACTAGAAATGGGGAATCTTAGGAAAAAAGGTGAGCACCAGTTCTTGCTTGAGAGTTTGAAAGCACAGATTGCACTGTAACAATGAAAATTAGTTTGGTAATATTTTTGTTTACCTTACCTTGATGTTCCCTTAGACAGATAGGTTCACCGGTGTGTGTTGTTCAATGACATTGGTGCGATTTATTCGGTGCATGTAATTTTATTATAAAGTATGATGGTGCTACGAGAACATGGATGCATAAGGGAATCATTGTTCAGGAATGTTCTGGTGCGTTGATTTATTAAAGGTGCACCGATTAAAAAAACCTCCACAAAACCTCCCGCGACCTGCCTCCACAATGAATAATATCAGGGCGTTTAAACATTTAAGCATTGGTGTGGTAGTTTTTAGATGCACGCCGATGCATACATTCCATAAAGGTGCACATAAAAAAACCTCTGAAAAAACCTTCAACTACTTGCCTCCACTAACAACCTCCATTATAAACAACTAAGGGAAGAATTATTCGGGGAGGTTCCATAAAAATCTTTGCAAGAAGGTGTTCTCCTTGTAGTGACAATTGCAACAAACCATAAAAATTGGCACAAGAAATTGACTTTTGCACTTTGGGAAATCCCTCTCACTCCAAAGGAAAGTATTGGACATTCACCTTATACCTTGGTATATGGAAAGGAAGCAAGGATTCCATTACATTTGGAACTGAATTTATTGGCCATTTCCACAAACAATGAAGACATGGAAGAAATTTGACCTTTTCAAGAACGATATCATGACCTCATGTAGTTAGAAGAATATAGAGTACGCACAATAATAACCATGAGCGAGAGACTACAAGCAATCAAAACACATTTTTATCAAAGTTCCACCGCAAGATATTTTCAAAAATATCAATTCGTTATATTAGAGAATAAAACAAAGGAAAAGCCACATTTTCATACAAATTTTGAAGCTCTTTGGATTGGTCCATATCAGATTGAAAAGGTTATTGGTTTCAACTCCTTTTTGTTGAAAGACATAAAAGGAACTATTCAAGAATTGCCCGTAAATGGGAAATACCTCAAACACTTATTTATTTAGTCCTCAATTCTCAACTTGTACATGGTCCTTCATTTTCACCCCTCTATACATCCTTAGTCTTTATTGTTTCCTCTTTCTCTTTTCTTTTTCTTCCCCTCAATTTTTTTTCTTTCTGACTCCATTTTCCTAATGTATACGGTCCTCTAGATTCTCAGCAACCCTGTAGGGCCTTACTTTCCCATAGTTGGAGCTGAATGTTGATCCACATTTGTTGATAAGTGTTTATGTGCTTTGGTATATAATTAGTATTTTTTTGTTTTTCTTGTATATCCTATACTTGGTCATTTTTATGAAAATGCGGGTTGTGAGAAGACTACCACTAGGTCCACAAGCCTGGAAGTCCCATACTTAGTTTCTTTTTCATCAATCTACAACTCCAACAATTAGCCATTTATTTATTTGTAGGAGTCCTACTGCAGAAGACTAATCCATCTCTCATCTTGCAATACCCATGTCCCGCAACCTGCAAACCAACAACCTCCAAAAAGGCCCTCCCCACTTCCACATCACTCGCAATGAAACTCTTTCGATACTTAACTGAATTTGTTGATTATAGATGTAGGAGTCCTTCCCTCATCTCCACTTTTCGATCCCTAACTTTCAACCCTACATCTTACATATTACATTTACGACCTTCATGTTACTCACTTTGCACTCCCATACTTAAGCTATTTTACATTATCACAACATGGCATCACCTTTCCCAATGATATTTATTTCCCCATCGCCACATCAACCATCACTCGTATGAATTGAATACCTTGAGATGAGAAGACCACCAATTTTGGTGGTCGTAAGCCTTCAAGTGGTACCCATCTCTTCCACTCGAGGAAAAGAAGTTGAACACATTATGGACCTCTAGTATTGCGTTATCCAGATGCATGCCAAAAGTATCTAGCTTTAAAGAATTAATTCTTTGGTGCACCGATAAATTTAATAATGAGAGAAGAGTCGTCTAGATACAGGGAAGGTCACCGATCTCTTTGGAACCTTCAATTTTCAGAAGAATGTTAGGACTGCCTGAACCAACTTTGACATTCAAGAATTTTGAAGATGATGACTTTCTAAAGGCCAACAATGGGGGAAAATAACTCATGGAAATCTTTCTTAAAAGTCCGACTAGTGATTTGAATTATACACAACTTGAGGTATGCTCTTTAAAATACCCATACAAATAATTTACATGGTTCTTCACTAGAATAAATGGACACAAGTCCACAATATTTTTCCCAAAGTATATTGTATATATTATGTATCATTCCATTCATAACGATGATGTAGTTTATTGGGCCTGAATCATTTCAAATGAAGTTTATTTCCAATTGGGAGGTATCATGAAGACCATAAAATTTTACATGACTTCTTATCTAGTATATGCTATAGTTTATTGCCATATTTTTGAGGACTTTCACAGAGCTAAGAACATAGACTTGAAAAAACATCCAGTTTCATTTTGGTATCCAGTGTTATGGAAGCACAAGGCTCCATACAATTTTTGTGAAGTACAAAATGCCTTCTTTTCCTGTTTCAAAAAGTTATTTCACAGTCCTGCCATGTCCAGATTGTCACTAGAAGTTGCATCCTTTATGTTAGAGAAATGATTTTTTGAGACTATGGAAGATTTTAATTTTATTAGACTTTATGGATTTTAGGGGAAAACCTCTCTACTGCCATTCTATGTTTCCAACAAAATCTTCACTATTGATGTATGCAAACAATACACATATTGGGTGCACTTCTTCAAAGAAAAAAAATCGATTCATCCCTTTGTTGTGGTAAATTGGAGAAAATTCTATAAAGAACATTTCTCATTTGGATTAATTCACCACTCAATTTGACCATTTCAATTTAAAGGAAGTTTAGGAAGTTTAGGGTTTCAACCCTAATAATTTGTTTTCAACACACACATTTACAATTGGATACAACTCATCATTTAATAAGTCTATTCAACTAGAAGGAGGGAGAGACAATCAAAACCATCCTGAAGTCTCACCTGGAGCAACCCCTGATGATATTGATGCATTGGTCAACACCAATGACCACTATAAGAAACAAGAGTGAGATACAATAGGTAGAAATCCAGGATCACTAAATGTTTCTTAAAAGAGTACCTTGACAAAAGGAAAACCTTGTAATAATGTCAAGAACAAATAAAGTCTTCCACTGGAAATTCAGATGACGGTGGAGATAAAGACCCTTCCAAAAATGTAGTTGAAAAATCACACATTGTTCATGTTTCCATAGAAATAAAATGAGAAGTTTATAAAGAAGGACATGATGTACCTATTGAGGGGTCCTAAATCCCTTTAAATCAACAACAGGAACCAAACCCACCACCAAGGCCTAATTAGAATCTGCAACGTTTAATGGTGGAATAGTTCTCCAGATCTTGCGATCCGACCAATTAATCGATGGGCTTGATGTTTTCTTGTGAAGGCTTCTCCTTCAGTTCAAATGTTCTCTTTTTGTATTTTTCTCTTATAGGTGGGACCTATACAAGATACAAGCCGGTATAAACCAACCAGGTAATCAAAGTGGGGGAACTTAATTACTGGAGAAGGCTGAGCTTGGGATAACCCTTTTACTTTAGCATGCAAACAATGATTCTCTACCATAGGCCTAGTAATAATACATTAACCTACTAGTATTCCTAATTGACTGAGATACAATTTATCAGAAATAAAACATTCATGCGATAAACGATGGCACGAAAAATAATTCTCTTAAGTCTAATAATCCATCACATAATAAAACAATGATTTACTTTTCATCAATAAAGATAAGAACTATAAAGCGTTGCATCAGATAACTTATCAATAGTTTTAGAAGCTCCTACTCGTTACAACATCCATTCATGAGATGAAATCAAAAATAATTCTTCTCCACATGTAATCATACACACCGTTGATGAAAAAAACAGAAACTTGTCTCTGGTCCTAAACAAGACTTCTCAATTAAGGCAGCTCCGAAATAGTTCTTTACAAAATCCAAAAATGAGGTCTTTGCAACAACCATCGACCTTCTTCTAATAGGTCGATCCTCCTATTTATAACATGCTATTAACTAAAAATAACTATTAAAGTGCAACTAAGTAAAACAAAACTCGCCACATGGCGCTTTCTTCTATCAATCTTTCTAAGATTCATGACATGATCTCACTTAAGTGGATGACTCTTCTCGTACTCCGACCACTTGATGAAGTGATCCTCGCATGTGTTAACATATGAGAATCTATGTTTTCCATTGGGGATGAAAGAATATATCTTATCTCTACTGCTTGTGCCTGATACTTGACTATTCTGGCACTTAACTGTTGCAACATAGCTCAAGATTTGATCGGGTGATCCATGAATTACCACACCTGTCCTGGCACCATGTCTGTCACCTTTGCTATTTCTTTGGCCCATTATGAGTCTTGTTCGACATGCAATTTGACTATGTCACACAAGTCGACAAAGTCATCAAGTGTGCCAAATTTGGGGAGGTTGATGTCTCTTATTGCTCAGTTAATATTGGTCCAACTTTTCTCGCACTTGGCCCATTTCTCTTGGATTTCCCGATGAGATTCCTAAGCCATTTTAACCCAATATTCAACCAATTTCCTTATGTGGTCGATGTTTCTTTCCTCTAACACCCAGATGTTGTGCTCTTTGACATCTCAACCTTGTTGCATCACGCTGATATAGTCGATCCTTTCCACGGCTTGGTGTGCTTTCTCATACCACCTCTCCATATCCTTAAATGTCGCTAGTGCCATGAGGGTTTCTTTCTAAAGCTCAACTATCCTTGCAGTGAATAGGTGCCGTTCATCTGTAAATTTGTTGTAGGTCTCCTGGAATTCACTTCTCAAGAACACCACAACCTGTGTGGTGTCCTGTTAATATTTCACAAAGTAGCACAAACGTTCTAATTCCTTCAGAGCAACAAACAACTCCTCTTCATCCTTTTTTGCAAGGGTGGCATCTGTGATTTCCATCCCTGCACCGATAAGTTCAGATGTCTTAGCATGCTCTGTGTTAATAAGATTTTACTCTGTGGTGATGAGGATGGAGCGATCTAGAGTGATCCTCCTCTTCTTGGTGGTTCTCTGCACGATATATTTCCTTTTCCGGTCATAAGCGACGGCATGTATGTCAATGACTTCATCCATGGGTTCAGGGATTTGTTGATCTCCCCAAGTGAGCATATTTCCTAGGCTCTCGATGGTGTATATTTGTTCAAGACTGGGTTCTTAAATTTCCTCTATGTGTTCGGAGGGTCCGACTTCTATTCGTCGTTCATTGGGAGGGTGAGTACCGATTGAAATTGAGGCGTCGGAGGTGTGCTTGGTACTTACTTGATAATCTACCATTGGGACACCGATTTCTTGATGTGGAGATTCTTCCTTTTGTTCGTCTGACCTTGGCTCATCCTTCGGACTATATGCTTGGGTTTCTGGTGCATCGGGATGATCAGTGTATAAGACACTCTCAACCTCTTGTTCATTCTATGGAAGACAAATTTGAGAGTCAGGAGCTGGGGAAGGTGCTTTCTTTGGCTCTTTTTCCTCTATGATCTGTAAAGGGGTCACCAGGGATACCTTCAGGCTCTCTTCATCACCATGGATGTTTATCAATTCGCTGAGGGGGTTTGGTTCACTTTCTCTCCTTGATGTTTCGACTATCTCCGACCGAGTTGCAACACCCCCCGATGATCCGATCTGTGGTGTTATTGTTTCAAGGTTGTCTAACTCTGTGATTTAATCAATGTCTATCAGTTCAGGGCCACTTTGGCCTGTTTGGATTTCATCTGGGTTGTTGGCAGGGGACCCCGTCATTCCTTTGAGGTCCAGGTCATCTTGAATCTGATCAATTATTCACTACACATGTTCTATCATGAGCATTCCCCTTGTCCATTTGTCAGCCTGTGTTATAGGGAAACCTCTATCCTGCACCGGAGCTGTTAGGGGAACCTCTACTACTTTTTCCGCTATCATTTCTTCCCTGGATCCGAGGGCCTCTTGAGCTGATTTATCTATGGTCATCTCATATTCATCTAGGCTCATGGCTTTGAACTTGGTCATTTTGGGGTCAACCATCCTTTCCACTACCTCTTCCTAGTTTTGGGCATTTTCTGTGAATATTTCATCTTCAAATTTGTCGTGGAAATATGGCCAGCAAGACGACACTTGTGAGGCATGTTTCAAGACTAGACCCTTTAGATCGTGCTTGCAGAATTGACTGGTCTAGAATCTAAACTCTAATTGGCTCCACCCTTCTTTTTTGGCTTGAGCGGTGTCCTTCACCATGTAGAAGCCTACATGGAAACCATAAGGTACGAACAACCGTTTCTTGTATGAACGCCCGTTTCTTGTTTCTGGTCCTAAACCAGACTTCTCAATTAAGGAAGCTCTGAAATAGTTCTTTACAAAATCCAAAAATGAGGGTGTTTGCAACAACCATTGACCTTATGCTAATAGGTCGATCTTCCTATTTATAACATGCTATTAACTAAAAATAACTATTAAAGTGAAACTAAGTAAAACAAAACTTGCCACATGGTGCTTTCTTCTATCAGTCTTTCTAAGAGTCATCGCATGATCTCACTTAAGTGGATGACTCTTCTCATACTTTGACCACTTGATGAAGAGATCCTCGCATGTGTTAGCATATGAGAATATATGTTGTTCCATTGGAGCCAAAATAATCTCTCTTATCTCTACTGCTTTTGCCTGATACTTGACTATTCTGGCACTTAACTGTTGCAACATAGCTTGAGCTTTGATCAGGTGCTCGATGAACTGCTGCACCTATCCTGGTGCCATGTCTGTCACCTTTTCTATTTCCTCGACCCATTATGAGTCTTGTTCGACGTGCAATTTGACTATGTCGCGCAAGTTGACAAAGTCATCGGGTGTGCCAAATTCGGGGAGGCCGATGTCTCTCATTGCTCAGTTAATATTGGTCTAACTTTTCTCGCACTTGGCCCATTTCTCTTGGATTTCCCGATGAGGTTCCTGAGCCATTTTAACTGAATATTCGAATGATTTCCTTATGCGGTCAATGTTACTTTCCCTTAGCATCTATATGCCGTTCTCTTCGGCGTCTCGACCTTGTTGCACTGCCCTGATATAATTGATCCTTTCCATGGCCTCGTGCACTTTCTCGTACCACCTCTCCATATCCTTGCAAGTCGCCAGTGCCATGAGGGTGTCTTCCTGAAGCTCAAATATCCTTGCAGTGAATAGGTGTCGTTCATTTGTAAATTTGTTGTAGGCCTCCTGGAACTCACTTCTCAGTAACATCGAGGCCTGTGTGGTGTCCTTGTAATATTTCTCCAAGTGGCGCAAATGTTCTAATTCCTTTAGAGCAGCAACTAACTCCTCTTCATCCTTTTTTTCTCTATCCAGGGTGGCATCTATGATTACCATCCTTGTGTCGATAAGTTCAGATGTCTTAACATGCTCTGTGTTGATCAAATTTTCCTCTATGGTGATGAGGATGGAGTGATATAGAGTGATCCTCCTCTTCTTGGTGGTTCTCTACACAATATCTTTCCTTTTTTGGTCATAAGCGATGGCATGTATGTCAATGACTTCATCCATGGGTCCGGGGATTTGCTGATCTCCCCAAGTGAGCATATTTCCTAGGCTCCCGATGGTGTATATTTGTTCAAGATTAGGTTCTTGAACTTCCTCCATGTGTTCGAAGGGTCTGAATTCTATTTGTCATTCATCGGGAGGGCGAGTACTGATTGAAATTGAGGCATCAAGGGTGTGCTTAGTACTTACTTGATCATTGGCCGTTGGGATGCCGATTTCTTAATGTGGAGCTTATTCCTTTTGTTCATCCAACCTTGGATCATCCTTCATACTATCTGCTTGGGTTTCCAGTGCATCGGGATGATCAATGTCTAAGACACTCCCGACCTCTTGTTCATTCTGTGGAAGATGAATTTGAGCATCGGGAGCTGGGGAAGATGCCTTCTCTAGCTCTTTTTCCTCTATGATCTATATAGGTGTCACCAGGGATACCTCTAGGCTCTCTTCATCATCATAGATGTTTATAAATTCACTGAGGGGGTTTGGTGCACTTTCTCTCCCTGATGTTTCGATTGTCTCCGACTGAGTTTCAACACCCCCGGGTGATCTCACCTGTGGTGTTATAGTTTCAAGGTTGTCTAACTCGATGATTTCATCAATGTCTATCAGTTCAGGGCTGCTTGGGCTTGTTTGGATTTCATATGGGTTGTCGGTAGGGGACCCCATCATTCCTCTGAGGTCTAGGTCATCCTGTAGCTGATCAATTATTCACTGCGCCTATTCGATCATGAGCATTCCCCTTGTCTGTGTGTCCCATGTCACAGGGAAACCTCTATCCTGCACTGGAGCTGCTAGGGGAACCTCTACTGCTTTTGACACTATCATTTCTTCCCTAGCTTTGAGGGCCTCTTGAGCCGATTTCTCTATGGTCTTTTCCTATTCATCCAAGATCATGGCTTTGAACCTGATCATTTTGGGTTCGACCATCCTTGCCACTACCTCATCCCATTCCTGGGCATTTTCTATGAAGACTTCATCTTCAAATTTGTCGTGGGTATATGGCTAGCATGATGACACTTGCGAGGCATGTTTCAAGACTAGACCCTTTGAATCGTTCTTGTGGAATTGGTCGGTTTGGAATCTGAACTCTAATTGGATCAACCCTTCTCATTTGGCTTGAGCGATGTCCTTCACCATTTAGAAGCCTACATGGAAGCCATTATGTATGAACGCTCGTTTCTTGTCCTTGACCAGAGTGGCGTTGTAGCCTTGCAGAATGGTCTAGTAGCATATCTCTCCCACTACAAGCTGGTCAGGGACATGCGCTGGTAGAATATGTGGTGCTTTGGTAGCCCCTAACACCCTAATGTAGGTATCATGCTTGTCTAAGTATCAGTGGCCCACCTTCGATATCATCTTCTTGGCCGTAGTTGATAGTATTGAACATTATTTCTTAAAATGAATGAAATAAATTCATGCGATGAATTCATAGCAGATGAGGGAGTAAGACTTCTTGTACCTGTTCTCCCATAGGATGCTGAAATATACGTGGACCGGGAGCTCTGCGACATGCCATCTCAGGTTCATGTCGGTGAAAATGTTTCTGGCACACATGAAATCAAGTAAATATGAAGCCATGTAGAAGGCCGGTGTCTCTCCTTTATTCGATGTCTGAGCTTGTTGTATGCAGATGCTCAATTTCTTAGAGATGATGGCTCCCCAGTTGAAACCACTCCCAGAAATGGCCACTGTGTAAGCTAGAGGCATCCATTCCTATGAAAATCTGGTGCAGTCCTTCTCCCCATATAATTGGTAGATGAGAGCCATTTGGTAGATGTATGGCTCTCTTAAGTTGGTCATCTGGTACCAACTGGTGCTTTGGTTGGTGTATTTCTTATCTTCTCTCCACCATGAGGCCATCACTGGGATGCTGTCGTGGTGCTCGTAGAATTTTACGACAAAATCTGTGTTCAATCCCTCTTCGGGGTCTCTAAGCTTGTAATACTTTTGGAATTTGACCGGTAATAACACTTCGGTGCAACCACCATTATCATCATTGATCAAACACTTTTGTGTGTCTGTGTGGTCGATGAGCCACTTCAAAAGTTCTATATAGGGAAAACATGGGTTTTTCTCTCCACCATATGCAGGTACAACTGTTGGATGTTCAGGAACACCTCATTGTCCAGTGCTCTCACATATAGGTCACTATGTGGTATATATTCTAGGTATTCCTCCCGAATGATATTTTTAAATAGCTCTCCCTAATGTGGGAGTGCCTCCCTAGTCCCCGTGCTCGCCTCTGTATCTCCAAAGGCCAGAGGCTAGATGAAAGCCTTCTTTGTTGATTTTTTTATGACGGGCTCTGGTCTTGGTGTGTATTCCAATTGTCTTGTGACCCTTGGAGAGGATCCTTCACCTAACTCTAGTTCTTTCAGCTTTGGCACCCTCAACGATCATTTAGTGGTCAGCTTTCTTGGAGGCATTGTTCCTGTAATAAAAAATAAACCTTTAGAGACTGTGTAAAGAACAAAACCGGATAAAAATATATGAAGTATAAACATGTAAAATCCACATACTTGGATACATACCTATAATATTTCTAAACCTGGTTATTTTATACTCACAGGATCTATGCAAATTTCGAATTGCTTGTCTCGTTTCTTCGGATGCTCTAAATTTCCTTGCGCATAGAATGATTCTACTTACCACGACTCAATAGAATTTAAACCAGTGGAGAACTTATTGTGTCACATCAACCATTCAAGTCGGGTGATGAGTGTCATTTAAAAAAATCTTCCGCTGAATCTATGCAACTTAAATTCATCATGGGTCAACGATGGAGGCGCAGGGGTGATGTGGTCTATCAGTGATTTTAAACGACCATTTTGATTGGCGCACGAGGTAGAAACTAATGCGGGATTTGGTATTAATTATCCCCTTAACTTCTCAAAATCTAATTGTATCCAATGTTAAAACGTCACATCGTGTCAATTTCTCAGTGGGTGGATCGAGGATCGAGGATGTGCTATGAACGCATTCATCGATGTCCCTCACAAAATATTCGAATCCGATCAATCTCATTGCACAATTCTGTCATGGCAAAGCTAACTCGAGTGTGGTGACTTGGACTTAGGGGACCAAAGGAAATGACTTGGGGAAAAACTAAACCGTACAGTTCTCCGATATGGCACATTCACACGGCGTTGAAGATAGGTGGCCTAATCCGTGTGTATTAACCGGAGTCTTGTATTTCATTAAGTTATTCATTTTAAAACATACCTTAGTTTGTCGATGTCTAAAAGTATCTAGGATCGACGATCGCTGATATCTATTACATGTTTTTCTATGGATTAGCTTCCTAAAGAAAGTCCTGATGCTGAAATGTATCATGGATTGACGACCGAGAGAACTCTTTAGCGTGGTCACAATGTTCGTTGTGATTGTTTTTGGTCTTCCCCAATTTCGATAGGCACGTCGGGTATTGGCTATCGACGATATCTTTTCTTTCTTGATTAATGACTATTCCCCTCATCTTTTACTGATGCCGAAGAGGAATCGACTATCGACGATATCCTTAAGCAAAAATTTGGCGCAAAAAAAAAATTCCTTTTGCTGATGCTGATTGAGATCGGCGCTCGATGACTGAGGTTTACTGAGTGGCTCTTTTCCCTCTTTGAATACCTTCCGATTCTGAATCTGAGTGTGTCGGGTGAAGTGTTTTGGCTTTTTCATTCTTTATTTAGGCGTTAAGGCTAATTCAAGTCATGGGGTTTCATAAGTTAAAACAGACCTGAAAAGATAATGAGAGTCGATATAAAAAGCAAAGCCAAACATTTCTCAAAATGAAGTTGAATCAGACAACGCGAAGATCAAGTGGTACCTAAAAATTAAAAATTGACATAGGCTTTTTAGGGTGTGTTGAGTGCTCAACAGTACCTGAAGCTAAACTTAGTCTCAAAGATATGGAGGTTGATGACAATATAGAAGAGACCATTTGGGATGAACAAAGGATGATTGAGAGCATAACTATAGCCAAGGAATTGGATTTCTAGGAGCTAGAGGTGTTTGAGGAGGAATTTTTCACTTTGCACCACCCGACCTACAACAAAAATTCAAAGAAGTTGTTAATTAAAAAAGTAAATTTGAAAAATAAAAAGGCTTCTGAAAAATGGAAATTAGAGATTGATTTTCAAGGGGTAAAACCTTAAAAATTCATGGAGTTTCATGAATCAACCATTGAAGCTTTAAAGTATTCCATTGATGAGATAGAAAATGAAAACATGATCTTAAATGAAAAAAGTGAAAGAATTAGAAACAACTCTACTTCCAAGACCCTTGTTTTCCAAGCCCACTGGTGCTATACAACTATTGTACAGTCTCGAGGATGTACTAGAAACAAGATTCAGGTTAAAAGGTTCATTAAGTTTGTTGACAATTGTAATAAAACAATTTGAGATAACATTCAAAAAAGGATAGCCTTGATTCTTGAAATATGGGAGTTAGTAACAAGTTTAGCTACTCTCTCAACAAGGGTCTTGCATTTTAAAGAATATCTTCAAAAGGACCTAGAAAATGATGAAAGTTTCTACAAGGAAACTTTGGGTACATTTTTGGAAAAGATCTTAATTTTAAGTGATATTCATAGAGGAGAGTAAAATCTTCCTTCTAAGCCTCATTTGAAACAAATAAATTCTTGGTGGTTGAAGATAACTAATTGTGGGAAATGTTGTGTGAATGTGATGTCATAAATACCAAAAAAGGTGATATATTTCTAAATCTTGTTAATCTAACCAAATAACTATAGGGCCCACATTTAATCATGGATTCAATATTTCTATCAAAAGATAAATTACAAGAACAACTGGATGCCCTAAAGATTTCACGGGCCAATGAATTTAACGACTCAATTGAATATTCTAAACAGGAGGTGGAAAAGTGGTTATTATGGCATGTAAATAAAAATGAGGATATCAAAGAAATACTTCACCAATTGATCTTTGATATTAAAGATATGTAAAATGAATAATTTGAAACCAAGACTAGGCAAGAAATAATGGTTGCTCCCTTGTGGGAGTATATTGAACAGTGGTTTAGAAATGCCTTGGTTAAGATAACTAAATGATCCAGGATCTTTTCGTCAGGTGGCTTATTAAAGAATTGTATAAAATGAGCATAAACAAAAGTACACCATAAAGAAGGAAAGTTCAAAAGGAAAGAGAAATAAGCATGAAATATGAACACAAAAAACTTGATAACGGAGTTCGTCCTTGGTGGACTATGTCTCCGGGTCCTTCTCTCAAATGGGTAGGTATTTTTATCAACTCCACAAAAGTATTGGGAAAAATACATAAGTATACCTCATTATGTATTTAAGCTACAAATCTTCGCTCAGATCAGAAAACTTACACCACCATTGCGTTCGTGGCGTCGAATTACCTAAAAATGACTGTCTCCATGCCTTGATCCGAGTCTAATACTTTTAGGCATAAGAGACATGCCTTCCTCGGTTTTTGTGCCCTGCCTCTACAATAAATGACTGATAAATATCGAATTGCATGCCCCAGTCTCGAAAATCATACCAAAATCCGCATGGGTGTGCTCGGTCTGCCTCTGTCTCTGAACACTAGTGAACACCCCTTTTTATATAAAAATTGGGTGGTTATGCCATAAAGGTGATGGTTGGCACACCGATTAGTGGAGCTATATTAAGAACTTAGTTGGTGGAGGTCCTAGGGTCGAATCCCATGGGCCTCCCCTTTTTGGCATATAGTTACAACCAATTTCGTGCACCCTAATAAATCTGGCGGGCGACCACTAGAATGACGAAGATGCTGCTATAAAGGCAGAGAGTTGCTAAACTGGCAGAATGTCTATTAAATCAAAAAAATATGCCATATGTGGCAGTTGGAATATATACGCCGTGGTCGCATGGTTTAATATAGAACCAAGGGCTGGGCCGAAGGCCTAGCCCCTTTCCTTTTTCGCCCATATGAAACATTTAAACTTAAATAAAATTCTTCTCATATTACAAACAAGAACTATATAGTGGTGTATTGGTTAGCGTGGAATTGCAAGGCCTTTGGGCTAAGGAGGTCAGGAGTTTGACTCTTGGGGAGTCATATAATTTTGGTCACATGCCAACCACTGGAGGGGTTCCATGTGGTAGCCCATGACTGGGCCACATGGCACCATATCATTTGCTTAATAAAATGCCACTTGTCACAACTTAATTAGCCCACGTGTTTTGCATCAAACCTATACAGACTTGCCACATCACCCCATGCCAAATCAACACTCTGCCACATTATTTGTATGGACATGCCACGTGTCACCCTTGAAGTGGTGACACATGTCACCTTGAATTTTTAACCAAGTTTGACATGAACTTTGACCGCTTATAAATTTGATCCATAACTCTGTTTGACAAGCCGTTTGCACCGTTAGAAACCCTATGATGCACGCTTTGTGATCATGCAATTTTAACTGAGTTTTGGGAACTTTGAATTTTTTCCCTTTCTCTGTTTGCTGAAGCCATTCTAAGCATCCCGAGTGTTGGAGTTACTTCACACACACCTAGGATTTATTTTTCCTAAGGTTTTTATTTGTTTATTAGTCATAATTAGTCATTATCCACTCTCCTATATTTTAGGAGAGAATATTCCACCTGGAGAATATTCTCTTTCAGTTCACACTTCAGTTTGACTAGTTGAGTTAAGCTAGATGTTGCATTGGGATCATCATCATGCAACATTGGGATCATCACCATGCTAATTCGACCTTGTCTTGGTATCATCACCAAAGTGGAGGATTAGCCTTGATTCCTTGAGTTAACTCCTCACTACTTTCTGTTCAGTTAGTTAACTGAAGATTAGTTGACTAGTTAACTCAACTAGGTGGCAGTTCACTCCCATAACTTCTTGAGAGACTAGAATAGGTGGCAGTTCACTCCCGTAACTACCTAAGAGACTAGAATAGGTTGTAGTTCACCCTCGTAATTGCTGGTGTGTGTCCAAATCACTCTAGACCACCACTATGGTGACTTGGTTAACCTCAAGTCGATCTCATTGAGTTATACAAAGTATATCATGTGTAAATTATTCATTATTTACAACGATTAATGAAAATTCTTTCCATTCTTTCTCTCCTTCTTCTTTTTCCAATTCTCTCTGCAAATGTGTGTATCATTGTTTATCTAGATCTATTATGTGTAGGTCAACACATTTACATGGTATCAAAGCCGATGGACTGCTAAGCAAAAGGTACACCAAAATGTTTTGCAGGTACAAAAGATCGAAGACAACTAAAGATGAAATTCCAAAAAGAATTCATTCTTACACCTTACAACTATTTTGCATGGAAGGAGAAATTATCCATACATCTCCAATCCAGAGGGTTGTATAGGTTAACCATGAATACAGATACAGAACCGACATCAGCCATAGAAAAATCCAAGTACTTAAACCTCATGGATGAGGCACTTGGAACAATTTGCAGTCTTATTTCTCCTGATCTCCTTTTTCATATATCTTCCTGTAAGATTCCCAATGAAGCCTGAACCATATTGGAAGGCCTCTTTGGAAAACATGATGAGATGAGGGGACACATCCTGGAGGTGGAGCTGCTCACATTGGATCCAAAAAGCTTCAAGAATATCCAAGATTTCTTTACAAAATTCAAGGATTTACTGTCGCAACTCAAAGCTTGCAGGGTTGATAAATCGAATGAGGAGAAACAAATGGTTCTCACAATTATCTCCAAGATTGGACTTGGATTATCTGTATTCATATCCACATTCCATACTGTCAAATTCACCTCTGGAGCCACCTGGAAGATGCCTTCTCTTGAGGAATTTATCGAATCCTTGACACAAGAGCAAACCAAGCTCATCAACATGGGTGCAATCAAAGGCCCAAGGGAGCATGCACTCACTATGCATGATGGCAGCCAAAAATATCATAAATCTAAAGATAAAGATAAGCATAAATCTCATGCACATACGAAGAAGGAAGGGTACACAAAACCCTTCACCGATGCCTCCAGATCCAAAGGAGAAAAGGGAAGAAAAGGAGAGAAATGCACGTACTGTCACAAAGGATTCCATTCAGAATCAGGATGCATGCAAAAAAATAGATCTGATGTCTTAGATACTTCAACAAAACAACCTTGGATATCACATCCCCAAGGGTGCAAAGAAGAAGAAGCCAAAAGATCCAAATTCCAAGAAAGGCAATTCTAGCCATGCGTTGATTGCAATCAACTCCTCTCCCGATGTTTGGATCGTAGATTCAGGAGCATCACATCACAAGGATGACTAAGAAGCAGTCTATTCTTCTTCGGATGCATGCAAAGGTCCTCCTATTCTGATGGGGGATAACTCTTCTGTCGAAGTCACCATCAAAGGAAGGATTGAACTCACCAACGAAAGCTTCGAGAACGTGCTGTATGTTCCCAAGATTTTTGTCAACCTTCTCTTCGTGTATTAGATGAAGAATTCCGACACCAGAAAGAAAGTCATATTCACACCAAATTTCATTGACATATATGACATGAAAACCAACTCTAGGGTTGTTATCGGTGAGGTAAATCATCAGTCTAGATTGTATACATTTTCTGAATTCATTGAACCTGATTCTGCTTTACTGCTTACTCATGCTGATGAAAGTAGTAGGATATGGCACAAAAGGTTTGGACATTTGAATTTTAGATACATGCAACAACTTAGCAAGCACAAATTAGTTGATGGTCTACCAGACATTCATTTCTCCAAGGGAGTATGTGAGGGATGTGTTCTCGGAAAACACCCTCAAGAGAAATTCGTCAAAGGAAAGTCTCAGCGAGATTCCGCACCTTTAGATCTGATCCATAGTGACTTCATGGGTCCTTTTCTGCATCCATTGATCAACAAAGCGAGGTTTGTTCTCATTTTTGTTGATGATTTCTCACGTTTTACTTGGATCTACTTTCTCAGGAAAAAATCCGAGGTCTTTCAACACCTCAAATATTTCAAAGCTTTGGTTGAGACACAGTCTGGAAAGAAGATCAAAGTCCTCTGAACTGATAACGGGGGAGAGTATGTGAATCATGAGATTCATAATATTTTCCATGAGGCAGGGATTCAGTTGCAACATACAATTCCCTACACTCCGCTGCAAAACGGAGTTGCTGAGAGGAAAAACAGATCTCTAAAGGAGATGGCACCTTGCATGTTGCATGCAAAGTCACTACCACAAAGACTATGGGCCGAAGCACATTAATGTGTAACATACATCCAAAATATATCTCCTCATAGATATGTCAAGGATAATACCCCCTACGAGGCTTGGATCAGCCTCAAACCGGAAGTGGCCGACTTTCACATTTTTGGTTTACGTGCATGGGCCCGGATTACCTTTGAAAAGAGGAAGGCACTTGATCCACAGAGCACTGAGTGCATTTTTGTTGGATACCTCGATGGTGTGAAGGGATATCGGCTTATTGATATTTCCTCTAACCGACTCATCATTGAGCATAGTGTCCAATTTGAGGAAAGTGTCTCGCATGTACCTTAGCAGTCGCATGCAGACACCTTCACTCTTCCACCTGTCCGAGATGATGAGAATGCACATGCTGACTCTTATTCAGACGAGAGTTATGATTCAGAGGACTCAGATGATTCATATTTAGAGTCAGTACAGTCAGATGCAGAGTCAGAGCATCCATATGCAGTCGCAGAGCCAGAGCAGAGGCCCAAGTGGGCACAGTCTACTCTTCAGGATGTAGGGGATCTCGTTGGTGATCCAACCGATACTAGGAGGACTCAATCTAATTTTGAGGAGCCTCTTATTTCACTCATTTCCATTGAATCATTTCCTTCCAGACATATTTTCTAGGTTTAGTCTTCAGATCCATAGTATTATGGTGAGGCTACTAAAAATCCCTTTTGGGAATCCGCCATGCAGGAGGAGTACAACTCCCTCCTCGAGAACTAGACTTGGGATCTGGTTCCCCTTCCTTCTGGGAGGAAACTTGTTAGATGCAGATGGGTCTATAGGACCAAGAGTGCAACGAATGGACATATCAATAGATACAAAGCTAGGCTTGTCACCAAAGGCTTTCAGCAGGTTCATGGTATTGACTATGATGAGACCTTTGCTCCAGTAGTGAAGATGGATTCAATATGATTGGCACTTTCCATTGCGACAACCAAGGGATGGGAAGTCAATCAGATGGACGTGAAGAATGCATTTCTTCATGGTGATCTCTCTAAGGAGATCTACATGGAGCAACCCCAGGGATTTATGTAGGACTCATCTTTGGTCTTTCGACTGAAGAAGTCACTTTATGGCCTCAAGCAGGCTCCGAGGGCATGGTATGCCAAGATGGACTCCTACTTGTTGTCACAGAACTTTGTATGTTGTAAATCAGATCCGAATGTATACATGCTCAGGATGGCTGATTCACTTCTACTTTTAGTTTTGTATGTCGATGATTTGTTGATCACTGGTTGCTGAACTTCAGCGATTGCTGAAGTCAAGAGGATTCTTCATGACAATTTTTGATGATGGACATGGGTCCGCTACACTTCTTCCTTGGACTTGAGATTAGTCAGGATGCATCATGCATCAAACTGTCTCAAGCCAGGTATGCATAAGATCTCCTTGAGAGATTTCACATGACAGACTACAAGTCTTCTTCGAGTCCTTTCCTATCAAGAGTAAAACTTGAGGATGGCAGGGAGACTCCATTGGTTGAAAACACACTGTACAGACAACTAGTGGGGAGCTTGTTGTATCTCACACACTCCAGACTAGACCTCTCATATGTAGTTGGTGTAGTTTCCAGGTTCATGAAGGAGTTGCATGAGCTACATTGGAAAGCTGCAAAGTGTATTCTTCGATAAATACAGGGCACCATCACCTTTGGGATTCAGTATGCAACAGACTCTACATTAGATCTCATTGGTTTTACTGATTTCGACTGGGCTGGCGATAACATTGATCGCAAGTCCATATCTGGTTACTCACTCAGTCTTGGTTTCGGTCCTATCTGTTGGTCGAGCAAGAAGCAAGCTTCCATTGCTCTATATTCAGCTGAGGAAGAGTACATAGGGGTCGTTAATATAACCATTCAGACTATCTGGCTAAAACATTTTCTCACTAAGTTGGGCATTCAGTTTCATCGGCCGATCGTCATCTGGTGTGACAACTAGAGTACTCTAAAGTTCTGCAGAGATCTATTTCAGAGGCAACGGATGAAGCACATCGAGTTCCACATGCACTACATCTGGGACTTAGTACACGAGGGGATCATCGAATTACAGTTCTGTCCTTCAGCAGAACAGACGATAGATATTTTCACCAAGACCTTCACTGAGCATAAATTCCATTCTCTGCAAGGTCGTCTTAGAGTGAAGGACACAGTTGCCTAGCAACTGTAGTTCTTCTTTTTTTTACATACATTGTACCTTGAGGGGGGATTTTTCCCATGAGGTTTTCCGTCTTTCCTCACTTTATTTTTAGTGTATCTTTTGTACTTGGGTACCTAACATGGCCTCGTTGCTGGGACCCAATCTTTATTTTCACCATAGTGATGTTCAGGGGGGGTGTTGGAGTTACTTCACACACACCTAGGATTTATTTTTCCTAAGGTTTTTATTTGTTTATTAGTCATAATTAGTCATTATCTAGTCTCCAAAATTTAAGAGAGAATATTCCACCTGGAGAATATTCTCTTTCAGTTCACACTTCAGTTTGACTAGTTGAGTTGAGTTTAGATGTTGCATTGGGATCATCACCATGCAACATTGGGATCATCACCATGCTAATTCGACCTTGCCTTGGTATCATCACCAAAGTGGTGCATTAGCCTTGATTCCTTGAGTTAACTCCTCACTACTTTCTGTTCAGTCAGTTAATTGAATACTAGTTGACTAGTTAACTCAACTAGGTGGCAGTTCACTCTCGTAATGGCCTGAAAGACTAGAATAGGTGGAAATTCACTCCTGTAACTGCTGGTGTGTGCCCAGATCACTCTAGACCACCACTATGGTGACTTGGTTCACCTCAAGTCGAACTCATTTATTTATACAGAGTATATCATGTGTAAATTATTCATTATTTATAATGGTTAATGAGAATTCTTTCCATTCTTTCTCTCCTTCTTCTTCTTTTTCCAATTCTCTCTGCAAATGTGTGTATCATTGTTTATCTAGATCTATTCTATGTAGGTCAACACATTTACATCGAGTTGCCTTTGCACATTCTGAGTTGTTCTTAGCCTTCTCTGGATCCTTTTTGGATCACACCTTCCCACTGAGAGCTTTTTGGACCACCAAAATATTTCATCAATCAACTGGTAAGTGAGGGAAGAGTCCCCTCATTTTGTCCTTCTCAATCCACGTTGCCTTACCTATATGTGTACCCTTTAAGACTACTTGAAAATAATCAAAATCACTCCTGGATGAAGTCCTTGTCCTTCTATCCAAGATGATATATTCCTGTAACTCATCCAAGTACTCGGGTGAAAAATCATCAACTGAAGGTATTGAAAATTCCTTATCCCGATCCATGATCAAGGGAGGCTCAAAATGTTTCAAGTTCTCTACATTCACAATCGAGTAAATTTTCATATACGGTGGAAGATCTAAACAAAAAGCATTTGCACTGCTTTTCTGCAAGATAGTGAAGGGTCCATATCAGATGGGCTTGAGTTTCTTACCTTCACCCTTTAATCATTCCTTGCTGATGTGAAGCCATACCTGGTCTCCAAACTGGAACTGATGATCAACCCTGTGATTCTCATGCTGAGATTTATACCGTGCTTGAATCTTCTCCAACTGTTCCCTGACTGCCTGGTGTATCTACTAAATCCTCTGAATGAACTTGCAGGATTTGTCCTATATTCGTTCTTCATTCACATCGACCTCTCTCCCATACATCAAGTCCAAAGGAAGCTCTTGTAGGTACCCAAAACATATCTCAAAATGTGAACTTTGAGTGGATGAATGTAAATCTCAGTTATAAGCATGCTGTACATAGGACATCTGTTCATCCCATAACTTAGGATGCTTGATGTAGTAGCCTCGAAGCAAAAGTACCACTGTTATGTTTACCACCTCTATCTGTCCGTTGGTCTGTGGATGAAAAGAAATGCTCCTCTTCAATTTGGTGTCCACCATTCTCCACAAGCTAGTCCAAAAATCCCAAAGGAATTGAGTATCTCGATCCGAGACAATAGATGTGGGTAAACCAAAGTGAACCCAAACATACTAAAAAAAGAGATTAGCAGTCTGCTCAACAATGATCTGCTTTTTACATGGCATCAAGATACACATCTTTCTGAACCTATCCACTACAACATATAAATAATCATGACCCCCTCTGGTCATTGGTAAACCCCCTACAAAATCCATGGAAATTTTTTCCTATGGATGGGATGGAACAAGAAGTGGTGAGTATAGCCCCAATTTTCTATTAGTGGGCTTACAAGTAGAACACACCACACACCCCTTTACATATTTAGTTACAATTGCTTTCATTTGAGGCCAATAAAAAAATCTCTGCAAATGAGCCATAATTTTTCCTACCCCAAAATTCCCAGACACAAGAGAAGTGTGAGCTTCTCGTATCACATGGACTCATTCACTTGTAGGAATACATAACTTCCCAAATGATAGAGTAATTTTCCCTACAGACAATAATTCTCTACCTGTGCACTGTGGGTTAGCTTCTCATATACTTCTTTAAAATCTTCATGGATGGCATATTGTTCTACATAGCTATCATGAGATAAAGAAGTATTCTTCAAAATAATAGAAGCAACAATGATCCAGAATTGGATCTCGGGACCAAAATGGGTCTAGGAAGGCCTAAAAATCAAAGTGCTAAGAATGGATTCAAAATGGATGTGTGCATAGGCCTCATTGATACAAACCCAACACAACTTAAATGGGCTCAAACAAATGTTGTATGCTCAAGATATAGCGGTCTATTCATTTCGTCAAACAAACAAAAAACGATGCTAACTGTACAGTCCGTACAGTGCCATGTGGCAACTGAATGTATAGGCCATACAACTGGTGTGGTAGGGTACAGTTGGAGCTGACATGGTAGCATCTGGAGGTTACACATGGAAACTGATTGTTTAGTGATGTGGACAGGTTGCTAACTGGTCAGGTACATGTGGACCAATTAGGGAGTGACACGTGTCACCACTGCAAGGGTGACACATGGCACACCTGTACGACTTACGTGGTAGGTACAATGGCAAGTGACTGGGCTGACAATTGGGCAGACAACTGGACCAATGGGTGATTGATGCGTGGCATTAGATTAGGCGAATGGGAAGGTGCCACGTGACCTAGACATGAGCTGCCATGTGGCACCCATTGGTTGGTTAATGTTTATTGCAAAATTTTGGACTCAACAAGGTTTGAACCTGCAACCTCCGGGCAAGGGGGGAGAGCTTTGGTAGGGCTGGGATAGCTAGTCCACCCGCACATGTTCCTTGTTATGTATAGTGGCAAATTTATATTTAAGTTTGCATGTATTGGAAACCAGATGGATTAAGGGCTGGGGCCTAGCCCCAGCCCCAATGTGCACACAATACAACCACATTCATGTGACCTCTCCCCTTTACCATGAGGTGTGGATTACCATTGGAACTAATCCCGGTTGCATGGGGTTATACATAGGACCCAATTCCATATGTGTAGCGCGGAGGTTTAGCAGTTAGCCCCAGTTGGCTGGGCTAGCCCGCTGACCAAGGGTGTGACCAGGACATCAAATCCAAGGAGCTATAATAGTTAAGGGGCACGTGGATGAAAATCCCCAGGCCACATGGCCATAGGTACGACTAGGAACCGAGAAGTAAGGGGCCAGTGCATTACCAGATTACCCCGGGGCCACATGGGAGGCACCCATATGCCCAGGATCCCTAAGAAAGGGGGTTGTGTTCTCAATATTTGCCCAGATGGTTTTAAAACTATATTATAAATATTTTTATGATTTATTCAACAGTTTAGTGATTTTGGTCATTTTTGGGGGATATTGGGCCCTTTTTGAGGCCATATCTTGGGGGGAAGTTGGGAGATGGTTACCAACTTTAGGACTATAAAAACTAGAGGTTCTTGAATCCCTTGAGGGAGGTTTATAACAGGTTTATGCTGAAGAATTATTGAGCCAAAGCCATTTTTATTTAGGGAAGCCATTGAGGAGAGCACCTTTGCGAGCCATTTCTGGGAGCTCCAGTCATCCGTTTTCAATGCCGTCAGTTTTGTTGGGTTCCAAAGATCTAGTAGAACAAGAAAAAATCAGTTTGTAATATTTTTGGCACTGTTAGGGTGTCCTTTTAAATATTTGAACATAAATAAGAAATCCTCACCCACTAAGACAAAGGCACAAAGACATAGGCGAGATTGCCAAACTCCGTTATCACATTGGTGTTTATGGTTTGCTGATATTCATTCTTATGTTCAGATATGTATATTTTTTTATGGCTTTTATTTTTCCTCTTTCATTAAGTTCCTAAATGGTAAATTAACACATTCTAAATAACTCAACCATTGTCGTTTAAAAGATCCTTTTGGATCAAGTGGTATCATAGGTAGTTGACATTTGGTTTTTGAGTTTGCATGATTACCAGGGAAAAGATGAGTCTTGGTGAAGGTGATATTGTTGAAGAGAATACATTGATTGGATTGAGAAAGAGAAATTCTCAAAGTGAGAAGATGGCATTGGAAGAGGGACTTTCTCATGATGAGAAAGAGTTTTGAAAGAATTTCTTCACCATGTCAGAGATGATGAAGGTTCTATATGAGGATTACTTGGAACGAAAGAGACCGGTTCTAGGTGAATCTTCAAAGGTAAAAAGTGAAGAAGGAGAGGATCCTCCTCAAATTCCTCCTTCACCTCCTTCTTCTCCTTCTACTTCAATTTCAAGTTCTAAAATCACTGCAAGAAAACATGTCCATAAACATAAACATGAAATGCCTTTACTTAATCTTGATGTTAAATTTGAATTACCTATGTATGATGGTGAAGTCAATGCAGAGAGACTTGATAATTGGGTCAAACAAATGGAGGTTTATTGCAGTGTGCAACAAGTCAAAGATGAGGCCACTCAAATCAAATTGGCATCGTTGAGACTTGTAGGCACAACACTCATTTAGTGGCAAAGAAAGTTGCAAAATGACACAAAACTAGTGGGTAATGTATTTCCATCATGGCAAAGTTTTATTTCTGCACTTAGAAAGAAATTCTATCCTTTGGGTTATAAAGAGAAAGCTTTAATTGAATGCAAAGCTCTTAAAATAAGAAAAGGAAAAACAGTGCAAGAATACACATATGGTTTTCGTAAGATGGTATTGATGTTAGATATTCCTTTACATACTATTGGCATAGGGGCAGACCCGAGGTTCACTCCAAGGGTGCACCAACAAGCCCTAGCTACTGACCCTTTCGGCAGCACCTGCGAAGCAGATGCAGTCTCAAACGAAGCAACTTAAGAGGGGGGTTGCAGGATAGGGATGTCTACAACCAGGGGAATATCAAGTGGATCTATCACAACAACAATACAACTTTCATATATCACTTATTAGCTAGGTCTATCCTATGCAACTATAGATCTGATCTAACATAAGACTACAAATAACAATATAACAATGACAGAGATCCAAGCATCAATCACACATACGACACAAAATATACGTGGTTCACCCTCTCTCTAGGGCTACGTCCACAGAACAATGATTATGATTTATTAAGGCAAAGCATACAGTTCTTATCTGTGCTCTCAGCTAGCATATCTTCTTTCTTCTCTCTCTTTCTCTCCCCTTTCTGTGCACCCAGCTGTAGGACTTGACCTTGGCACATAGATGAAGATCTCACAATACAATCCTTTCCCTTCACAATAGAGCTATAAAAACAATATCATACCAATACTCTATGACCAACAACCCCACCCAAGTCCTCTTGACCTTTATTTATACATTACAATCCCTCACTGACAACCTTAGGTTGAAACCTAGGTGCCAAAACCCTAGATACCAAAACCCTAGGTCAACTTGACCCACTTTTTCCGGACTTCACCAGCCTGTCTTTCCTTCTTCATCGCTCGGTGATCCAAAGCATCCAATGATGGTTTTCTCTGCTTGCTAAGTTGTCCAGGCTCCTTCTTTCTTGCTGATCTGTCATCCCTGATCTCCTCATCTAATGACTTTCTTTTCTGCACTTCGCTCCATCTTTCCTACTCTTTTTCTCACTTCGACTCAGTGCCAGTTACTATGTCTCCTACGAAGCTCTCTTTTTACATTTCCTTCCTTGTTCTTCACTTCCTTCCATAACCAAGGGCCAATAGGCCCCCAACACTCACCTGTGACTCATCTCAAGGCACTTCATATCTGATCCTCTTGTTTTACATCGACTTTGGACTACTCAACGCAACCATTTCTTTATCCTTTATGCCTCCTTTCCATCCTTGTGCAGACTATCTTTTCGATGTCTGGTACCTAGTTTCAACTACACCTGGTACCTGGACCCTTTTCCTCATGATTTTACTAAGAGCTGCAAGGCAGCTGGTTATCATAGTACAACTTCAGCCGACTCCCATTCACCAATCCTTCCTTCTAGTCTCCCTTCAATGTCTTCAGCTGCACAACTCCTCCTTCTATAACATAGGAAATCTCATATGGTCTGAGCCAATGTGTTCTAAACTTCCTAGGGTATTTGATAAACTTATTGTCATATACCAGTACTAAACCACCTTGCTTGAATGTCTTCTTCTTGATGTGCCTGTCATGATAGGCCTTTTCTCGTTCCTTCTAAACTTGCTGATGGAATCCTACAATGAATTTGTCTTCTTCCAGTTCAACCAACTGTGCAAGCCTCTCGTGAACAATGTCGACATCATCCATGTCTGTAAATGCAACAATTCTTAGGCTTGCTACTAAGTATTCCATTGGGACAACAACTTCGAGACCATAAACCAACTTGAAGGGGGTCTTCATTGTTAATTTCTTGCAAGTGGTTCTATAGGCCCAGAGTACTGCTGGTACTCTTAAATCCCAGTCATTCCTGTTCATGTTGCAAATCTTTGTCAATGTTGTCTCCAAGATATTGTTGAATGCTTCAACCATTCCGTTTGCTTGTGGATGGTAAGGTGTAATATTCTGATGGTGGACTGCAAATTATTCAGTCAGGGCTTCAACCGTCTTATTGATGAAGTGTGTACCTTGATCACTCATAAGAATCTTAGGGCATCCAAACCTAGTTATTATGTCATCGAATATAAAATGCACAGCTATAGTTGCACTGCAATCCTTGACTTCTTTGGCTTCGGCCCATCTGGTTAAGTATTCTATCGTAGTAATAATGTACCTTGCTCTTATGCACTTTCCTGGTGGGTTTATAGGTCCCATGAAGTCAATGGCCCACTTTTCAAATGCTTGTAGGGTCATCTGCGGTGCTAATGGAATTTCATCTGTTCGGTATGGTTTTCCAATTCTCTGGCATACATCACATGCTCTGGCATACTCTTTAGTATCTCTGTGTAACATAGGCCACCAAAGGCCAACTCGAAGAACCTTCTGCGCAGTTGCTTTCCCTGCATATTGTTCTCCTACGATGCCTTCATGAGCTTCTGCGAGGATCAGTGGTCACTCTGTCTCCATAACACACCTCCTTAATATTTCATCTGGCCCCATTTTGTACAACTGTCCAGCTATAAGTGAAAAGTCTACAACACACACCACTAGATATTTCTTTTGAGGAATTGTATACGCACTTGGATCCATTCCTATTGACAGGAACTAGACTATGTCTGTGAAGTGGTCATCAATATTTCTAATGGAAAGTAGCTGTGCATCCGGTAATGTAGCCTCCAAACTAGTGGGTTCTTCACCATGTTCCAACCTTGATAAGCGGTCTGGGCCCTTGTTCATTCTTTTTGTCTTAACTATGATCTCAAAATCATATTCTTGAAACAACAGAAGCCATCTACATATTCCCCCCCCAAACACTGGCTTGTTGACTAGGTACTTTAGCGCAGAGTGATCAATAAACATTTTAAAGTGTCATCCCAACAAGTAGTGGCAAAATTTTTGTAGTGCATACACCATGGCTAATCCCTCTCTCTCTACAGTGGTGTAATTAACTTCAGATGTGGATAGCTTCTTGCTGGAAAATGCTAATGGATGATTAATTTCCTCTTCTCCAGGTTGTGCTAGTACTACTCCTAATGCAATAGAAGATGCATTGACATGCACATGGAATTATTTGCTCCAATCTGGAAAAACCAGAACAGGCGCTATAACCATCTTCTGTTTTAGTGTGTCGAAGCTCTGCTAACATTCATCTGTCCACTCATACTAGCAGTCCATCTTCAACAGCTTCTCCATTGGTGCTGTAATTTGGGAATATCCTTTGATAAATTTCCTGTAATATCCAGTATGGCCCAGTGCAGTGCATAGTTGTTTGATTGAAGTAGGAGGTGGCAAATCAACTATAATTGCAATTTTAGATGGGTTTAGCATCAATCCCTGCTTGCATACAATATGACCTAATAGCACTCCAAATGGTCATAAGAAGATGCATTTCTTCATATTCAAAGAAATTTGACGTTGCTTGCATTTGTCCAACATTAGCCTTAGACATTCAATATGATTTTTCAACAAACTAAAAACAATCCAGTCATCAAAGTATGCTTCTAAAAATTTATGAAAAAATTCTTTGAACACTTCGACCACCACCCTGGAAAAGATGGATGGGGCATTCTTCAATCCAAATGGAATTACTGTATATTGGTAGGATCCCCACTCTGTGGAAAATGTAGTCTTATGATGGTCCTCCTTGGCAATGCGGATATGATGGTATCCCGAAAAGTCGTCTGTAAAAGAATATACTTCTTGGCCTCCCATGTTATCCAACACTTCTTCTGTGAATGGTGTAGTAAAAGGGTCATGCAGAAAGGCATCATTCAACTTTTTGAGGTCCACACAAATCCTGATTTCTCCTGTCTTGTTGTCTTGTACCACCATAGGGATGATCCACTTCAAATCTTCGACATGTTCAATAATCCCTGTTTCCAGCATTCTGTCGAGCTCGATCTTCACTTTTTCCTTGTATTTTGGGTTCAGTCTGTAAGGTCTTTGATTGACTGGCTTCACATATGGTTTCAAAGGTATTCTCATCTCACTCATAGGCCCTTTGATTCCCTTCATATCAGTGAACTTGGTCGGGAACAAGTCCTGATATTTGTGCAATAACTCTGTAATCTTGTCAATGGTAGCAACATCCCAATAATCTCCAACATTGGCAAGCTTCAATGTCTCCTCTGTCCCAATATTGACTTTCTTTATTTTGATCAACTGTCCTATGAATGGCAGCTCAACTCTTGGTCCTTCCACATTTCTATGGCCTTCTGTCTTAGTGATGTTTACCTTCTTCGGATCATCATCTTCATTGGCATTAATGTTGTAGCATCCTTGCAATTTCTGGAATGGCACAGTCCATTCATCCTCTTCTTGCTCCAAAGGGAGGCCAAATGCATCCTTAAATAATTTCTGTCTCACAATCTGTAATGCTTGGTCTACTGAAGGAAATTCACTTTCAAACAAAAAGGTGGCTACAAAATTCTGGATCATACCTTTCCAATCTGAAGTGACGAGGCGCAGCTCCGCTTGAAGGTACCATTTGATAGGGATGGTGTCCAGTGTGTTAATGAATCTGTGCACCCATTGTTCTTGAGGAATGTCACTCTAGGCCTCTTCCCAGCTTCACACATGGTCCTTTGGGAACCTTCGACCTGTGTACCTCACTTTGCATGTTCCTACTTGTGCTGAGAACCACGCTTTCATCAAAGTTCGACATTGTGTCCCGTCTATGATGTTTACTTTATGCGTCCCCCACCATCTTGCTGGTGTGGCTTTCATGGCCTCATCCATTGCCAACAACCTCTGTTGTTTTGGTACACTTGTCTCAAACTCTGATAAGAAGTTCTCTAAAGGGTTCAACCCATCAAATGTGGGTAAGTTACTCACTGTTGTGCCAATCCAGCGAACCACTCTGGTTAGTCTAGCACATATTCTGGTAGAGACTTCATACATCTGGTTTTGCCAATTCTCCAACACTTCTTCTGAGTCTGATGAACATGTGTTTTCACTTCACCAGCTCAGATTCCCATCGACTGTAGGATTGATATAATACTGCTATATGGCTGTTAGTTTGTAGATGTTTTCCAGTTCATACATGTGATCTTCTTCTCTAACACGCTCTGTGTATCGAGGACCCTCATCTGGATCTAAAGGTGCAATGACCCTAAGTCCATCTCTTTCAAATGCCATATGCCTCTTCTTTAGATCAACAATAGTAGAATTATCAAAGGCCCAATCAATTCCTAATAATGGAGGGTAAGGGAAGCTGTCATCAACAATTTCAATTACTTCAAAATCTGCAAAGGTTCTAACTCCATCGATGTCCATAGGGACATGCTCCAATCATCCAAATGTGATGACAACCTGATGATTAGCCATTCTGAGCTTGATAGGGGAATATATTAACTTTGATTTTCCCATCAGTGCCCAGGTTTTCTTCGTCATGACATTGACCTCCGACCCTAAGTCGAGGACCACATAGTCTATATCATATTCTCCTATTTGAGCATTCATGTGTAATTCTTTATTTGTCCTTCTCCTTTTCCCAATTTGGTGCACTGCCCTATTCAGTAAGGAATCTATCTTTCCTAGCTCATACTGCTTGATTAAATATTGTAATTCTTGTACAACACTTTTATCTTGAATCAACTTAACACATTTGCACAAAAATTCCATGAGTTTTCTTACCTCTTTTCCTTTTGTTGGTGATGTAGACTGATCAAACACCTGAGGCATGCCATATTCTTTGATTTCTGGTTGTTTATTTGATGAAGACCCTTGATCTCCTTTGAACTCTTTTATTGCCTCCTAAAATATTTGTCTTTCTTTCTTAACATCGAACATTGGGGTCTTCACTGTAGTTTTCCTTGCTCCGTGGTTGTCTGCAGTCCTTCCTTTGGCTGCTATGTCTTCTCGTGTAGCAATGCCTCCTCGAGTGATAAAAATGACTCTAGGGTCTGCTCTGTGAGGTTCAACATATAACAATTGTACTTGCAGGGTTTTGCTGAGGTCCTCTTCTTTCCTGAAGCTTAGATAGCAACAAAGGGCAGTCCTCGATGATATGCTCGAAAGAATTGCAATAATTGCAGGTTGTGCAAGGGTTCTAGCAGTCCCTCGCTAAATGTCTTTGCTATGCACAGTTGTAATAGATTATTTGTCCTCGGCCTTGACCCATACCTCCTCCTTGTCCTCGTCCTCTGTATCCACCATGAGGATTGAAACTTCCTCTTCCTAGAGAATTACACTGTGCATTGTTTCCTTCTTGGTGTACTTCGCCTTGGATCTTGTATATGTCTCTTGATATTTCATGCATCAAGTGAAAATCCCTACAATCTCTATCATCGTGCCCTACGAACTTACAAAATGTGCAGTACAAGTTTGTGGGTGTCTGAATGTACTTCTGCATATAGTATCACTCACCAGGGCGATGTCAGTTTCTGCATACTTCGCACCAGGGCAGGTTAACTTGCTTCAAGGGGCTCAACGCTTTTGAGGCCAAATATTCATGAAATAGGGGACAATGTTCTTTATCATGACCTTTGGATCTACATCTTACACACCAGATATCTTCTCTTTTGTCCTTCCCCTTGTCCTTCTTCATATGCTTAACTTGTAGAGACAAACTAGTCAGCTGGCTCAAGATCTGGCTCATGCCTGAGCTATATTCTCCCATAGGTGTTGATTAAAGCTTCATGGCAATCTCCAAAGCTTCTACCTGTGATGAAATATTCTACTGCATCAGGGGAACTCTAATGTGTGGTAAAAGAGTAGCGATGAACCATTCTTTGTTCTGCTCATCTGGGATCTTAAAAGTCAATCGACCTGTTAGGGTCTTGAATCTCTGATCGAACTCCCAAATAGTTTCAGCTACCTTCTGTTTGATCTCCTTCAGCTCAGTAATACACTGTGACTCCGAATTAGGTTTTTTAAACTCTGCAACTAGTGCACTATTGATCTCATTTAGTGGCTTAGGCTACGCAAGTCCTTGGACAAGCTTCATGTACCAGCTCAATGTGCGATCCCTCAACATAGTGCTAAACTGGTTTCTTTTAACAACTTCATAGTTAATATTTTTAATGTTCCATATGACCTCACACAGGAACCAGTGCTGATTAGGATCTTCAGATCCATCTCCTTTAAATATAGGGAGCCTCATATCGTCTTCCATAGAGCTGCCTAGGTTTCCTTTCTGAGTAGATGCTGAACTACTGGGAATAGTAGTCTGCGGACTCTAGTGATTC
The DNA here is from genome assembly GCA_009831015.1 of Picea engelmannii. Lineage (NCBI taxonomy): Eukaryota > Viridiplantae > Streptophyta > Pinopsida > Pinales > Pinaceae > Picea > Picea engelmannii. The sequence goes on from ML790430.1 coordinate 225,734, forward strand.
AGAATATTCTGATTACTCAGCATTTTTGAAATAATAGAAGCATCGATATTACTTACTTCAGTGGTCTGCGTAGTTCTTGATGTCTCTATCTCATTGTGGAAAAGTTCTTCATCTTCCTCTTCCTCTGCTCTGGTGGGTTCTAAATGTTCTTCGTCTGTCAAATCTGCCTCTTCTCCACTATAGAAACCCTCATCTCCGTAGTTTTACTTGAACATGTTCTCAAGGTGAACCCCTTGAAATAATTTCCCACTGAGCATATGTCTAGCTTCTGTGTCATTGTCGCTATCCAAATTCTTTAACATTAGCCTTTTTAGATCTAACCAATCTATTGTATCTTCAAGACATTCTTTTCATGCAACATCATCTTGATTCTTAGCTTCAAAAATTGTAAATTTTTTTCTCTGGGTCCTTTGAAGAAGTATCTCTCGGCCTGGCTCTATGATTCTGTTCTTTCAACAACAAATTCAATGATATACCCTCCAATGGTACTATCGAACCAGTGATCTACATCCCTTGATACAACATTGTCAACTCTCTTAAACTTCTTAATCAACTATGACGTCTAGACCACATGAGGTCTAGATCTGATCTCGAACTAGGTATCAGCTAACCTAGATAACCACTCATATAGATCTTGATGGATTCCTCCAAAGAAGATCTCATGAATATCGGTGAAGATGTGTCTCTGTAGCCAACCTTCAGTACTTAGCTTAGGGTTCTTATTTTGAGCTTCAACGAAGTCCTTCTCTTGTTCCTCTATCCACTTATGAATCTCTGTCTTCAATGGGAACCACCTTGACATTCCCTTACACATATTCTTGTCCCATCAATGGAACCATTTGTTGGCATAGGGGCATACCCTAGGTTCACTCCAAGAGTGCATCAACAAGCCCTAGCTACTGGCCCTTTTGGCAGCACCTGCAAAGCATATGTAGTCTCACCCGAAGCAACTTAAGAGGGGGGTTGCAAGATAGGGATGTCTACAACCAGGGGAATATCAAGTGGATCTATCACAACAACAATACAACATTCATATATCATTTATCAGCTAGGTATATCCTGTGCAGCTATAGATCTGATCTAACATAAGACTGAAAATAACAATATAAAAATGACAGAGATCCAAGCATCAATCACACATACAACACAAAATATACGTGGTTCACCCTCTCTCTAGGTCCACGTCCATAGAATTGTGATTATGATTTATTAAGGCAAAACATATAGTTCTTATTTGCGCTCTCGACTAGTAGATCTTCTTTCTTCTCTCTCTTTCTCTCCCCTTCCTACACACTCAGCTGTAGGACTTGACCTTGGCACACATCTGAAGATCTCACAATACAATCCTCTATCTTCACAATAGAGCTATAAGAACAATATCATACCAATACTCTATGACCAACAACACCACCTAGGTCCTCTTGACCTTTATTTATACATTACAATCCCTCACCGACAGCCTTAGGTCGAAACCTAGGTGCCAAAACCCTAGATACCAAAACCCTAGGTCAACTTGACCCACTTTTTTCGGACTTCGCCAGCCTGTCTTTCCTTCTTCATCGCGCGATTCTCCAAAGCATCCAATGATGGATTTCTATGCTTGCTGAGTTGTCCACAATCCTTCTTTCTTGCTGATCTATCATCCCTGATCTCCTCATCCAACAACTTTCTTTTCTGCACTTCGCTCCATCTTTCCTGCTCTTTTTCTCACTTCGACTCAGTGGCAGTTACTGTGTCTCCCACAAAGCTCACTTTTTACCTTTCCTTCCTTGTTCTTCACTTCCTTCCATAACCAAGGGCCAACACATACCCAAGAAACTCTTATGAAGCATATAGGAGGTTTACCTACACATATTCAAAACACTGTATTTATGTTTGGACCTACTAATCTTGATGAGGTTTTCGTTCAAGAAACATACATTGAAGTAGGGAAAACAAGGGTTGGTGTATCAAGGGTATCGCCTTCCAAGAAAGAGGACAAAAGGAAGTGGAATGGCAAGAAGGAAAATTCAGTGACAAGAAAAGAAGAGAAGCCCTCTTGCAAGCATTGCAAGAAAGAGGGGCATGATGAGGACCATTGCTGGAAATTACATCCCAAGAAGTGGCCAAAGTGGTTCAAGGAAAGGAAAGGGAGGCAAACAATTGCAGCAACAACACCACCAACAGACTTGGGATCAGATTCAGGTGATGAATCTAAAGTCTCATTGGTTGGTATGACATGTAAAATTGGTGATGGATTTGATGCTAGAAGTAAATTGTTTCACATAAGGGTCATAATGTGACATACTAAGGTTGACACATTGATAGATAGCGGATCTCAATCTAACTTAATTTTAGAGGAATTGGTTAAGAAATTGGGATTAAAAACTCATATGCATCATAAGCCTTACACACTTAAATGGATAAGAAACAATCATCAATTGCACATAACAAAGTAGTGCACATTAAAATTTGCAATTTCATCTAAGTTTGTGGACGAGGTAACATGTGATGTGGTGCCACTCAATGAATGTGAAATGGTATTAGGCAATCCTTACTTGTATGATTGCAAATCAATCTTTTACAGGGAAAAGAATCAATATCACTTAACCAAAGAAGACAACTAATATGTGGTCCATGCTCATCATTTTAAAGAAAACAAATCTCTTAAAACCATGGAACAATTAAGAAAGGAGGATCATGCAAGAAACACATCTATGATTGTTTCAAATCAAGTAATCGACCCTAAGTAAGAACAAGAGATGATTGTAGAATGGAAATTCAATCACACTTTGCTTCAATATAAGCTAATGCCATGCAAGAATTACAAACATATTAGGTCATTTGTAGTCATAATTTTGATGCTATCATTAGTAATGTTGTCAACATGGATGATAGTGGCTTTAGTAAGATGTGATAGGGTTAAAATGACTCACAATATGCTGTCAGTTATCATGATTTTTTTACAGTTGATCTTGATGAGACATGTGCACAGGACATATTTTAAAGACAGAGAACAAGTCAGGTGGCCTATCCCGCACTTGATTACTAGTCAGTAATCTTTTGGGGACCAAAAGGTCTTTAGTGGGGAGGTGTGATCCATAACTAGATCTCGGGACCAAAATGGGTCCAAGAAGGCCTAAAAATAAAAGTGCTCGTAATGGCTTCAAAATAGATGTGTGCGTAAGCCTCGTCGATACGAACCCAACAAAACTTGAACGATCTCAAACAAACATCGTATGCTCAAGATATCACACTCTGTTCATTTTCGTCAAATAGTCAAAAAAAGATGCTGACTGTACAGTCCATACAATTCCACGTGGAAGCTAACTGTACAAGACATACGACCGTATGATTGACATGGTAGGTTATATTTGGAGCTGATGTGGCATCATCTGGCGGTGACACATGGAAACACACCGTACAGTTACGTGGACATGTTATTGACTGGGAAGGTATAGGTTGACCAATTAGGGAGTGGCACGTGTCACCACTGCAAGGGTGACACATGGCACGCCCATTCAACTTACATGGTAGGTACAGTGGCAGGTGATTGGGCTGACAACTGGGCAAACAACTAGACCAATGGGTGATTGACACGTGGCATCAGATTGGGAAAATGGGAAAGTGCTACCTTGCCCAGACATGGGATGCCACATGGCACCCATTGGTTGGTTAATGTTTATTGAAAATTTTTGGACTCAATGAGGTTTGAACCTATGACCTCTGGGCAAGGGGAGAGAGCTTTGGTAGGGCTAGGCTAGCCAGTTCCCCACACATGTTCCTTGTTATGTATAGTGGAAAAATTATATTTAAGTTTGCATGTATTGGAAACTAGACAGAATAAGGGCTGGGGCCTAGCCCCAGCCCCAATGAGCGCACTATACAACCACATTCATGTGACCTCTCCCCTTTACCATGGAACGCAGATTACTGTTGGAACTAACTCCGATCACATGGGGTTATACATAGGACCCGATTCCATATGTGTAACATAGAGGTTTAGCAGTTAGCCCTGATTGGTCGTGCTATCCCACTGACCAAGGGTGTGACCATGAACTCAAATCTAGGGAGATATAAAAGTTAAGGGGTGCATGGATGCAAATCCCAAGGCCACATGGATATAGGTGTGACTAGGATCCGAGAAGTAAGGGGCCAATGCATTACCATATTAGCCCGGGGCCACATGGGAGGCGCCCATATGACCAGGAGCCCTAAGAAAGTGGGATGCACCCTCAATATTTTCCTAGAATGGTTTTAAAACTATATTATAAAGATTTTTATGATTTATTCAACATTTTTAGAGAGTTTGGTCATTTTTGGGGGATATTGGGCCCTTTTTGAGGCCAGATCTTGGGGGGAAGTTGGGAGATGGTTACCAACTTTAGGCCTATAAAAACCAGAGGTTCTTGAATCCAATGAGGGAGGTTCAAAACAGGTTTATGTTGAAGAATTATTGAGCCAAAGCCATTTTTATGCAGGGAATCCATTGAGGAGAGCACCTTTGCGGGCCATTTCTGGGAGCTCCGGTCATCTATTTTTAGTGTCATCAGTTTTTTTAGGTTCCAGAGATCTGGTAGACCATGAACATATAAGTTTGTAATATTTTTGGCATTGTTAATATGTCCTTTTAAATCTTTGAACATAAATAATAAATCCTCACCCACTGATACAAAGGCCCAGAGATGTAAGTGAGATTTCCGAACTTCGTTATCACATCGGTGTTTATGGTTTGCTGATCGTCATGCTTATGTTTAGATCTGTATATTGTTTTATGGCTGTTATGTTTCCTATTTCATTCTTCCTCTTTCATTAAGTTCCTAAATGGTAAATTAACACATGCTAAATAACTCAACCATTGTCGTTTAAAAGATCTTTTCAGATCAAGCAATAGGAGGTCTAGAAAGCATATCAACTACCTTGTTACCTGTACCCTTATTGTACTTGATTACCAAATGAAATTGTTGTAGAAAAGCCATCCATCTGTAGTGTTGAGATTGTTGTAGTTTGGTCTGTGCTTGAAGATATTGTAAGGGCTAGTGATTTGTATGTATAATTGTTTCCTTCCCTAACAAGTAGTGCTTCCATTTATTTACACTTTGAACTAATGCATACAACTCTTTATCATATGTAGGATAGTTAACAACAAATTGGTTAAAATTCTCATAGTGGTAACAGATAGGCTTACGATATTGGATTAATACTTCACCCATAGCGTATCCGCTGGCATTTGTCTTGATCTCGAACAACTGTTGAAGATTCAACAGTGATAATACTAGTGTGGTACTGATCTTCTCCTTCAAAGTGTCGAAATATTTTTGTTGCTTTCCTTCCCATTGAAAAGTGTTCTTCACACTGGTTAAGGCATGCAAAGGAGCTGCGAGAAAGGAGAAGTTGAGAATGAATCTCCTCCAATACTGGACTGCACCGAAGAAGCTTCGGACTTAGGTTACACTCTTTGGCTTAGGCCAATTGATAATTACATCAATTTTGGAAGGATCAATCTTCAATTGTCCTCCTCCCACGATATGACCTAAGTATACAAGTGTAGTCTTGCCAAATTCACATTTAGAAATTTTCACATACAACTTTTCCCTTTGCAATGTATCCAATACTTGTTTTACATGCCTTACATGTTCATCCCAAGTCCCACTAAAAAAAAGATTGTCGTCTAAATATACATTCACAAAGTCATCCAGGAAAGGCTTGAATATATCATTCATCACACGCATGAAAGTTTCCAGAGCATTGCAAAGCCCAAACAACATAACTAACCACTCAAACAATCCCTGTTTGGTTTTAAAGGCAGTTTTCCATGCATCCTATTCGGTGACCCTGATTTGATGATATCCACTGCACAAATCCAACTTAGTGAAATAAAAAACATTCTTCAACTGATCAAGTAAATCATCTATATGAGGAAGAGGGTATCGATTTTTCATCGTGATTTTATTCAAGGCCCGATAATTGACACACATTCGCCATGTGCCATCTTTATTTGGCACCATCACGATCAGAGAACCACAAGGAGATGAACTAGGCCCGATGACCCCATGATCCAATAATCCTTGTACCTACTTCTTGATCTCTATCATCTCCACAACTAACATCCTGTACATGCCCACATTAGGAAGAGGAGAATCCTGCTGAAGATGCATCTCATGTTGGATTTCCCTCTTAGGAGGTAATCCATCTGGTTCCTGGAAAATATCATCATACATAGAAACAATATCAATTAATTCCTTTTTATGAGATGGATCACACTCTTGGAAAGAATCAGATGTCCTGACTGTTGGATTACTAAGGAGGGGGGGGGGGAGTCAATCAATAATAAAGAAATTTAATCCTTTTTAACCATATAATCCAAGTGTTATATCAATGTAGCATTATCATCCAATAATTTCATAGTAAATACGTAATGAACAAATGAACAATCATACACATACACAGTACACCAATGTTTTATGTGGAAACCCAAAGCGGGAGAAAACCAAATAATTCTTTTTCTTATATGTATTGAAGAATTACATTCATTGGAAGCACCAACTTTCTTTTTTTTCCAGCTGCAACTAGAAGGAGGCTCCTACCCCCTAGTTTCCTAGGATACAACCTGAGGGAAGCTCCAAATCCCCAATTCCGTGGCTACTACCAGAAGGAGGCTACAACCCCCTATGTTCTTCAACTACAACCGGAAGGTGGCTACAACCACTTATCCTTTCCCCGTTCAAACTCCATGATGTATAAGTAGAATGATGGAACCACTGTCACACTATCACTGTGAGATATACTACTATAAACCTATACCAATCAACCTGCACCAAACAACTTGTACCAATAACCTGAACCATGCATCAACCACGCAAACCTGTACCTCAACCTGTAATCAACCTATACCATAAACAAGTGCATCAACCATGTACCAACCTGTACCATGCATCAAGTGCACCAACATGTACCAAACAACCTGTAGTCAACCTGTACCATAAACAAGTGCATCAACCATGCACCAACCTGTACCATGAATAAGTGCATCAACCATGCACCAAACCTATACAAATAACATGTCACAACAAATTGTCTCATCAATATTATCAACCAAATCATATCTACTCACCAAGATCAATCACCAAGACAAATCTCAAAGATGTGCATCAACCAAGCATAACACAACAACTCATAATCATCACCAAGATCAATATGTGCTTCTAATAATATACCAATACAAGTATGCTACATCATCCATAAACCATATGTCAACAATACTACTAACAAGTGCCTCCAACCATGTACCAATCATGTATCAACTACTCATCAACTACGACTCATCAATATGTACCAACATCATCAACTATACACCTCATGTATGTGCCAAATCATCAACTACTTGTCTCAACCATGTACCCAACATGTACCTCAACCAAAATACCTTATCAATTTCATCATCCAAATATGATTTTTAACTCTGTAATAGACCTGGTGTATATGATCACATACTTGAAAACCTTCCTTAACTTTAACAACAAGAGACTAGCATTTTCCTCAAACTTTTCTTTAGTCTCACATGTCTAGTTTTGGATTAGTCAACAACCCTAACTTGAAATAATCATAACTATGTACCTGTAATGAATAAATATCTGAAAGTAGTACACATTTTTTTTCAGTTTGTTTTATGCAATTCCTCTAGGTGTCACTACTTGGAACCTCTCATAAAACGGGTTATAGAAAAAATGACATACCTTGCTGAATTCTGGCTTATTCTAGAGATAGACCTTGTAGAGCGTGTCCCGCACAAAATATTTGTTGAATGGATATGAAAATTTTACAAAGAATACTAAAGACTTTAATATAACCAACACAATTGGTATTAATTAATTTGGATCTGTTATGAATAATTTATGATGTTTTTACTCGAAACACCTGTTTTAGACTAGTTTCAAGACTAGCCACAAACCCTATTTTCCACAGAATGTAACTCCAAAAATAAAACGACCCACAAGCTGAAATTTTTACCACAAATACTTGGATATTTTTCCTCAATGGCCTATCAATTTCATGGTTTGAATCATTCTAGAAAACAAGTTATTTCAAAAATGGTAAGATGACCTGTAAATAACATACCTTAGAAAGCATCATCAAAATAATTTATCCTCCCTTGAATTCCTAACTTCTTTTCTTCACCTTCCCTCTGAAATTCGGATTAGATATCCTTTGGTTACCTCAGTCACCTATATATATTAAATATTCTCAAGTTTGATGTAAAATGAGAGAGCCTTGACTCTTATTTATACTCTCCAAGTAGCTTCCTTAGAAGCATCTTCTAGGTCACTTTGCCCACTTTCCTTATTTTAGGGTTAACGCACTTCTAATTTCTCAATTAAAATTATTATTTAAATAATTTGTTTTGTATTTACTTTGAATTATAGTACACTCATCACTTCACTTTATTATTTACCTTCAAAAATCTCTTAAACCACTTTGACTACTTTGACCTTTTGGGGCTTCTAGATGACATATGAGGGTCCAACTTCGTAAGGCCATAACTCTCAAATTGTGAGGAGTTATGTGACGTTCCACATACCACCGGAAATGGCATGACATGTAATACCCATATAGAATAGTACAACCTTCAAATATATTAAAACTCATACCATTATACATCAAACAAACTTGGGTCCATTACCCAAACCATTGTGTTACCGAACTTTCTCCAAGGGTTGAAATCAATCACTAAGGGTTGACATCAATATACAATATCACTCTCTAACGGTTGAAATAAGTGAAAACCAACAATCCATACCAACTTCCCATCAACCTAATCCAACTGTCTGAGAATACCCCCCTTTGGCATTGATGGAAATACTTAGTCATGATAACATTCATGCTTATACTCCTCATCAATGTTCCTATCTCTCTCCATTTGACATCAATGGAAAAGGGTATCTCCCTTTGGGGATGATCCCCCCGACTAAATACTCCTTGGGCTGCTCCCTTTGTCTACATGCCTCTGTTCTCTCTCTCTAAGAATTTCTATCCTGCATCTGATAAATATCCCCCCCTTTGTTATCAATGGGAAAGGTATCTTTCCATCCGGGGTTGCTCCCCCTAACTGAACTGTCCTTGGGGATACTCCCCCTGACTGAGATCTTCTTGAAACTGATCTCCCAACCTGAACTGTCCTCTTTATGGTGCTTTCTCATGTAAATCTAAGACATATAAGATAAGTATTCAAAATCATTCATTTTGGAGTAGAAATTACTCCGAGTCTCTAGCGAAGATACTCAAAGGATTCCCGTGGAAGTGGTTTTGTAAAGATGTCTACCACTTGTTCTTTTGTGCCCACATATTCATATTTGATGTTCTTCTCTACAACCTTTTCTCATAGAAAGTGATACTTGATTGGAATGTGCTTCGTTTTGGATTGCATCACTGGGTTCTTTGAGGTACTGATGGTGCTTGTATTATCACAATAGATTGGAATGGGCTCATCATACTAAAATTGCATATCTGTCAGAGTTTGTTTCATCCATAGAACCTGTGTACAACATGCTACTGCTGCAATATACTCTGCCTCGACTGTAGATAAAGATATCGATGATTGTTTCTTGCTTATCCATGATACTAAACACTCACCCAAGTAGAATGTTGCTCCACTGGTGCTTCGTCAGTCATCAATGCAACCTGCCCAATATGCATCTGTGTAGGAAATAAATGATAGATCCTTTCCTTTTGGATACCATAATCCAAACTCTTTTGTTCCTTTGAGATATCTGAAAATCCTCTTCATTGCTAATACATGTGATTCCTTTGGTGCTGCTTGAAATCATGCTACATGTCCAACTGCATGCATTACATCTGGTCTGGATGTTGTCACATATAGTAAGCTACCAATCATTGACCTGTATTTACTCTGGTCTATAGACTTTGAATCATCATCTTTGCTCAACTTGCAACTGGTTTGCATAGGAGTGGTAACTATTTTGTAATCTTCCATTCCAAACTTCTTTATCATTTCTCTGATATACTTAGTTTGAGAAATAAAAATTCCTTGGTTTCTTTGACATATATGAAGACCTAGAGAGAAGGATATTTCTCCAAGTAATGAAATTTCAAATTCATTCTTCATATCCTTTGCAAATTTATGGCTTAACCTATCATTAGTAAATCCAAAAACAATATCATCAACATAAATTTAAATTAATAAAATACTACCTTGAGTTACCTTGATGTAGAGGTTGTTGTCTATGCTTCCTTTCCATAGTTCGTAGGATGTTTTGTCATTGTTGTTTTTGAGAATTACTTTGTTTTTAATGTGAACTATTGTATGTACTGCATGTGTTTAAAAAATATCTATTAATTTGGAATCCATTAGCATTGTTCGATCCATTTCTTGTGTACTTATCATCCATTATGATAATATTGCTTTCTCTCTGAACCACCCTCTGAACCAATCTAAGAATCCATTCTCTCGTCCACTGTCATATATCTGTCCAAAAATGCTAAGTATTCTTACGAATCCATCTCTATACATACTGTCCAATACTCTACTTGTGCAACTATCCAAAATGCTGACCCATTTATCACTATACTATCATGAAGTCTTAATTAATCTATCAAATTGTACTTTTGCTAACTGACTACTATGGATCCGTCTTCTCAAACTCTGCAAGATTCTCAAAGGATGGTTCTTTGGTCTGTCACAAATATCACATAGACTCCCCCTGTCTAATATTCATATTACGTGGGAGTCTCTAAGCCGGATGGATTAGAACAATTCCTACTCTGACGTGTATTCATCATCATATTCATTGGTAGGTTCATCATCATCTTCATTGGTAGATTCATCATCTCTCTGAGATTTGATTTATTTCTTTCTGTTTGTGGATTCATCTTTCACTACAATGCCTGAAAGTACAATCTCTTGAACCTGTTCCTTATTTACCTGTCCTTCTTTTCTTTCAGTTATTTTCCAAACCTTTCTGTATCCGACATCTTTATTTTTCTCTATAGAATTTTCCTCATCTCGTTTTATTTCCAATCTTGCGTTCTCTGGGACCTGTTCTTTGTTCACCTGTTCTTCGTGTTTTCTTATCCACACTTTCTTACATCTGATATCAATGTTCTCTTTCATGGAAGTATCAATCATGCTTCTACAATCATGAGCTATGTGTCCATATTTATGACATTTGTAACATTCAATGTTACGTGGGGCCACATAGGCATTTCTTGCTTGAACATTTCTTTTATATTCCCTGCAATTTGCAACCTTATTTCCAAAGTTAGTACAATAAAAACAATGACCATAAATAAAATTTGCATACCTAGGAGTGAATGATCTTCTTTGTGGTGTAGTCCTTCTGAATTTCTTCCTTGACTGATCATGATCATGATTGAAGCTTCTTTTTGGCTTGAACATAGATGGTCTTCTTGAAGATGTATCTTTATTAGTTTTCTTATATTCTAGTTGATCATTATTCCTTCCTTTGATTACTTCTACATAACTCTTTCTATTTTCTCCATTCTTCTTTTCTAGCAACTTAGAATTCTTCTTTTCATTCTCTACAACTGTTGTGGATGTTTCTGTCTCTTCAACGTTCTTGTTGAGCTTGACGATTTTGACTCTTAGTGTGACAACTTCTTCAAGATTCTCAACCTCTTCTTATTTCTTCATTATCTGAGACTTCATGACCTCTTCCGTTCTCTTTGCTTCCTCAATTTGTTTTTTCAATGTAATTATTTCTTCTTCCAGTCTTCTCTCTTCTTGAACAAACTCTTCCTCAAGTTGGTTTAAGTCACTGGTTCTTTCCTTGAGATGATCTATCAATATATATTCTCTCTTTTTTGCTTCTTCCTTTTGTGATGCTATGTTAACTTCTAAACATTTCTTTTGATATTCTAAAGTTTCTTCAATTGTTCTGTGTAATGATCCCAAGACAAATCTTTTCTTGGAATCACTAACTACTACTAATCTATTGATGTGCAAGTATTTATTGAGTTATTAAGTGCATACAAGATTCATCAACACATGAAGATCACAATGTATTCAAGATGTAGAAGCACAAACAAAGATCTGACCTTTTTATTATGAGCAATGTAAGATCAATACAATAGATGGCCGATCTAGCATAAACCTCAGATGGCCATACAATCAATATATATGAGCTGCTACAAAATGCTCTCGACAATACAAAATAAGCCTCCAAAGGCTGGATATACAATGAAGACTGAATCAAGTAGATCTGATCTGTACTAATGCTCAACCTCCAAGCTGAAAAGTGCCATGCCCTGCTAGAATGATGAAGCCCCCAATAATTCGGCCCTGCTACCAAAAGTGTCCAATCATCCCGAGAAATATGCCAAATGATAGATCGAGCAACTGTAAGGACAACTCAGATGTCCAAATTCCCAAATCCACTCTCAAACCCTGTAGATATGAATTCCTCCACTGAATGGTGCACCCCACTGGATGACTGAAACCCTAGGTGGTTTGGCCCTAATGAAGGAGGCCTCCAAATGATTTGAAACTCTCCAAGAATATAGATCGGGCTATGAGAATCCCGTGGGAGAAGTTTCAGATTCAGATCTCAAGCAGATCTCCCTAGATCTAAGTTTTACTGAATCACAGAATGTCCCCTATGGCTCTAAGATGTCCCAATCTATAGAAAAATGTAGAATGATGATAACCCTCCAGAAAATCCCTCAAACTGATGGTCCTGCCCCTGCAAACAAAACCCAACTGTCGGAATGGCCCCAGGCCCTCAGGATAAGTTGGATCGAACCTCCCTCTAGATGATGGTGCGCCCTTGCTGGAAACACAAGAACAATACGGCCTGCTACCTTTTGAAGTTCTAGATGGAGATGGGTTGAGGCTAGAATGGTGTGGAGGAGTCTTTCATCCCCGAGACCAAGCTGCGGAACAAGGTGAGTGGATATTTCACCATCGAGTTGCTCACAACGGTTTGTACAGCAAAACCCCCAAACTGAATGCTCAAGAGCAATAGAAAATGCTAATCCAAAACTAGAATGCCTAATAGGTGTGCCCCAGCCTCTTACTTATACTTTTTTTCCCTTCTAATTCTCTGTTGAGTTAGGTTAACTCCCAGGGTTAATCTTCTATTCTTTTATTGAGTTATCTTTTACCCTTAATCCCTTTTCCTTTCTTAAGTCAACTTAAATATATAAATTTAGCCTCCTTGACTTCCCCCTTCAGTGTAAGACTATGACCTAGTGGGGGTGCCCAGGCTACTGAGTCTCTACATCACCTCTCTAAGAGGTGGGGGACATTACATTCTGGCCTCTTCTAGTTGAGCTCTTAAATTCTTGATGACTTGCTAATCTTTTTCAGAACCTTGAACACTTTCCCTTTGCTTCATCAATTCTTTCTTGGATGACTTTTTTTCTTCTCTTTCTTTCTTTAGATATTCAATGCACTGATCAATTTTTTTTCTGTAATCAACTTCTTCTTATTCATACTCTTCCTCTTCTAAATCTGTCTGACATGATGAGCATATTTCTTCTTGTTCTGTATTTGCACCTTCTTTGGCATTTTATGAATCTGTGATGGGCAAATAATATATGTCATGTAACTTATCCCAAACTTCTTTGGCTGATGAACATTTACCAACCTTTTCTCTTACCAGATTAGGTAATCCTTCCTAGATGAAATCCATTGCTATTTTGTTATTCTTCTTCAATTCCTTCTTGGCTGCAATATTTTCCCTTTTTGAACTATCATATCCTGTAACAACTGATAGCCAAATATAATGTCCCCATGCCTATAAAAATACTTCTGTCCTTTTTCTCCACATCTCATACTTAAAACCATTCTGACCATTAACCATTGGTACTCCATTTTTAGAATAATTCATGATCTCCTTTCAGTGGTTAAACTATTTCCTGAAGGAACCGACTCTAATACCAATTGTTGGATTACTGAGAGGGGGGGGGGGTGAATCAGTAATAGATCAATTTAATCCTTTTTAACCATATAATCCATGTGTTATATCAATGTAGCATTATCATCCAATAACTGTAGAGTAAATAAGCAATGAACAAATGAACAATCATACACATACAAAGTACACCAATGTTTTACGTGGAAACCCAAAGAGGGAGAAAACCACCAAATGATTTTTCTTATATGTATTGAAGAATTACATTCATTGGAAGCATCAACTTCCTTTGTTTTTCAACTGCAACTAGAAGGAGGCTCCAACCCCCTATTTTCTCGGGCTACAACCTGAGGCAAGCTCCAAATCCCCAATTATGTGGCTACAACTAGAAGGAGTCTACAACCCTCTATGTTCTCCAGCTACAACCACTTGTCCTTGCCTCATCCAACCACCCTGACGTATAAGTAGAATGATGGAACCATTGTCACACTATCACTATGAGATATACTGCTATAAACCTATACCAATCAACCTACACCAAACAACCTGTACCAATAACCTGAACCATGCATCAACTTGTACCTCAACCTATAATCAACTTGTACCATAAATAAGTGCATCAACCATGCACCAACCTGTATTCAACCTGTACCATAAATAAGTGCATCAACCATGCCCCAACCTGTACCATGAACAAGTGCATCAACCATGCACCAAACCTGTACAAATAACATGTCACAACAACATGTCCAAACAACCTACCACAACAAACTGTCTCATCAATATTATCAACCAAATCAGATCTACTCACCCAGATCAATCCCCAAGACAACTCTCAAAGATGTGCATCAACCAAGCATAACACAATAACTCATAGTCATAACCAAGATCAATATGTGCTTCTAATAATATACCAATACAAGTATGATACATCATCCATAAACCATGTGTCAAGAATACTACTAACAAGTGCCTCCAACCATGTACCAAGTATGTACCAATCATGTATCAACTACTCATCAACTATGACTCATCAAGATTGTTGGGTTACGAAAAAAGGTATACATATCTTCCTTTTTCCCACAGTTCATGATATGATTTTGATTGATTCTTCAGATAGTTAGGGATAAATAGGAAAGAACATGATTAATATGTCTCTTAGGATTGTTATTGAAGTTTTATTAAATAGATTCTAAATTACGATTGGAATGGTTTGATTTTGTTGCAGAATTGGATAAATAATTGTCAAAGATAACCAAAGAGATCTTGGCTATGCGCAAGCTATTGGAGTTTGAAAACTTTTTAGGCTCAAAGCAGTTTTGAAGATAATGCATTCTCTATATTGTAACTTTATAATAGTAAATCAATCCTGAGGATATTTCGATCCTCAGGATAGCTTGATTTACCTAGACTATTGTAATATATAAGAGGGTAATAGATCTAGAAAAAAACAAGAAAAAATGCATTCAAGTATTTAGATTCAGAATTTCTCTGCGCAAGCATTTTTTGTAAAGGTTTCACCAGCTATGGAATCAATGAAAGTCTTGAGTTTTTCTACCATTTATGTGCTCTGAGTTTCTCGTAGCAGTACTTATGAAGACTAAGGGCCTAGTCTGAAGGAGCTACTGTTTCGTTCTGTAATTGTATCAGTTCAAAGTTTGATCTCTATTTTGTGATTCAGACCTCTTTTATAATAGCCAAGGATAAATGTATAAGTGTGTTAATGATTTTATGATTGTTTGCGTATAAAAGACATACATTTCCATCAGTAATTAATGATTTCCGTTGTGATTTCCATTTTTGAAGTTGTTGCTTGACAGTTCCTCACATTTACATCTGTGCTGTTCCTTTTCCTTAGATTTACGATTACTGTTCCTTTCAGTTAAAGTTACAATAGTTGTTCCTTTCGGTAAAAAATACATTAGTTGTTCCTTTTGGTAAAAGTCACATAAGCTGTCCCTTTCGATTAGATTACAATTGCTGTTTCTTTCTGTAGGTAGAGTAATTCGTTATTTCCTTTCCAGTAATCATAATTCATAATTGATAGTTAATTTTGAAAGTTCTTACTTATATTCAATTACTATTTTTAGTTAAGTGAATTCAATAGATTAATTAGTTCTTTTCCATTTTACAACATCTTAGTAATCAGATTTCTATTCCATTAGTTCTTAGAATCTTTGGTGAACGTTTGAGGAACTTGATTGTTGATGAACTCATATTTGGTTTAGCAACGCGATTTTAGGGTACTTGCATAGACTTTGTTGATATTCTTGAGATAAAAGACGAATCTCTGGGTTGATAAATTAATGTTAAACTAAGGTTGTTTTTAGGACATCTTTAGACCCCAACAAAGATGTACCAACATCGTCAACTATACACCTCATGTATGTGCCAACTCATCAACTACTTGTCTCAACCATGTACCCAACATGTACCTCAAACAAAAGCCCTTATCAATTTCATCATCCAAATCTGATTTGTAACTCTGTAATAGACCTGGTGTATATGATCACATACCTACAAACCTTCCTTAACTTTAACAACAAAAGACTAGCATTTTCCTCAAACTTTTCTTTAGTCTCACATGTATAGTTTTGGATTAGTCAACAACCCTAACTTGAAATAATCATAATTATGTACCTGTAATGAATAAATATCTAAAAGCAATACACAATGTTCTTCAGTTTTTTTTATGCAATTCCTCCAGATGTCACTACTTGGAACCTCTCAGAAAAGGAGTTATAGCAAAAATGACATACCTTGCTGAATTATGACTTATTCTAGAGAGAGACCTTGTAGAGGGTGCCCCACACGGAATATTTTTTCAATGGATCTCAAAATGTTACATAGAATACTAAAGACTGTATTCTAACCAACATATTTTTTCTTACTGAATTTGGATATGTTATGAAGAAGTTATGATGTTTTTACCCGAAACACCTATTTTAGACTAGTTTCAAGACTAGCCACAAACCCTATTTTCCACAGAATGTAACTCCAAAAATACAACGACCTACAAGATGAAAATTTTACCACAGATACTTGGATATGTTTCCTCAATTTCCTATCAATTTCATGGTCTGAATCATTCTAGAAAAAAATTTATTGCGAAAATGGTGAGATGACCTGTAAATAACATACCTTAGAAAACATCATCAAAATAATTTATCCTCCCTTGAATTCTGGCCTTTTTTTCTTCACCTTCCCTTTGAAATTTGGCTTAGATATCCTTTGGTTACCTCAGTCACCTATAGATATTCAATATGCCCAAGTGTGATGTAAAATGAGAGAGCCTTGCCTCTTATTTATACTCTCCAAGTAGCTTCCTTAGAAGCATCTTCTAGGTCACTTTGCCCACTTTCCTTATTTTAGGGTTAACCCACTTCTAATTTCTCCATTAAATTTATTATTTAAATAATTTATTTTGTATTTAATTTGAATTATAGTACACTCATCACTTCACTTTATTATTTACCTTCTAAAATCTCTTAAACCACTTTGACTACTTTAACCTTTTGGGGCTTCTAGATGACATATGAGGGTCCTCCAACTTCGTAAGGCCATAAATCTCAAACCATGAGGAGTTATGTGACATTCTACATACCACCGGAAATGACATGACATGTAATACCCATATAGAATAGTATTATCTTCAAATATTTTAAAACTCATACCATTATACATCAAACAAACTTGGGTCCATTACCCAAACCTTTGTGCTACTAGAATTTTCTACTAGACTTTCTCCAAGGGTTGACATCAATCTACAATATCACTCTCCAGTGGTTGACATAAATGGAAACCAACAATCCATACCAATTTTCCATCAACCTAAGCCAACTGTCTGACACCGACATCTTTCTCTTTGACGACCATGAGTACATATCTGTTATTAGAGGTTATGAGTCTTTTCATTTGCCCTGCACTAACAAGTGTTGTATTTACCCTCATGCTGTGAGATCTAAAATGTATTCCACTCCCCCCTTAGTAAGGTGGTATTTGTTCTCATGATTAAAGAAGACTGCTTTTCTATCATAAAGATAAGGACTCCCCAATGCTATGCCACAAATATCAAGTGGTACAACATCCAAATCCACTTCATTAATCAACTTTGAAGCAATAACAAATATGATCCTACAATGTTTGGTAACATTTAGTTTTGATTCATCACATACCCAACCAAGAGGATAAGGCTTTGGATGTGGTTTCTTTTCAAGACCCATCTTCTTGACAAGTGCTTCAGATATTAAGTTTACTTGGGAACCCAGATCAAATAATGTATCTATCTTAGTATGTTTAGATACAACTCGTATATGAATAACTCATTCCGCTTTCGTTCATCAATATGAGATTCATCATTGGAACTTGAAATAGCATGAAGGGAATATTTACCTTGTACTCAAACCACTGTGATCCTTCCTTCATCTCCTGATTCAGAACCAAGATCTTGCTGCACTGTAGCAATAGTCTTTGTCTTCCCCTTTCCACCGAACTGTTCCGGTTTATTTTCTGGATGTAGTTTCCAACAATGTTCTTCATCGTGACTGCCCTTCTTGCAATGAGTGCAAGATGGTTTTCCTCCTCTCGTTACTGTAGCAATATTATTTTCCTTCCTTTTAAACTTCTTGAAAGTCTTGTGTGGGAAGTTGGAAGGTTTCTTCATGGGATCTTCTTGAACATGTTTCCCCCCATTCTCAAGGTAAGTGGATTGCACACAAACTTCCTCAAGACTAGTGGGGTTAAACAAGAGAAAGTATGACAGATATAACCGTGAAGTGTGCCGATATACTTCATTAAAGTTTCATAAGAATCCAAAGGAATATTCAATGCAAGAGCTTTCTTCCTAAATTCTTCTGTGAAACTTTGTACAGTTTGACCTTTACTCTGCCTCAAAGTTTTCCATTCCACATTGCTTTATGTAAATACCCTAATGGATATAACTGCTTCCTTATCTCTGATTTAAATTCCGACCATGAGGAAAGAATATTAACACACTTATTTCTGTCTTGTCGCTTACTCTCCCACCATACGAGAGCGGTGCCTCCCAACCGAAGAGAAGCCAATTTCACTTTAACTTCCTCTTCGTCAATATGCTAAACATGACAATATACTTCAACCCGTCGGATCCAATTATCTATATTTTCAGGATTATCATCTCCATTAAACATAGTTAAAGAAAAATTGACATCAAGCCTTAATAATGGTTTCTTAAAAGAGGCTTTATGGCTAGAATGATGAGAATTATGAGAATGCTCAGAGGAAGAAGAACTAGAACTTGAAGGTGAATAGGGAGGCTCAAGAGGATCTCCTCCAGCCCCTTGGTTGACCAAAGCATCATCATCTGCATGTGCTTCCTTTTTCTTCCCTTTCTTCTTCATCCTCTTCTCGTAATCTCCATACATTCGTTCGACCATTTCTGACATGCAATAAAAGACCATGTGAAATTTTCTCTCTTGTTCATCACACTTGTCCTCTTCTGCCATATTCTTCCTTCGGGATGCATGACCAACTTTGGGATTGAACATTTTAAGAGTTCCTTCACCCTGCTTATTCTTGGCCCTAGTAAGCATTCATACTCAACAATTCAAGTTAAAGATGACTGATCTGATACCAACATGATCCATGATATTTTCATCAGGTGACTTATTAAAGAATTGTATAAAATGAGCACAAACAAAAGTACACCATAAAGAAGGAAAAGCTCAAAAGGAAAGAGACATAAGGATGAAATATGAACACAAAAAACTTGATAATGGAGTTCGTCCCTGGTGGACTACGTCTCCGAGTCCTTCTCTCAAATGGGTAGGCCTTTTTATTAACTCCAAAAAAGAATTGGGAAAAATAAATAAGTATACCTCATTCTAGAGTTAAGCTACAAAATATTTTCTCAGATTAGAAAACTAACACCACCATTGTGTTCATGGCATCAAATTACCTAAAAATGACTGTCTCCACACCTCAATCTGAGTCTGACTCTTTCAGGCCCAAGAGACACCCCTGCCTCAATTTTTGTGTCCTACCTCTGCAACAAATGACTGAGAAATATCGAACTACGCGCCCCGATCTCGAAAACTGTTCTGAAATCCGTATGGGCGCGCTCGGTCTGCCTCTGTCTGCGAACACTGGTGAACACCCATTTTTATATAAAAATTGGGTGGTTATGATATACAGGCGATGGTTGGCACACCGATTAGTGGAGCTATATTAAGAACTTAGTTGGCAGAGGTCCTAGGGTCAAATCCCACATGCTTCCCCTTTTTGGTGTATAGTTGCAACCTATTTGGTGCGCCCTGCTAACTCTGGCGGGCGACCACTAGAATGGCAAAGTTGCTGCTATAAAGGCAGAGAGTTGCTAAACTGGAGAAATGGCTATTAAATCGATGAAATATGCCATATGTGGTGGTTGGAATATATATGCTGTGGTTGCATGGTTTAATATAGAATCAAGGGTTGGGCTGAAGGCCTAGCCCCTTTCTTTTTCCTCCCATACGAAACATTTAAACTTAAATAAAATTCTTGTCATATTACAAACAAGAAATATATAGTGGTGTATTGGTTAGTGTAGAATTGTAAGGGCTTTGGGCTAAGGAGGTTAGGAGTTCAACTCTTGGGGACTCGTACAATTTTGGTCACATGCCAACCACTGGAGGGGTGCCATGTGGCACCATATCATTTGCTCAATAAAATGCCACTTGTTCGCCATCAAACCTGTACATCCTTTCCATGTCATCCCATGCCAACTCAACACTCTGCCATGTTATTTGTACGGACATGCCACATGTCACCCTTGCAGTGGTGACACATGTCACCTTGAATTTTTGACCAAGTTTGACCTAAACTTTGACCGCTTATAACTTTTGATCCGTAACTCTGTTTGACAATCTATTTGCTATGTTAGAACGATTGCGACGTGTTCTTTGCGATCATACAATTTTAACTGAGTTTTGGGAACTTTGAATTTTTGCCCTTTCTCTGTCTGCTGAAGCCATTCTGAGCGTCTTGGGTTGCCTCTGCGCATTCTAAGATGTTCTTAGCCTTCTCTTGATCATTTTTGGATCACTAAAATAGATCAACTAGAAGTTGGTAATACCATTAAACAACCTCCATCCCAATCACCTATAAAGGAGATGTCAACAAACATACAATGCCTCCATTATTCCATCATAGTAAGTCAAGTAGCCATCCTGTTTATCTTTCAACTTTCTTTCCTTCTCAACTAGCAATCATCCAACCTTTCTTTCATGATTCGTGAATGTTGAAGGTCGATTCCTAACTATCCTTTTCTCTTTTCTTCTAGGTCTTTTCATTTATTGGTCCATGGGAGTGCCATGTCAGTCTGTTTATGACAAACACATTTACTTTCCACTGTTATAAACTTTTATAGACATCTATTATTTTTTGAGGTTCCGAGAGAACTAATCGGGACATTACATTACAATTTATCAGACTTTTAATTTTAAAAATGAGATTTCAAATGTGTGTATATCAAAATATTTTTGGGTATTAATTGAATGATCATTTAAAGTTCTCTGCCATATGTGGTCCTTATATTCCTCTTCTGCTAGATGATGTGTTCTACTTTACTTTATTCTATGATCGAAACGCCATTGTGTGAGATTACTTATTCTCTTGGTTTATAATATTGTATTATAGTGTGAATATTTATTTTCTGAGATATACTTGGTCCTTTCTCAGGTATTCTCTGCATGTGAATATTTTCTTTAAAAATAAGCCTGGTACTTTCTTAGGCACTTTTTATATTCCTATATTTTATCAAAACAAAGAGGAGTACCACCTCTCTAAAAACATAGGGTGATTTATTCTCCCGATGTTATCTTGAATACCTTAAACAATATTTTAGATCAACAATAATTAATGACATGTCCATCTTGAGTAAACACTCCACCAAGTTCTTCTTTTCATGCATCTGTGTATACCAAAAATTTTTCATTTGGATCTGTAATCTTCAAAATAGTTGCACTAGTAAGTAATTCATTCACTAGATGAAAAGTTTCTTCACACTTTGATGTCCATTCAAATTTATTCCCCTTCTTTTTTAAATAAGTGATGGGATGAACAATCTTGGAGAATCCTTCCATAAAAATCCTATAAAACCCAACTAATCCCATAAAATATATGACCTTTGACACATTCTTTAGTGCTGGCCATCCTCTAATGGCTTCAATCTTCTTTGGATCCACTGTTATGCGTTCCTATGAAATTATGTTCCCCAAATAGTGGATCTAATCTTGGTAAAAATAACACTTGCTTAGCTTGGAATACAATTGATGCTCCCTTTGCACTTGTAGTACCAATATCAAGTGTTTTTCATGTTCTTCCTCTGACTTGGAATAGATAAGTATGTCATCCAAGAAGACAATGACAAACTTATCGATATCATTTTTGAATATGCCATTCATTAAGCACATAAAGACAACTAGTGCATTGGTCAATCCAAATGGCACCACTGCAAATTCATAATGCCCATACCTGGTTCTAAAAGCTATCTTGGTTATGTCTTCTTCCTTGATTCTCATCTGGTGAGATATTGGTCTTAGATCTAACTTATAAAATATCTTTGCACCTCTTAGCTGATCAAAGAGGTCATCGATTATGGGTAGAGTGTATTTATTCTTTAGATTGAATTTATTTAGTTGTCTAAAGTCAATACACAACCTCAATGTTCCATCCTTATTTTTCATAAAGAGTACTGGTGCTCCCCAAGGTGAGACACTTGGGCATATGTACCCTTTCTTCAACAATTCTTTTAGTTGCATTTATAATTCATTTAATTCTAGTGCGCTCATTCTGTAAGGAGTATTTTATATTGGGTCTACTTAGAGCACTAAGTCAATAGAGAAATATATATCCCTCTTTGGTGGAAAACTTGGTATTTCCTGAAATACATCCTCAAACTTCTGCAACACTGGAAAACATTCAAGAATTGGCCATTTAGTCTTGTATGGCTCTTCCACATGAGCTACATATAATTGATATCCTTTCCTAAAACATATATTCAACTATAAGGATGAAGTCTCCCTTATATAAATGGGTCTTGAAATTCCTTGCACAATGCTCTACCTTCCTTCTTCATCAAGAAATGTAAATGTCTTGTTATGGAAATCTAGGATAACATGATGCTTGCCCAACCAGTCCATTCCAATTAGGATATCATACGATCCAAATGGTATGATAGTCAAACAAACATTTGTATTCACTCCATTCATATCGATTGGACTGTTGATATTATGGTAGCTGTGGGAGGTATTTACCTCCACATGTAAATATGATGAGAATAAAATATTTCGGGAAGCAAGAAGAAACCCTAATTAGTTGGCTAATAATCCTAGAAGTCAAGTCAACTCAAGAGGATAACTTGTATTAGGTTATTAGCCTCCAAGAGAAGAAGTCGTCTAAAGGAAATATTATATACTAAGTAAATAGGCACCCAGAATGAGAAGTCGGCCCAGGCAGTTTGCTAGTTTTAGTATAAATACATGAGGCCAGTCTTCATTCTGGTAGATATTCTCAGAACTGCACAAGAAACACTTGTGCGCACTACAGTTGGCTAGTTTGTGCGCAAGTCTGGAGGAGAGCTACCGTTGCAGGTGCTGCAACTAGCAGATTTCAGTTTTGGCTTGGACTATCTCTTGGTTATGGTTTGGACTGTCTGATCAACTGTTGTTTTGTGCGCTATCCTTGGAGAGAGAGGTGCGCTATCTTGTTTGTCTATCTAGCCTAGGGTTTTCTTCCAGAATGATTCTCTATCAAGGTTAAGGTGCTCGGGGGTGGCTTCAGCCTATGGTTGGGTGACAATAGTGATATTGTCTATGGTTAAATGAGCACATCCATCACATTCTAATAGGTTATGGGCCCACACCTCCTTCATCCAGTCTAACCATTGGAAGGGAGCATAGCCATAAGGATACTAAGCTCATTGAAGAACTGCTGCTAGGGTTTCTAGCAGGAGAAGTTATCAAAGCACTACCGTTAGGGTTACTAGCAGGTGCAGTTACAGAAATCCTAACCCTCTCATTGAGGCACCTTAAGTGAAGGGATTGACCTAATTTTTAGATAGAGTAGTGTGCCCTAGCCTAACGCATCTTCTGGTACTCTTAGCAAGAAAAAATGTCAAGTTTGATTTTTTGGTCAAATCTAGGGTTGAACCAGTCAAGGCAATCATGAATTACTCTACTAAGTCAGAAAAAAAATTAGATGGGGATTCTAAATTCAGAGTGTGGAAGACAAGGATTTACCTCGCTAAGAATAAAGTGCTGGATATCGTGAAAGGAAAGATTTTGGAACCAAAGTTTGAAGAAGGAAAAGAGAAGGAACCACAAAATGTTGCAGTTATGGAGAAGTTCAAAGATAATGACATCAATGCCATGAGTATCATAGTGGACTCTATAAAATACCACTTAATACCCTACATCTCCCATCTTGACTCATCTAAGAATATGTATGATGCTCTAACAAACCTCTTCTCAGTCAAAAACATTGGACAAGTAATGAGTCTGAAGAATGAGCTCCGTGACATGAAGATGAATGATGATGACAACATAACATCATAGTTTGTGAGAATATCTCAGTTAAAAGATCAACTACAAGCTATTGAAGAGATCATCTTAGAGAAGGAACTGATAAATATAGTACTAAACGGTCTTCCCAAGACATGGGATGCATTTTCCGCAAATATGAACACAAGGAAGGAGTATACTACATTAGAAAAAAATTGGACTTGTTGTGCACAAGAAGAATCAAGGATTAGTGCAAAAGAGAAACCTCAAAATAAATATGATGATCAAGCCTTCACAACAATATTCAAGAATTTCAGGAACAAAAGGAAGTTTGGTTCAAGGAAGAAGCCAAATAAAGGGAAATATATGTCAGAAATACAATGCTTCAACTGTCGAAAGTATGGTCACTACAAGAATAATTGTCCCGAGATGAAGAAAAGGAAGGAGACACACGAAGCATCAATTTCTGAAGAAAAGGAACCTTCAAAGAAGATTAAGCAGGATGAAACAAACTTCTTCTTTTAAGACAAGGTAAACAACATTTGTCATAGTTCTTGTACATACCATGCTTTATGTACATATCTTGCATATCTATTTCTTAGAAGACAATATGTTCAAAGAATAAACTATACTTATGGAAGAACAATAAGATAAGGATTGCTACAAGTCAGAAAATACACATGAAAGGATGAAGTACATCAACAACCCCTGGAAACAATTCATGTGGAAGTTATTATCAGAATCAATCTTGAAGAAACCCATAAGAAGTAAATACAGAAAGAAGTTAGCAATCAAGAGGAAATTGGAAAAAGATTTGTGACACTTTGTAGAAGGAAATAAGGATGCAGACATAAGCGTGGACTCTCCTAGATGGAGGGATCCGATTATATTATCAAAAGAAGAACATGCATTCATGCATGAATAAATGATTAGGAGGGAACTAATCCTAAATTATATGATCCATTGAAGATGATGAATTATCTATCCATGGTAGCAACCATGAAAAGCAACATGCGTTCAGTGTGATTTCAGAAGAAGTATTCTTTGAAAAGAAGCCTTGAAGTAATCCCTGGTTGTCCAATCCACATCCATGATCCTATGATGAAAGAAATAAGTTGGAATCTTTAGAGCATGGAATCTATAGAAAACTCCATGAATTCAAGAGATAAAGAGAAACATGAGGAAGAACATGAAGATTCCAAGAGAGAAAGAAAAGACAGAATAACCAGTAAGTGTATCGAGAATCACAAGACTACCAGCTTGATATGAACTCACTAAAAGAAATCAAGCAGAGGAACTAAAAGTTGTGATGAAGAAAACTGTATGGAAGACTTATGAATGAAAGCATTGCAAGATCTAGAACTAGAGGTTCTCCCAGATGGATGGAGAAGACTATGATGATTGCTTGTAAACCAGACATACCTCTACATGAGCCAATATATCGTCCGCAATATCCATAGGTTGGAGTTTACATGTAGAGAAACCTCAAAGGCTTTGAGGTATACCAGAAAGAGACCCTTGTATGCATATGGAAGAAGATCTTTCATGGATTTAAACAACTTGGTGCAAAGCCTTCAATACACAGCAGAAGCGTGGTGAAAATATTTCTATAGCATAGATATTGTATCATATTGCTTACTTAGAAATCTAGGATGATGGATTACTAATCCATAACAAACTCTCATAGATATGTTCCAGTTTGATCCCTGAGCTAGCAGGAAACAAAAGATGAATCCAAAAATGATATACTACGTTGATAAGAGCTATATGAAGCCTTCAGAGAATACCAATTTTCCAGAAAGACAGAAGTACATTGAGATCAATCATTACACTCTTCGTGATGAAGTCCAAAAAAGAGAAAGTGGTTCTCAAATATATATCTCCATAGATGAGCAGATAAGCAGACATTTTGGTAAAGCCTCTATCCAAGATGAAAGAGTTTGTGTACTCAAGCTGGAGATTGTGGAGATGACTTCCTTATTGAAAAAGGAAGAGATGGTTCCCATGTTGGGAGGGAGCATTGATGTGTTATTGATTTATGGACAGTAATTTTTTAGTTCGAAAAATGGTCCAGGATGAGAAGTTCCTTTCCAATTCAGAAAGAGGTTTGAGATTTATGACAGATAGGCATTTTCTAGTTCGGAAAATGGTCCAGATTGAACGATCATTTTTGTAATGAAAATGGTTCGATGGATTGTAGATGTACCATAGACAATGATTCTCCTTGTGGTTAACATGGAGAATGGTCTAGGACAATCTCTCTTCTTGATGATCACTCTTAGTAGTGGTCAAGAAGACTGGTCCACCTCACCGGACAATCATTCTTTTGAAGCTCACATTTGTGAGCAGTTTTGAAGAATGGTCCATTTTGGAGGTTGGTGCAGGATAGTCATTTCCTTTGGAAATGGTCTGGACAGTCATTCCCAAGGGCATATTCATTCTCTCCAGGTTGCACTTTGTTTAGTGTCGGAGGAATGGACCAGATAGGTGAATGGTCCAGGTTCAACAATCAGGGACATGCATTCCCTAGGTAAGATTCATTCTCTCCAGGTTGCACTTTGTTTAGTGCCGGAGGAATGGCCTGGATAGGTGAATGGCCCAGGCTCAGAAATTGTGACAATTATTCTTCCTTGATTGAGAAGAATAGTCTAGATATCTCATTATTGATGTTTTACCTTCTGAGGGAAGATACTCTTCCATATATCATAGATATGAGTGGAAGAATGGCCCATATGATTCAGTTTATATCATAATTTTTTTTTCTGTGCAAGTTGATGATATGATTGTTATGGAGAATACATGTCTCCGGATAGTAGATGTATACTACTATGGTGGATGTGTTCCACTGATTGTGACTATATGTCACTGATCAAGTATCTGTGTGCTACTTGGTGTGGCAGTGTAATACTAGATTGTAGTTGTGTACTACTATGGATAGACACAGTTGTGTTCTATTGAATGCCATTGTTCCGATTACCTTGAAGACTATTAGTAGTGTTGGAAATGATTATCAACTAGATGGATGATCAATGGACAAAGATTTCCCAGGCAGAAAATGGTTCAGGACATTTATGCCATATGTATGGATTAGAAGAATGGCTCTTATGTCACTCTGTGGAGTGAGTGACTTATCCAACATCATGTCTAATTACTCATATGGAGTATGGTTTCGAGAGATGATGTAGCTGATGACACTGATAGTGATGATGGTGCTCATGATCTAATCATGAGATAGTCTATACGACTATGTTGATGCTACCGAGTGAATGATATGTTTGTGCTCAAGACCATTACCTTCAATACCTCCCTAGCTAGGAGGGAGTGTTGATATTATGGTAGCTGCGGGAGGTATTTACCTCCACTTGTAAAACTGATGAGAATAGAATATTCTGGGAAGCAAGAAGAAACCCTAATTAGTTGGCTAATAACCCTAGAAGACAAGTAGGCTCAAGAGGATAACTTGTATTAGGTTATTAGCCTCCAAGAGAAGAAGTCGACTAAAGGAAATATTATATACTAAGTAAATAGGCACATAGAATGAGAAGTCGGCTCAAGAAGTTTGCCAGTTTTAGTATAAATACAGGAGGCCAATCTTCATTCTGGCAGGCATTCTCAGAACCACAGAAGCAACACTTGTGCGCACTGCAGTTGGCCAGTTTCTGTGCAAGTCTAGAGGAGAGCTGCCATTGCAGTTGCTGCAGTTAACATATTTCAGTTTTGGATTGGACTATCTCTTGGTTATGGTTTGGAATATCTTATTAGCTCTTGTTTGGTGCGCTATCCTTGGAGAGAGAGGTGCTTTATATTGTTTTTCTATATAGCCTAGGGTTTTCTTCTGAAATGATTCTCTATCAAGGTTAAGGTGCTTGGAGGTGGCTTCGACCTATGGTTGGGTGACAATAGTGATATTGTCCATGGTTAAACAAGCACATCCATCATATTCTAACATGGACAACCTCTGATAGTCTCATTGATCATTCTTTTGGTTTTAGTGGCTAGATGAACCAACCATGACCTTTCAAATTTTCTTTTCATTGAATGATATTTGTGCACCAATTTAGGATCAATGTAACTATGGATTTCTCTTGAATCAATTAAAATAGCAATAGGCTGATTTGTAACCTTACCTTCCACCTCAATCATATTTGATTGATGTTTTTCTTTTCAATCTTCTAGGGTTGCATATATCCTTGGAATATTTCTGCCCATGTCTTCCATTGTGGTAGCCTCTTGAATTTGTTGCAAAGTCCTCATTTTGTCTTCTCTATGAGGGAAATATTTGTACATGTGATCTTATTTACATCACCAACATTTGATTGGTATCCTTCCCCTTTTCCCAAGGAGTCTTCCATTTTGGTTTCACCCTTAGCAGGATGATTTTGCTGATATATTTCAGGATTGTTTCTCTTGAAAGGAGGTTTGAATCCCTTCCTTCTTTGATCTGATTTCTCCTTCTTTTCCTGCTTCCAATATTTTTGAAAAGTTTCTCTATCTTTCCCTTTCTCATATAGGTACTTGGCCTTTCTAATGGTCTCTGCTAGAGTCTTGGGTTAATCAAATTGAATTTGTCTTTGTAAAATAATGATAGTCCACTTAATAACCTCTATATTTCACCTTCTTCTCTTTGATAAATACCATATACCTTATCAACTCCAAGAACTTCTTTTCATATTCCTCCATGGCCACGTTACTAGCTTGAGTTCAAAGAAATCCTACATCTTCTTGTCATAGTAGTGATTTGAAAGATACTATTTCTATAATTATTTCTTGAACTTATTCCAAGAAATATTTTTCTCATCAATGTTATTAACTTGATTAATGTGCTTTTCCATGCAGATGGTATATGGAAATATCAGTTTCTAGGTTAAATGAGTAACTATGCAACAAGAAATATTTTCTTATTCCAAGTAAG
The DNA here is from genome assembly GCA_009831015.1 of Picea engelmannii. Lineage (NCBI taxonomy): Eukaryota > Viridiplantae > Streptophyta > Pinopsida > Pinales > Pinaceae > Picea > Picea engelmannii. The sequence goes on from ML790430.1 coordinate 255,031, forward strand.
CAAGTTTCACCTTCAACTCCCCTTTTTTTATTCACCATCAAAGGTTGGTGGATTAATCTTCCTAAGCTCACCTTGAAAGCTTCCTAGTTCAAATCTTATTCTTTGATGCCTAATAGGGGACACTTATGGGCTACATCTTGACTCCTTATATGCATAAAAGTTCTTGGCTGAATTAGCAGGTGAGTCATGTTGTCTTTGAGCTCTATGGGTTCCTAGATCCACTATAGTTATCCATCATTTCATGTTGTTTTCCTTCTTCCTCATGTCTTGAAATTGATCCATTCTTCATTTGTATTTACAACTTATTTAGACTCTATAATAACTAAGTGTTTATTTGAGTTTTTCTCCTCTTGGGATATTATCATCTTATCATTATTAACTCTATAAATCTACACTTACATACTTAGACTCCTCATAGTTTCTACCTACTCCACTGGTTCCACCTTGCTTCAATGTCCATTAGATTCTATCTCTTGATTACCCAAACTAATGTTTAGGCCTTTATCCTACCTCTTATTACTATAGGCTCTTTGTGTATCTTCCATGTCTCTAAGCTACAATTACGAGCTTGAATTCATATGTTTATACCCTTAATTCTACAAAATGTGCAAGCAACCATTGCTATTAGAAAATATGCATAATATACAATTTTGTCAATGACGAATATAGGTCCTTTTTCTTCTCAATTTATGAATAATCTTGTAACATTTATCAATATTCTAATCCTTCAATATTCTTCTCCTCTTAATTAGATTTCCAATAATTGCACTTGCACCTCAATCTGATCTCTGAGTTGAAAGTGATGGCTTTCTAAAAATCCATTTTCACCCAATTTATGCACTCCCCCCCTAGTGTAATCTGGCTCAGAGTACACCTCAACCCTCATATTCTAAATTTGATGCCCTTAGAAAAATCCACAATAATATGGAAATGTCAACTTTTCCCTTTTTATATTTATCTCCAAACTTATAATTTTTTAGTAGAAATTGCTGTTGTGTCCTTTTCCCCACTTGAATGAGCAAAAGAGGGACACTTGCAAGTCTAGTTGGGACTGCTAGACAAGACAAAGGTTTGTGTATGAATCAAATGGATCAATCACATGAAATAAACACACAACTAAGTTAACAACTAAAGAAATAACTAAAGAAATTAAACTAAAATGCATAAGGAAATTAGAACCAAAATCAATCAAACAATTGACCAATATTCATGCCACCAATGGAGAAATTGTATTAGTGGGAAAACACCAAAGAGAAAGGAGGAGGGACACTTGCAAGTCTAGTTGGGCCTGCTAGACAGGACATAGGTTAGTGTATGAATCAAGTGACTCAATCACATTAAATAAACAAACAACTAAGCTAATAACAACTAAAGAAATGAAACTAAAATGCATAAGGAAATTAGAACCAAAATCAATCAAAAAATTGACCAATATTCATGCCACCAATGGAGAAATTGTATTAGTGGGAAAACACCAAAGAGAAAGGAGGACTTGTGGATCCGCTCTTCCTCCAAGGGAGGGCTATTGAGTCCCTTATGTGAGAGCTCTTCTTAGAAATGGAAAAATAGAAAGGAAATGGTGAAGAAATCCAAGCTTATTCCCTCAAGAGGTGAGGTGAATAGCTTAATGAGATGTTTCTAGTATACTCAAAGAAAAGAGGTTTCTTGAAGGAGAATAGAGGCAACATAACAATACAATGAGATTATTTAATTCATAGTGCACCCATGGCCTCTTTTTATAGAAAATATTTGAGGCATTATCCAACCAGTCTTTAGTGTGAACAAGGGTCCCTTTAGGGTACCCTTAGGTCTTTGACCAACCCCCCATTCGGATTCAGCTCAAATTTGAGGGTCAAATCGACTTGGGATATAAACCAGAAGTGGGTGAGGGGCCAACAAGAACCATAAATGTGTCTTTCACAGGAGTGAATGACTTTTATCGTACACAGTCGCGCATCAGGCACATGTGCACTCTTTTGGCTTCTTTGGCCTATGCATGTGCGTGTGCTTCCTGTAGTGTTTCTGCGCATGTAAATTTTATAACCAGTTGTATAGTTTTTGTGCCCTTTGGAAATGTATTTTTTGGGGATATGAATGAAATAATAGGTGTTTGGAGATGTTGGATTCCTATGACCATTTGTGAACAAAATTTCAGTTATAACTGATGCCCCCTGATGTGTGAGGTCAGGAGCATACGTATAGCCAAAATACATCAATGTTTCTTCTATTGAGAGTACCATTGTAAGAAAGAGTGTTGAGAGGAACTGCAAGAGAGACCCATCGGAGGGAGAGGGGAACCTGTGGGACCCAAACCTTTCTCTAGGTAGGGAAAATAAAAGTTGTATACAAACAAGGCGGGCATGCCCCATGCTCAAGTCATGTAACTTAAAAATGTATGATAGTAATTGAAGTTGTATGTTGAGGTAGATAACTGCAGTGCCCTATGGGGTGGTTTGATAATGGTAGAGGAAAATTCTGATGGTGAACATACTCTGAACAGAGACAAGGATACCTATAAGAAGTGTCAATGACTTGTAGGCATTGATGGCCTAGCAAATTCAGAAGTCTTCGGCTAGTATAAAACAACTGTAATAGTCGCATAGTAAGACCCATCATAACATGAGAGTGTGTTGATGTTGAATGTTATGGGGGTCAACGACAACAAAGAGAAATGATGGTTCTCTCTGTGCCATCCAAGACTCTTCATTGTAAAGTTAATGAGAGTCAAGATATTGTCTCCCTTCTGGAAACTGTGTTGATGTTGACAGAAAGGGAGACACGACTCCAAGAAGAAAAGGGCATCATGAAATCCACTGGATGAGATCAAGAACTGACAAGGAATATGGACGAAGTCAAGATGCGGTGAGACTTAAGACTGTCCTTGGTTGGGGATATATGTGAAGTATGAGTAGTAGCAACCGTGAAACTGGATCTAGCATCAGGGGGATGACTAGACATGGGTTAAATTGTGCCAGAGGCGTGACAAAGTGGACAAAAATAGAGATCAGGGGTACATGGATTGTGGGATATGCAGAGTTTATGGACAACATCAACAAGAGTAGTAGGTAATGAATGCCCCAACCAAGGATGACATGGGTTTCTTTGATGGAAAAAGAAGGTCGCTAAAGGTGACAACAAAAATCCATGTAAATGTTGGAAACAAAGGCTTTCTACAATTACCAAATGAATAAAGAATAATTTGGGATAAGTGTGCAGATACAAAAATAGGTGCCTCAGTGCAATATGGCTTGGCCTGTGAGGGCGCAATTTGCATGGAGAAATGGTGGAGGGTGGGGGTCCCATAGGTGGGTTTCTGTATGAGGTAAAATGAATGGAGGGAAATATGCAGATGGGAAAACTGATTGTGGATGAAATGGAGGGTTAATGATACTACAAAGGCACAATCAAATGAGAACCGTGATGAGATATCCTGGGAGTCCATTGGGAAAGCTAGCATAATGAGGAGAAGGAGTATGTGGCTGATTCTCGAAAATGCGTAAGACTATTGGGACTCCCATCCCTAGGGGGTGAAAGAAACATGAGTCTCAAAGTGCCAAAGGGGACCATGAATGAGACAACTCATGGAGGGGAGAGTGCTACCGGGTGACAATACCGAAATGCAACATAGGTGATAGTACTGCGGAGCTGGATGTGAGGATCCTATAGGAAAATGTTGGAGGACGTGCCTAGGAAATGCAGTTGATATTCAGAGGGAATGATTACATGCCAGTGTTGATCATATACCTGAAGGGGCTGCGCTGGTTTGTGATGACCAAGTACCTGCACACATGAAAACCAAATACCCGACGTGAACAATATCTGAAGATAAAGAGTATATAACAACTATTTGATAATTTTGAACATGATCATGCATACCTGGATGTGATGTGATAAAAATGATCTCCCGGGGCCGAGGATGGATGGTGACTCAGGGAATTTGACTATTTAGGTGGCGGGATTGTCAGAAACCAAATGTTGATACACTGTGGGTTGTAGACTGTGGTTGGGGGTAAAATTTCCTAAGATAAATGAACCAAAGAATTGGGGGAAAATCCTCAGACCGTCTATCCTTGAACCATGGGGGAGTGGGAAGTGAATCAGGTTCAGGGGAGGTGATGTGGAAAATATCTGGAGATGGAATAAGGTGAATCAATTGTATCATGGGAAGTGAGGTGGTTGGAGGATTTAGAATAAGGGCCATTTGACGATGCCTATATTCAATGATCGTAGGACACCAGTATGTGAAATGATTAAGTGATTCAAAAATATATCAAGAGCACTTCATCCATTCATTGACTGAGGTTGTGACATAGTGGATGTCAGTGATGTGAGTACTATATGATGTGGGTGGAGAGGGGCCTTGATGAAATATCTAGTGTACTATCATTAACGTTTGTCAAAATTGAGGTAGTGCAGGGAAATGGTGAGTGTAGTGGCCATAATATGAACATATGGCACATGCGAATTTGGTTCGCAACCCTTTTCAACCTGGAGTAGGGGACGCGGTGGTAGTACTAGGTGTTCTTGGTGAAGCGATGAGTGAGGTGGTTGTTCGAGGGAGTTGGATCGAATTGCGTAACTCAGGGAGAGAGGGACATATATTTGTGGTGTGTCCTTCTTTCTCGCATAGTGTGCAAGGAGGTTGAACTCAGGGAGGAAGTGCAGCGGTGGGATCTTTCTTCTTCCATCTATCCCCAGTTGTTGTGGTGGTGTTGGTAAGTGGGGGTGAGCATGGTGTGGTTGGAGTTAGTACTAGAATCTGCATTTCGATTCCCTTTGTTTAGGGAGGGAGTGATGGTTGAGGAACCATCGCAGGTGGGTGGAGATACCATATGGGAATAGGAAAAACCATGTTGGGGAGGGTAAGCGTTGTGGCTACCTGGAAAGCTTGTACGCCCGGTGGGGGGTAGAAGAAGGGAATTTGAGTAATGGCTTGGGGGATTGTCTCCCAAACCGGGATTTGACCCCGTGGGAGGGTGAAATTGGGGATAAGTAGTGTTGTAGAGTTCTCAGGGGGTTCCTGAGGTAGGATTTCTTCCACTAGCGGGAAGTCAGGGAGTGGAGAAGCCTCTGTGGGAGGAATGGTGTCTCCATTTTTGGTTCCATTGGAAGATATGACACAACTTGTGCTGAGGGGTGTATGAGTGGTGGTGCTCCATGGTATGCCCCCAGCAAAGATGGGTCCTTGAAAATTTCGGGGCCCATATCCATGAGTGGGTATGCATTGGAACTAGTGTGGACAAGGGGTAAGATGTTATCGATGTTGGAGGAATGGTTAGGCTCGTAATGTGAAACTTGGTTGATGGTGATGATCTTCCCATTGTGGGGGAACATCATCGTTTGAAACACAAAAGAGGCCACAAACTTCATAGTGTACAAGTAGCTACGTCCAAATAAGATGTTGTAATTGAGCAGAGCGTCGATAACCTCAATGTCAATAAGAATGGTTTTTCCCCTGAGTTCAATGGGGACATTTTTAAAGTTCCCTTCAGGAGAGGATGGTCGTCCATCATAAGTTCTCAGAGTGATGGTGGATGGTATTAGCTTAGGGGAGCCAAGTTTCTGCCATACTTTTTTGGACATGATGCATGTGGATGCACCTTCATCAATGATACATTGATGAACTGTGATGTTCCAAATTTTGACTGGTATCTGGAAAGCTACCAAAGCGGGGATATGAGGCTCCCCACAATCTAGATCGAATATGATGAGTCTAGTATCAACAATGTCGACTGCCCCCAAGGCGGAAAGCAATGATTTTTGTTGAGTAGGATAGGTTTGGAGGACCTCCAAGACTGACATGGCTGCAAGATATTGCGCCAAGTCATCAACCAAACTGTAATTGTGTGCCACCCTAGCCTAAGGGTTGTTGACATTCTGTCGTAATGGGATGCGGGGAATATGAATGGGGGGGTCAGTGTTAGGGAGTGGAATCATCAAGGATTGTTTGATTGTAGCTAGAGTTGATTTTGAAGTGGTGGGAGTAGCTTCAGGGGGTGCTCTATATTGACGACTGCACATTTGGAGAATAATTTCTTCTTCGCTAGTGAGGAGGATATTGTGATCCGTCGGATTCCCAAGGTTTTGATACTGTCCCATCTGTGGTGGGGCAGGATGCATCTTCTGTTGGGTATTCATCACACCTTGGTGTGGAATAGGGTTTTGCAACATAGCTGGGGGTGGTTGTTTCAAATACTATTGTGGGGCCTGTTAAGGGGTAGGCGACGCTGGGGGAATGGGCACATTCATAGAATATTTAATCCATTTGAAGTTGGCAATTTGGGGGTAATGGTGAGTATAATGACCATGCTCCCCGCAAAGAGCACAAGGGAAGTTCATCTGAAGGTTGTTGTTGTTTTTCCTCCCTTGGTGTTTGTTGTTATTTCCCCTTTGGGGGTTTTGGTTACCCTAGTTTTGGTTTCCCCCAATAGGTTGGTTTTGTTGGGGGTTATTTCCCCCTGGTCCCGGGTTATTATTGTTTCAATTTTTCATTTCTTTTTGGAATTATTCAGTTGATGGGATGGATTTTCCGTATTCAATTATTCAAAATTTTGAAATTGCTGAATGGGAGAGGGTTGAACAAAGTTAACCCCAATGTGTGGTTGTCCTTGTGGAGGAGCAATGGGATATGGAGGACTAGGAAATGGAAAGTACAGATTATTTTGTGGTAATGACCCGTAGGCTGCATAGGAAGGCGTAGTGGTTTTACTAGTGCTCAGGGTGTAAGCTGAGGTAGAGGGAGTACCATAACTTGGTTGAACAACTGGGCACATCATGGGTGTTAACGAGGGTCCACTCATGGGTTGAGGGAGGGCAGTAGGGTATGGCTGCTGATAACGGGGGGGATGGTGATAAGGGGGCCCTCCATACATAAATGGATATTGTGGTGTACCATACATAGGTGGTGGTTGGATCTACATATTGTGGTGTGTTGTGATACCAATCAATCCATCTACTGAGTGATACATCCTAGGTTTTTCCTAGCTGAATGGTATGGGTCTCAGTTCATCAAGTAGTACTGTGTATAAGTATCCTGACTGAGCATAAATAAGGTCATATTGTTGAGATTTTCTAATGGATTCCTCTTCAGTTTGGGGGAAGGTGGAGGCCACATCTTCGGCAAGGAGAGGGACGAGTGATCCGAGAAGCGAATCGAGACATTGTTCTTTGGTGGTTTCTACTTTGCATAAACTACATCCCCGATGCCATTCATGAATGTGGTCGATGATATGTGTGGCTAACGTATGTTTAAACTCATAAATCAGTTTGAGACCATTGCCATGATGAACTGGTAGTTGAAATAAGGTTAAAAATGTTTTGGCCAATGATTCAAAAGTCACATGGGACCCTGATTTTTCGTCCACATACCACTTGGCTGATGGACCTCTGAGTGTGCATTGAAATAACCTTAATCGGATGGGGCCGTCCATGATGCTGTTTGAAGAGAACCATAAATGAAAGGTCATGATATTATTGGCAGTATCTTCTCCCACCTTTCCTTCAAACTTGGGAATGTCCGAAGATAGTTTGGTAGGCATTACAGGCCATGTGGGGTCATGCAATATAGGATCATTCATGAGCTTACTTAGATCTGGTATGTTGAGGGAGGCCAAATATGGCATGTGGAGTGGCGTTGTAGGATTAGTTCTAGCCATGGTGTGAGAAGGTAGTGGACCTAACCCTTGAGGGGGGTTTGGTGGGGGTGTACTTCTCCCTTGGGAAGAAGTATACCCTCCACATCCTTGAGAAGGAGAGCTAGTGGATGGATGACCTTGGGAAGTGGACCCAAGTAAAGTGGAATCAAGAAAATATGATCCCAAAATGGTAGCACTCATAGGGGTGTGAGATGGTTGAGCCGGTGAGTTGGCAAAACTAGGAAATCCGCCTAGGATAGGAGGGAGATTTTGCAAGCATCTGGAACGACGTGTATTCTATGGGTCCTTTATGATGTCCGACTAGAAAAGTGGTATGTGTGAAAAATGACGATGAGAGAAGCAAATGAATAAGAGACTTGTATAATATGGAACTTCACAATATATCTCACAATCGTATGTAATCACAAGAGAATCATACATAAATTATTTGAAAATAATCATACATGTGGGTAGGTGGATTTTGTCCACATGAAAGGACAAAAAGAGAAAATGCTCGTGTCCTAAAATTATGTAACGTCCTTCCTCTCAAATAGCACTGGACCTTCCAATAGCACTCAATAGTGGGGTTTGAAGCCACCAGAAGAAGTACTAGTGAAGGATGAAACAATCAGTTATAATGAGGGGTAGAGGGTGCATATCCCGAAAGGGCTGGCGATATTTCCCAATAGCCACACAAAATCCGATCAAGGTGCAATTGCATCCCACAATTGCCACCTGGGTGGATTTCCTAAAATTGGCTACGACTTACCTCGGTCAAAGTGAGACATTTAGATTTTCAGCCTCAGAAATGAGTCATGGGCTGGATCCCTTCCAAGAGGTGGGTGCCTCAAGGGGAGAAGCACAAAACAACCAGACCTCGACCTTCAACCCTTCACGTGTATCTCCCTGCCTTATGGTGTTAGGAACACTTGACTTGGAGGATTTAAAGTTCATTATTTGTCAACTTCTAGTGTTGGAAGATGTGAGAACTAGATAATGGGGAGTTATTTGGATGCCTATCCCCGAGATCCTACCTAGACTAAAAAATCTTTTGGCACCGCCTGTGGAGGAAAACTTAGTGAGTTTTTAGAAATTTTTTATATGTGGTTGTTTGAGAGATTGGGGGTGTGAACCAATCTCATTTGAATTAAGTGGGAGTGGATAATTCCTTCAATAAATAGTGGGATGTTTCAGAATCCCTTTGGAGGAAACCTACTTCAACCTCCACAATTCGAGATGAAATTATGTGAGTGAGTAGTGAATTTATGTGTGAGCAAGTGATAAAATGTGCCAAATTTTTAATAAGTTAGGTGTCACCTTGCAACATGTGGACTTCTGGTGGTCCTTACAATTCTTGATTACCTATCTTACTAGATGCCGTTGGTACAACCTTGCATAATTTTAAAGTCCCTAAAGAACTAGCATGTGGACATATGGGTCCTTACTAATCCTTTAAACTCCCTAATGTGATTTAATCTAAGAAAGATTCAAAGATTATCCTAGATTGCAAGCATGTGGGCATGTATGGGCCCATTACAATAATATTTAAACTCCCCTAGTGATGTAAACTAAGAAAGTAGCTTCAAAAACTATCCTAATATTTGCAACATGTGGGAATTTATGGGCCCTTACAATTTTAAGATGTTTTGAAAAGAAACTAAGAGGATCCCTAGGAGGGTTTTTTCCTCTCTTAAAGATTTTGTTTTAAGGGAGATGAAATCTTCCCTCAATCATTTTTCTGATTCTCAAGATCGCTCTATGGTGCAAGAGAATAGCATACTCATTGATCAAAATTTGATTTCTAGTCCCAATGCAAGTGTTTATATATGTGATAGTAAATGATTTCAACTTAACTTTTACAATCAAAACAAGCCATCCATGTGGAAAATGAAAGAAAAAGAGGAGAAATATGGTTCTTTTTAACCTCCTAAGTGCCTATGTTTTGATTAACCCTTCATGTGGAGAGGATATCTAAGTGTGGTGCATTTACAAATTGCATAACAACAAGATTTTGAAGGCTAGGGGCCTTCAAAAATCACAAAAAACTCTTACAATTTCAAGACTCTGGACATATGCGTGAGTTACAGTTCAAAAAGAGGTGTAGTGGGCGCACAATGCACAGTGAACATAAGACCTTTGGGCACATTGTGCGAAGAAAAACACAATGCTATGGGTGCACAATGCTCGGAATGCACGTCTGTGGGCCAAAATACCCGCGCACGTTTTGATACGCGTCGGGGTGGAAAATTTTAAGTGGAATTCTCCCCTTCTAGCTCCAAATAAAGATCTTTGAAGGTTAGTCTAGGCTGGTAATGATCCCTGCAAAGGAAATGAGTTACAAAGAATTTCTCAAACAACTCAAATAGGGAGGAAATTGATACCTTATCCCTAGTATGGTCACCAATCTGTTGTGTCCTTTTCTTGACTTGAATGAGCAAAAGAGGGACACTTGCAAGTTTAGTTGGACCTGCTAGACAGGATAGAGGTTAGTGTATGAATCAAATGACTCAATCATATGAAATAAAAAAACAACTAAACTAGCAACAACTAAAGAAATAACTAAAGAAATGAAACTAAAATTCATAAGGAAATTAGAACCAAAATCAATCAAACAATTGACCAATATTCATGCCACCAACGGAGAAATTGTATTAGTGGGAAAAAACCAAAGATGAAGGAGGACTTATGGATCCCCTCTTCCTCCAAGGGAGGGTTCTTGAGTCCCCTATATGAGATATCTTCTTACAAATGGAAAACTAGAAAGGAAATGGTAAAGAAATCCAAGCTCATTCCCTTAAGAGGTGAGGTGAATAGCTTAATGAGATGTTGCTAGTATACTCCTCGAAGAAAAGAGGTTTCTTGAAGGAGAATAGAGGCAGCATAACAATACAATGAGATTCTTGAATTCATAGTGCACCCATGGCCTCTTTTTAGAGAAAATCTTTGAGGCATTATCCAACCAGTCTTTAGTGTGAACAAGGGTCCCTTTAGGGCACCCTTAGGTCTTTGACCAACCCCCAACTCGGTTTCAGCTCGGATTTGAGGGTCAAATCGACTTGGGAGATGAACCAGAAGTGGGTGAGGGGCCGGAAAGAACCATAAATGCACCGTTCATAGGAGTGCACAACTTTTATCATGCACAGTCGTGCATTGGGCACATGTGCACTCTTTTGGCTTCTTTGGCCTGCGCATGCTTCCTGTAGTGTTTCTACGCATGCCAATTCTATAACTGGTTGTATAGTTTTTGTGCCCTTTGGAAATGTATTTTTTGGGGCTATGAATGAACTAATAGGTGTTTGGAGATTCTAGATTCCTGTGACCATTAGCGGATGAAATTTCAGTGATAACAATTGTGATCTCCATTTTTATCTAGAGTTAGAATTGTTTAGTAGAAATTGCTATTTCCTAAATTGAGAAAAAATGAGAAAATTTACTAAGACAAAGTTGTCTATCTTGATGAGAAGGTAAAATTTCAAGTAAATGAAATTTTCCAGATTTGTGATTTGGCATCCCTTTTCCTCTAAAAATCCCAAAAATTCCCCCAAAATGGCCCATAATAGTGGATTTTGTCTTGTTTCATCATCCCCATTCCAAATGCTTTGAAATTTTGACAAATTGTCCACTTGGAATTTTCATGTATTCTCTTATGTATCACTGTAAAAGTCTCATCAATATTAGGGCCTCTATCAAAGAGTGCCACCCTATTATTAAAAAATCACTAATTTGCAAATTTTAGAAAATTGTGGCTAAATTGGCCAATGGCCCTCACTGGCACTTCTGTATCCCTCCTCACTGTGGACATACCAATAAAATTTCATATATATATATATATGTAGGTTATTATTCTCATGTTATGGAATTTTTTTTTTGGCTCCAAACTTATTTTTTTTTAAAGGGCACCATTCGCTGATGTGGCATACAGATGACATGGCTATTGATGTAGCACCTCAGATCCACATAGTACCATGAGGCGATGCTATGTCACCCCTCTATCCATCCTAACCCTACCCTGTCATCCTCTAGGTCATCCCCTTCCTTCTTCCTCCTCTTCTTTCTTCCCCTTTCCCTTTCTTTTTCTTTATTTTATTTATTATGGGCCCCACCTATACCTAAATGCCCTATGGCACCATCTCATCAACCCATGTTATTGGTGGGTTACATCCTGTTTAATTTACCCCCAACATTCATCTTCCCTATATTCAATCTAGATCTATGGCAAGGATCCTTTACAAGCCGTTGAGATGTGCCTAGGTTAAACAAAACAAACTTACCATGTGCTTCACTGGATGATGGAGATGGAGTAGAGATCAATGGTCATAATTATTTACATGGGTTTTAGTAGTGAGGAGTTTAAATTATCTCCAATCATCATAAACACTTACCACTATGGTGCCATGCAATGCCATTTGATTGGTTATGGGACATTGTTTCATTTTCCAAAACTGCTTCCACAAAGTCCCATAAACTTCCTTTGCCAACATGGTTATCTAGGTCACCCGCAGACCCACCATTATGCACCATAGACCCCTTATCTCACCACCATCACCCTTCCATCATGTCCCTACCACTGTGTCCAGTCTAAGTCAACACCACATCACCAATGAAATCACCCTCCACATCATCACTGACGTCACTATATGGAAAATCCAATTTTTTTTTTCAAAATTTACAAAAATGCCTAATTTCAAGAAAATGTCTTTGGCCACCACGACACCCTTTGGCTTAGATTATGTTAAATATTAATCTATCCATTGGCCCCTATAGCTTGAGCATGACAACCTGATTTTCTAATACCAACTGTAACGTACCACAATGCTCGAGTACCAAAAAAATTCATCTTCTTGAACCAATTGAATCATTGATACTGATATTAATAAATCATGACACATGATGCAAACACATGAAAAAATAAAGAATCATATTAAAAATTACATGATCATGTATTATTCAATATTAAAACATTAATTAATCATACTCTCATGCAAGATACACCATTAAATAAATAATTAACACAACATAATTGAAATACACATATAATAGAGAACACTTATCTTTATTAAAAGAACAAATTGACTAGTTTCAAACATTGGACATTCCACCCAACCTTAGGCTTTGTTGCACATTAAATATCTATAGCAAGGACAAGTGCCTAGGTCGACTGTAAGTCTCAAACTAGTCCAACTATCAAGATATTACAATATGTTATCTCTTTCTCACTCACAACCATCCCAAATTACCAACTCTCTTTCCCCCTCAACTTGCACAACCCAAATAAATGAACTCCCTTCTCTGAAATGTAGTCCCTCAGTTTGTTCCACTTCTTTCCAGGTCGCTAGTGCTATTGGATAGGAAATATCAATTTTGGACATGTCAGGGATTCTTAGCCATGGAAAATTTTTACTCAATTTCCATCATTCTCATGCACGTAGGCATTATTTTCTCCTTGGAATAATTAGTATATACCTACATCCAACTAGTAATGGATATCTAACTACAACCTTTTATTCCCATGCCAAAAAATAGAACAATAATGATTGAGGAGTGGAATGAGGAACCCCCCAACAACCAAAATCATGGTTTATATAACTACATGCAATAATGCACCACATGGCTTCCCCAAGAAGCTCACCACGTGGCTTCCCCAAGAAACTCATGTAACCACTTTTACCAACTAATTTCAAGACATGTTTAATAAATATTATAATTTTCTTAGCCCCTTTATCCCCCTCACTTGTGGAATCATAGTCCCCTATAACTATGTCCTTGTCCATCTACAACTAGTGATGTGTTTTTATTATTAACATTTAATTCTATTACATTTCTAGGCTCTTCGGTCTTTCATCATGTAAAACATACATTATTAATCCAAGTATCAAAACTTGGGTATTACACTCACTGCACATAACATTAATCACATAATGGATGCAATGATTTCACATGGCAAAACCCAAAGGAAAAAAACCTAGCATTGAATGGTTTGCTCGGTCATATTTCTACAATAAGATTTATAATGTAGTCATATGGCTCCATTTGCATCCTCCTCTCCTTGATGAAAATACACAAAAAACAATTTGAGAGAGAAATTACAAGAAGAAATAGGGAGAGACAGGGAAATGTGAAGGATGTCAGGCTTGACATTTCATTTCCCATTCTTGAATCTTTATCTCCTATTTTAATTTTTTATTTTCCCTCTCATTTGTCTCATTTAACTTTACATTGCATTATTTTATATTTCTTATCTAATATTCATTAATTGATGAATTGCATTTAGGTACTAAGTCTTACAATCACCCTCTTGTTTCAGAATCATTTCGGTTCACACCTCCCAATTGAGAGGATTTTTGATCTTCAAAAGATTTGAGGAAACCAATTTGGATCAATGTTTCTTCTATCTACTTCTTAGGAACATGGCTCTAATTCTATATCTTGGCTACGACTTTGACTCTAGATTTGGCTACTGGCTCTAGTTCCTAGCTCGCTTGTTCGTAAAATGTAGAAGCCTACTCACCAAATCTTAGCTTTGAGCAAATTCTAGATCCAAAAACTATAATCATAATTCATTCCCATGTCTTTCAGGCTTGGAGATGGTCCATCTTGGAAATTAATGAAGACAAGTTGAAATCCAGTTTGTGTTTGTTAGGTGAGATCTCAACAATTATGCAATCATGTAGAAACTCCTTGAAAACAAGTGTTTTCTTCCTTCTTCAACTAGGATCAATTGCTTCTTGGAATGGAAACAACTCTTTTTTGTTGGTACATTCTTACCAACACTCTATCTTTGCAAAAATATCACTTGAATGCCTTCCTTGGTGTGTAATCATAACACCTTATTCCACCCAAACATTTGACAAATCCTACATATGTATGGTTGTAGGTTATAATCTGACCCAGGTGGATATCAATGGCCACCCACCTATTCCAACTGGCTCAAAACAATTTTCTGGCAATATTATATCCCTAAAATGCCCTACCTATGCATACATGGAATTGGCCTTTCTACTTGCACAATTTTCCAAATTACTGTTGAGGATCTCTCTTTAAGAAACCATTTTTTTGAGCATATACGTGTCCTGCTGCACTCCTTCCCACGTACATATGATAGCTTCATACTAGACAACCCACGTACTTACACTAGATGCACACTAAAAAACCTGTGTTTACCTCCAAAAGTTGCAAAATATAAAAGTTGCAAGAAATTCGACAGAGTTTACGAGCTATCGAGGGTTTCCCAACCAATTCACTCGCTGTAGCCCATCCCCAAACTGAATAACTATCCTTTTTTCATATAAAAGGAGGTCTTGGGTCCCATTCCAACATTAAGCATTAGAACATAGAAACTCTACCAAAATCCCTTACCCCTTTTAGCCCAAGCTTTGCAGCCCTTTCTGAGATTTGGCCTCAACGTTCCCCCTCCATCCCTCTCCCTATACAATCCCTTCCTTAATTCCCAAGAAGATCAGTTTATTGTGAGAGGTATTATGAGAATGATGCACTTGGAGGAACAATAAGAGGATCTCGGACCAGGTTCGTGGAGTGTCTTCCAACAAGAAGGTTGTAACTTTTGTAATCTTCACATCTGAATAAAAGAATTATGTTTATGTCCCAAATATTGTGTTTTGGTGCTTATTTGATTAATACATTTCACATTTTTATCTGAACCCTAACACCGATAAGTAGAGATAGAATATATTGTAGCTTTGTTGTCTAAATTGTTTGCAGGTCAAATTTGGGAGGAGACCAATAGTCCAAGAAATTGCAAAGGAGAAGAAGGTCTACATCAACCGAAAGGACCTAAGGTACACCCTCTTTTCCTTCTCTTATCTTTTAATGTCAGATTGTTTGGGATAGTTTATAAATATGATTATCTTTTAAGGGAGAGCAATTCTCTGCTTATACTATGACCTAGTATAGTAATAAGGGGGTTTTCCCCGCTAACAGAATTGGCAACTCCACTGGGGAGTCTCTCTAGGTTTTTAGTGGGAGATCTCGATTAGATTTGATTTTCAGTTTCATTTTGATTTTTTTGAGTGTTGTGAGTCAGGTTGGGTCTCTGGTCACCTTTTAGGTGCCTACCAACTTCCCTTGCCCAATTTATTTGTCCAAACTTTTTCTTTTTTTTTGAAAATTTATAGAGGTCTAAGCGCCCTGTTCTCTATACAACACGCGTACATATGCATTCTGCATTATACACAACCTGTGTAGATACGCAGGCTGGCCGTGCACATCATGCATCTCTGTTGTTTTGGAGATTTTTTTCAAAATATTTTCCTTTACTAGAGGAAACTTGTGGTTCCCACGTCTTCCTGAGTTCTAGAAGCCTCTGTTGTTTGGGGTTGAGATAGTTTGCAAGCTTAGATTGTTTATGAAATAAAAAAAAAATACTCATCTCTCTGTGTTTCCAAGAATATTTAGCTTATTTTTAGCTTGAATTTTATGAAAAATGAGTTGCATTTTGAAAAAAAATTCCAATCGTGTATTTTGTAGTTTCTTTAGAATCTTTTGTTAGTTTTTCTTTGATTGGAAGAAAATTAAAAAAAAAAACCTAGTTTTTTAGGTCTCTTTCTTTCTTTGAATTGACTTTTAAAAAAGAAAAAGAATTAGCACAGGGTTGTGTTTTCTTCTCATCTTGAAAGCATTTCAAAAGAAAAATAAGAAATAAAATCCTTTCATTTGCTCTTTTTTTTCACTCGAAAGTTGCATTGTGCATTTTCCATGGAAACGAGAAAATATTTCATTTTTAGGTTTGAAGGATTGTTCATGCTTTTTGCTTGAAGCTCTTTTTCATTTGTAGAATTAGAGTAAATTCTTCTTTTCCAGTTTTCTAATAAGTTTCACTTTTTCAAGAGTTTCATACAACATCAGTTTCACTTTCATTCCTTGAGTAAGAAAAACCCCTAAACGAACGCGCTAATCTAAAATATATTAGTCACACTTTTTCTAGGGTTAACCAATAGCTTAGGTTAGGGCCTTGGATTTGATGTGGAGAGGTAAACTCTCCAAGGCCAAAAAAATCTTAACTTAGGTGTCTGTTCTAGGGTGTGAAAAATCCACCTTGTAATTACTCAATCTAGGAAGCTCCTCTCACACAGGAGTCAAACATGAGGCCACACGGAGGACAAAGATAGATATATCCACTCCTGATCCCAACAAAGTGTTTGGGAGAGTGTGTATGTTGAAATTACTAAGACAACTGAGAGGGGGGGGTGAATCAGTTGTTATTGAGCTTAAACAATCTTAAGTCTATTAAAACATTCTTAATATTTCTTCAAGTGATCATCAACATTATACAGCATATGGATAGTAAAAGTAAAGAGCATCAGTCACACATAAGGTATACACAGAGACATATTTTCATGAGGAAACCCATAAAGGGAGAAAACCTCTTCTTCTTTGAAATGATAGGCAGTCTTTTAAGTTCCATACATCATCTATAATTGAGCACCAACTCAATGTGAGGCTGCTATCTCTGTTTTACAAGATGCAACTTGTTTGAGAGCACAAACTCTCTTGTTTCTCTAGCACCCACTAGAAGGAAGCACCAACTCCCCTAATGTTCTAGAACCAACTGGATGGAAGCACCAACTTCCAGTTACACAAGCTTCAACCTGTATAACAGAGAACACTTGTTCTCCCTTGCACCACCCTGCCACCCTGGTTTCTCTGGCTATAGCCAGATGGAAGCTACAACTCCCTATGTTCAAGCTCCCACTTGAACCTCTGAGGAAAACAGTCCTCCCTAGCACCTCCAACCACCCTGGAATATGAATTAATAAATAAACAGACAACTACACAGATAAATCAATTCTTACCAATCTTTCTTTGTTCTGTAAATCTGGTCTTCTTCTAACTGTTTTGCAATTCTTCTCTTCCTTTGTCTGTTCGGCAAATCTACTCTGATTCAACTTGTTCTGTCATTCTTCTCTGCTTCAACTTGTTTTTTTATTCTTCTTTTCTTCAAGTCTTTTCCTCATATTTTACTCTTCTCTTAGTTTTATCTCACACTGCACATATTCTCAGTCTCACAATGCGCATCCTATGATTTTCCCTTTCTTACAGTTTCATTCATTTTTCATCCAGAACAACCAACATCTTGCACAATCTGTATCTTTTTCTTTTATACATCCACTCATGGCCATTCCCCTTCGCATCTCCTTAGGCAAAAGAAAGACAACCGTCCGAGCAACTGAAACGCCAATCGATCGACAATCATGAGTTCATTTCACTAACAGATTCATAACTAAGGAGTTAACTGTGAGAGAGAATAGTAACCCTCTGATCATATTCCAGTTTATCTGCTCCGTTGGATGAACTTTATTAACATTGCCTTTAAATCGGGTTTCGACATTTCAGAAATCTTGTGGCCGAGTGTCTCGACACTTCATGTCGCGATCTCTGAAATTCTGATACAGAGCTTTTCTACACTAGATCCTACCCCAATATGACCAAGGCTATGATCAAGTGCTTATGCAAAAAGCGCTTCGCCTTTCGTGAGTTTGGAGATGAGGCATCTCGACTCTCCAAGTCATGATCCCCGAAACCCCGAGATGGAGCTGAGATCAACAGTCCATGATCTCGATGAATCTATGGTCCAGATTTCATCATGAATTCGCATCTCATGATTCCTTCCATGGAGGTCCTTATCACTCCAAGTTGCGATAGGTGAAGCTCTAAGTTGGAGCTCAGATCAACGGTCCAAAACACATTGTGAATTGACGGCTGGGATAAAATCACGATTTTGATGGTTTTATTTCTGACCTCTCCAAGTCGCAAGTCACAAAACTCCGAAATGGAGTCAACGGTCCAGATCACACCTTGATCTGATGGCTACGATTAAATCACGATTTCGCATATCGCGATTTCAATTGTCATATTTCTTTCCTCTCCAAGACGCGAGTCGCGAAACTCTGAAATGGAGTCGACGGTCCAGATCAACCTTGATCTGATGGTTGTGATTAAATCGTGATTTTGCATATCGCGATTTCAATTGTCATATTTCTTGCCTCTCCAAGACGCGAGTTGTGAAACTCCGAAATGGATTCGATAGTGTAGATCAACCTTGATCTGACGACTGCAATTAAATCATGATTTCGCATATCACGATTTCAATTGTCATATTTCTTGCCTCTCCAAGACACAAGTCGCGAAACTCTGAAATGGAGTCGATGGTCCAGATCAACAGTCCCGATCAACACTTGATCTGATGGTCATCAGGAACCTGCATCCAGAAAAATAATTTGTGATCATCCTCCTTGAATTTCAAAATTTACACTCCCTCGGGGGTTTCCTGGAACTTTTCAAATACAGCTTCCTCTGGAAATACAATTTGATCAACTTCTACCACATTATTTGTTCGATTAAGCCATTGAAAGTGCAACAAACCCTCATCTCCCCTAGCTACATGAACAAGTCCTTTCCGAGTATCTGGTACAACTCGTGTCCCCTCCAGAGACATCATTCCACCCCGAAACTCCAGCATGATCTCCTGACAATTGAATCAGATGATGCATTACAACATATATAATCCGTTATGACCAAACCCTACAAACCCTTCCTGCAACGTCTTCTCATAATGACCATCTATTTCATACTTTTTGTACTCATTCCATCTACACTGTTGTACTTTGCCATCAATGACAAGTATACAAGCATGAGCTGTTTGTTAAATATTTGCCAACATTGTATTGGGGGTGAATCCTGTAGTGTTACTGGCCCGACTTGTGTCATACCTCTGAGACACTTGGATCCATATAAGGTACTCTAAGAGTGATTCTGGCCCTATTATGTTTTAGGCATCAGGAGGATCTTTGAACTTAGTTACCCTGCCCATACACTCGTCTGAATGTCGACTATACCCCCCTGGTTGTTGATTACAATTTGGTGGCCTAGTTTCCATTATATATCTTGACACATATGTGACTGTGAGGGGTGTATTGTGGTACCTAAGGCAGACTCTGTATTCTCTGGGAAACACCGAAAGGGATTGTCGGTCAGAGGTCTATGTAACTATTTCTCCTGGCCAATATTTTACCTTTGTGAATGCTTTGAACGATCAAGACTTCATCTCCCTAGGTTGGAAGTATTCAGAAGGGTAGTTTGTTTGGTTTGTATCTTTTTAGGATTTTCTTCTTAGTGGTGTTCTTTGTGCTCCCTATTTTTCCATAGCAAGTTAGTCAGTCATTTCTTTGGGTCTCCCACCTAAGACGGTAGACCACCCACTCCATCGGTCGTGAGGACATTTTGGTCTTCGACTTAGAAACATGGAGTTGCCTCTTTATAGGTGTTGTTTTTTATACCGCTGGTTCACTAGAGTCAGTGTGTGAGACATTTATGGACTTGAATGATCCCACAAGGGAGGAACCTATGCATAATATCTTCATGGAAAACTTTACTGACAATACCAACCAAGAAACCCCTTTGTAAGGGGATTCTTGTGCTTTTCCTTTCTTTGGAAATGTTGGTGTCCCTTTGATGGCCAGTTTGTACATTCCTGGGTTGAATGTGGTACTACTGGTTTGGTTGGGTACCATTCCAAATGTCTCGAATTCTCTTGATGCTTCTCAGTTAAGTGCCTTATGTCATGGGCATCATGTTGATGTTCCTTCATTAAAAAAATCTTCTCCTCCTCCTTATACCTTCTTTGGTGAAAGTTTAACCACTATTAATCAGAAGTCTAAATGAAATAGAAAGAGGAAGAATAGGAAGAATAAATCACCAACCTCTGCGAGTCATGTTGGATATAGGTCCTCAATCTCTGCAAGTCATGTTGAAGACCAACACCCAGCCTCTGTAAGTCATGTTGGAGAAAAAATTCTAGTCATTTCTAGTCATACCGGTGATAGGTCTATAGCCTCTGTGAGTCATGTTATCAACCAATCACCAACCTCTGCAAGTCATGTTGGAAATGTGAAACCAACCATTGCAAGTCATGTTGAGGGCACGAGCCTAGTCCCTACGATTCATACTAGAATTCAACAACCAACCTCTGATAATCATGTTGGAGAGTTGTCAACAAACTTTGTGATTCATGTTGAGGACAAGCAACCAACCACTGATAGTCATGCTGGGGGAATTATTTCTATTGAGAAACCCAGGCAGATAGGACGTAAGCCTAAGGTCCCTTGTAATATTTTCAAGGGAGATCACCTTACTCATTTATGCTCTGGCCTTCCATATGCATGAATATTGTGGTCCCTATATGCAAGCTCTTCTGATTCTAATTCTTCCAAGGTTTTCTCACAGTCTATTCAACTAGTGGTTGAGAAAATTGTCTTGCTGGTGCAATCTTTGATTGATCCCACTCCTATTTTGGGGGGTGATGTGCCTTTAGACCATGTTGTCTCGCAGCCTATTCAGCTGGTGTTTTAGGAAGTGGCTATGCCGATGCAATCTTTAGTTGATCCCACTCTTCTCTTGGAGAGTGTCAAGTCTACAAAAGTGGTCACACCGATGCAATATTTGACTGATCCCACTCTTCTGACGAGGAGTGATGTGTCTACCGACTATGTTTTTAACATTTCCAGTTCAATACTTTCAGAACAAGAGGGCATTCCGCTCACTTCGAGCACACTCCCTCCAAGTCCTAGGATGGTTTCCTTTGATTGGAATAAGCTTGTTGAGCTTCATGTTCCTTCTTCTACACCTTTTCAAATAAGGGTTGAATTTAATTCAAAAAACATTTATTGATGTATTGTAGATGAAGGATCCTCCAAAAGTATTTTATCCTCCTCAGCTTGGCAAGATTTGGGTTCTCCCGAGCTTGTGTTTGAGTCACATGAGCTATTGGATTTTGACAGATGTCCTAGTGAATATTTAGGGGTTCTTTCTTAGTTACCTATATTGTTAGGTGGGAAGAATGTCTTTGTTGATGTTATAGTGGTGCAAGGCCTGTTAGATTTCAATATGCTTCTCGGTCGTGATTATGTATATTCTATGAACGTTGTGGTGTCTAAGATCTTCTAGGTGATGAATTTCCATCGCAATGGAAACATTGTCACTATCGACTAGTTGGCATATGATAGTCACCATCCTAATTCGATGTTAGTTCATGCTGCCCATTTATATGTTCCCAGTATTCATGTAGACTCTACCCCACCATAGGTAAATTACGTGGCGTCTTATCCTCGGTATTCAATTTCTTCTAAGTAGGAACTTAGTCACTCATGTTTTCCTTCTTGAGACACGGTATCAACAATTGATCAATATTTTTATCTAATGGGGGCATGGGAGCATTTGCTTCCCCCTCTTGGTCCGAGTGGTATTGAGTGTCCTTTTGAGTCTGATATCACTATTTGTAGATCCTCAAAACCTTGTGCTTGTGATTCTTCGCTAATAGACTCTGCCATTCCTGACCAGAACCTACATCGTCATATGGAATATGGTCAGTTTGTTTCACCCTTTGGGACTATCTACCCTCCTCATTCGTGTGATTTCTCAGATATTGAATTACCTTCAGATGAGGATATCCTTGAATCCATGATTATAGTTTCTATATTGTGGGAATACTTACACTGTGGTTTGTGTTTTCTTCCCTTTTGGGATACTTTCCAGGTTGACTATCAAAGATACCCCTGGTTAGAGCCTAGAAACGAGCTCTACTTGAACTACTACCACGCATGAGCCGCAAGGCTGTGTTGTTGGTTGTGGAGCTTGATTATCTTCCTGATTCAGAGGTCCTTGCTTTCAGTCGTGTTTATACCCCATGAAGTATTTACACCCTAGAAGTATGTACACTCTTCCACGCGGGGGAGTGCAGAGGGGGGGTACCCCCTCTGCGAGGTCCGGGGGGTCTGGGGGCAAGCGGGCCCCCAGCGGGGGTTCGAGGGCGAAGCCCCCGAAGAAAAAATTGCCTTGTAAAAGTATATTGTAATTTCATTGTAAATCTGGACCGTTCATTATAAGGTCGCAGATCTAACGATAGAGATTATGTTAGGGTTTTTTTCCCTAGAAGGAAACCCTCTTTTATGAGGGAAATGTATTGCGGCTATGGATGATAGTGAATATTGTATTTTGAGAGAGGAGACTGTGAGAGAAAGAAGAGGAAGTTACAGAAGGTTTTGCTGCAGGTTGTATCCCTTCATTTGCTGGATAATAATAAAGGAAGGACCTGACAATTTCTCTGGAGGACGTAGCCCACACTGGGTGAACCACGTAAATCTGTGTCTCTCTTGTATTGTGTGTCTTCTGTGTTTTGTTTCTGCATTTGTTTTATTGCTCCACGGTCCTATTTTTCTAACATGTGTGGTACCTTATACATATTGTATAGTCCAGGTTTGTTGTTTTCAAGTTTTGTATTTAGTAGAACCTATTATTTTCTGAAGTTTCTATCTATATTGGATCTATTAACTTTCGGATGTGTGTTATTGGCCTTATATGCAGGATCTTGGAGACATTTTTCTTTGACATTTGTTCATTGTATCGATCCTTTCTGACAAGTGTTGATCTCAAAACTGGCATATAGGTTAGGTTTTTCCCTACTTGCATTTTTTCATTTTTTGTTTCCTAGTTCATTTGGCCTTACGGTCGACCCCACTTAATTGTGACACTAATATTAATTGCTGATAAGTGTGTCATACTTTATGTGGTAGAGCCTTACTTCCATGGGAATCCTAGTTAGAGCCTTGTTTTCCATTTCATGCCCATGTCGAATTTTTTCATAGGAACGAGAGTCCTTTTTGTAACATCCCCAACCACCCATGGCCGGGCCACACTACACAAGGGAACACTTTCATTCTCTCACTTCGTAACATACTATGACATACCCAACACCCAACTGAACTATGCCACATAAATTTTATTTAATTGCATGCATTTAAAACATACACACACAACACTCTTGCGGAAGCTTCATATATAAAACTTAACCGAAAAATACATTACATATTGGCATGAATTCACACAGTAATACAATAAACATAGACATGCAACATATACAAGAAATACCCAAAACTTCTAGACGGTTATAACCACAGATATGATAAACCCATAAAATAAGCACGTAAATAAAAATGCAGCATGTCAATTTATCAGACAATTGGTACTTATCTTGGTAAGAATTCCACCATCTGCGTGCAGACCGTCCACGAACCTCCTAGCCTTAGAATACACTGTTCATCACTCTCAACAGTGCGTCACCCCCAAGATGGGACTAAACTCCACCCGGGTAAAGGAATTCCTAACCAGAGTATAGGCTCATAGACAACAAGAAAGACTCTGTCTCGGGTGCTCACTCAATTGATAGCCTATAGTCCCTCATTCCCCACATGCCTGTCCCACCCCAGGAAGTGTGCCCCTTCTCTGCTCAACAGTCCTTCGACTTCCCCACTTCCTTTCTGGGCTTTAGCAACAGGACAGACAGGAAGTCTTCGAGCCTTGTAGTTGTAGTTTAGCACCTTCATGAAATCAATTCCCAATAATTCTCTCACCCAAAGAATTGCTCACGGGCCTAACAAACTGCTTCTTCAGTCCAACTCCCAAGCTAACCAACTACACAAATAGATATATGGCTATGGATACAGTTCTGGTACAGTGAAAAAAATGTCTAAAGGATAACAAAATGTGTGAGTGAAAAATGGTCATGGAGTCATGGTTGAATGCTCGAAGGAATCATGGGAGAGATGATGGCAACCTTGATGGGGGGCGTCTACAAATGAAATAAGTCCCCACGATTTGTATGCATGTCCCCAACTTGACACTTGTCATGTTGGGAGCTACTTTGGTCCACTTGTCCCCAACTTTAGAACTTATGATAAAATAATTATCCATACTTTATGTCTTAAGAAATATTAATATAATATTCCTTTTTGGCTTAAGATCTCTAGCTTGGCCCTTTCCCTTAACTTTTGGCTCTCCCTTTCCCTAACTAGTGGAGTTTAGTCCCCCATCTATTTTATCGTGGCCGGTCTGCGCGCAACGATGTATTTTATATTAATCATGAGACATATAAAAAATAGGCGCACTGGCCTTTAACATCTAGGCACTCTGGCCTAATTCCAAAACATAAGCATCCCATCTTATAATAACTGGTTCACCATCCTATAACACATATCATATACACAAGAATCACTAACCTCAATATTGCGCGCACTTTAGTTACTGCGTGTGGTATCCGGGAATGTGCACACTACATCATTTTACTGCCCAGTACATGCACACACTATGCCATGAAAGGTGCATTACAAAATGATGTCAAAACAACTCACCAACTTAAGTACACTTACATTACATTTACAATTGGGTTCAGTCGAGGGATATTACAATCCCCTCCCCTTATTTATGCACTGTCCTCAGTGCATCATGTACCCATATACAACAAAATTTTCAAAAATCCTAAAAAATATGCGAATATTCTACCCACATTGCATCCTCATGCTCCCAAGTAGCGTCATCAGGACCGTACCAGGTCCATTGGACTTTTACAAGCCCTATGGATTGATTCCAGAGCTACTTGATTTTCCAATCCAGAATGCGCACCGAATGCACTCAGAAAGCGCCTTCATGCTCCACCTGAATCACATTCCAATTAATAACATGATTAGCATCAGGTATATATTTATTTAGCAATGACACATGGAATACATTGTCAACAAACATATATGCAGGCAATGCAATCATATAAGCAACCAGAACAATCCTTTCTAGGATTTAAAATGGTCCAAAATAACGAGCTACCAACTTTGAACAGTTTCCCAACTTTAGGGAACTTCTGTTGGATTTTACTTTAAAAAATACATGGTCTCCCACATTAAATTCCCTATGAGTTCTACCTTTATCAACTTAAATTTTTTTCCTGTCTTGGAGAATATTTTAAATTTTTCTTTATTTTTATCATTTTCTCCTCCATTTCCCTGAGAAAATCTAGTCCAACCATTTGATCCGGATTATTTTCGGCACGAAATGAGAGCGGAGATATAATAAAGAAATGCACAGAGATATCATGTATATACAGTAATATAACATAAATATATCAGAGATGCAACCATAAACACAGAGGTACAGTAATACACGATTTCTATTAATGAAAGAAATGTACAGAGACTGTAAAAATACAGAGTGAAAGACTCGCTAGAATGGTGGCAGCTTATCTCTCAGAAGAGATGTGATGGCTACTCGCATTCGCAAGAAGATGATTACAATGAGGCTCTGAAGGCCCTTTTACAATAAACGGGAATGCCAAAATTCCTATACATCCAAAAACCTAACCCTAGGAGATGAAGTGCCAAAAGTCATGTGGGCCCCGTTTGGGTAAGTGAGTACATCAACTTCTCGGGGTCGTAACTTTTGCATACGATCTCCGTTTTAGGTGTGTGATAGCTCATTGGAAAGGTATTGTCGAGGAGATTAATTTTGGGGGCTCAATAATTCCTTTGGATATCATTGAGAAACTTGATCTCGAAAAACCTTCATTTGGACCCTCAAAATGGCCTCGGAAGTTAAAACCTGCTAAAAATAGTAAATTGCCAAAATGGACAGAAAACTGTTTTGAGCCATTTGGAAAAGGTGGGTGGCCACCAATATCCACATGGATCAATCCTCCCTCCTTAGGAAGCAATGGTCTCCATTGCGTTGAGTTCCCGGGGGAGAGGGAAAAGCATTTGTTGAATCTGCATCTTGGTGAGCTGCTTGTCTTGTTGGAGAAGTCACACTGCTTAGTTTGTGGAAATATGTCCCGAACCTGTGGCTGGAAGGTTTGGACCTTTTTAATCAGTCTGGCTATTTTAGATGACTGTGTGCATAAGGAATCTTCGTGCTTTGCTGCAACCTTGTCGACCTGCTTTTGTTGGATATAAGGTGCTTTGGCCGAAGCTGTGGTGGCTGCAGTATCCTTATGTTCACCCTTTGAACAAATTGTGGAGAAGATGAATTTTGTATTATGAGATACTACCTTGCGACACTTTTTAGGTTGAACAATAGTTGGAACTACCTCTGGTATTCTGTAGAGATGACCCCCCAAAGTAAAAATGACACTACGGGGTCGAGACTCATAAACAACATGGCGCTTACACATATATGGTTGGCCCGAGAGAGCATCACAGACATCCAGTGGGGCAACATCACATAATACCTCATCCTTGAAGGGATGGATGCCATATGACAATCGACATTGCTGGTTGATACGAAGATCTCATCCTTGACGAAGCCACCCAATGTTGTATGGTTACGGGTGTGGTGTTGTCGACAATCCCAACTATTTGATGACCTCTGCTGAGATGAGGTTCTTCTAGCTTCCGCTATCAACAATAAAATGCAGTGGGATCCCCTTCACCCACATCTGTGAATGAAAAAGGCGCTCCCCTTCTTCAAGATATGTTGGTTCTTCTGGTTGAATTGTCACGGTCGCAACAATAGTAGTGGGGTCTGCATCGATGATCTATCTTTTACCATTATTTTTAGAATTAGATTCTGAATCAGGGTTCGGCTCCTTGTCTTTGATCTTGGCCACCAATGACTGTTTTGAGTGACATTCATCAGTGTTGTGCCAGGGGCTTTTGTGGAAATCACACCATTTTCCGGTGTCCTTCTTTGTCTTCCCGTGACCCTTCTTTTCCTGTGGCTTGGACTAGTTTTCGAGAGACTGTTTGTTAGGGTTGTATTTTTCATACTTTGGTTGTTGTCGATTTGCAGACCCGAACTCTCGTTTGTTCTGGTGCTTAAATTTCTGCTCGATTTTAACAACATATCGATAGGCAGCACCAAGTGATGAGATGTCCAGAAAATCTATTTCAGTTTGGATGTATCTGTGTAGAGCCCCACGGTATTTCAGAACCAAATGTCATTCAGAGTCTTTGATACCCAGCTTGGTGCGCAAGGTATGGAAGCTATTGGTGAACTCTGAAACTGATTGGCCCTTCTCTTGCCGTAGTGTGGTCCATCTCATGTACTGGTCCTCATAGTTGCCAACATGGTAGTACTGTTCCTTTACCGCATCCACAAAAAATTCCCAAGTGGGCTCGGCCCCATATATTCCAGAATCCTCTATGGAAATCTGCTCCCAGTAAGTTTCCCACTAATGTTTGACATGGGGGAGAGCCTTAAGGAGTGCGAAGGTGATCTTTTCCTTGTCTGAAAAATTATGAACAGAGAAATAACCTTCTAGCAGA